>OY744524.1:24851402-24973902 GCA_963556195.1 Sepiola atlantica | reverse complement strand
TGCTGACGGGGCTGCCCAGGCAATTTTTAAATGGCCAGATTGCTCACCTCTCGAGCACTGGCTTTTCAAACCCAACTTTCCCGACCCGATCTTGAGTCACATCTTACTTGTGGGAGTAAGATAACACTGGCCTTGTGCCTAACTCCTGGAGAGGAGTAAATAAAACATAACCAATGAGGTTTCTTACCTGGCACGCAAGGAAGTAAGTGTAGTATCAGTTCCGATGGATACTGCACCCTATAGACGGGTGTCGTCTTGTCCTTCGGGACTTGATTCCGCCGGTCTGTGGGTTTGTCCTGTGCAGTTCTAAGAGGTCCACCCTCCCAGGCTTTGCCTCCCCTCTTTGGGGAGGAGTAAGTTTATTGCTTACTGCCTGAGGCGCCCCCACCGGAGAATGCCGACGGGGCTGCCCAGGCAGTTTTTAATGGCCAGAGTGCTCACTTTCTCAGGCGCTGGCTTTTCAAACCCAACTTTCCCGACCCGATCTTGGGTCACATCTTATCTTGTGGGAGTAAGATAAAACTGGCCTTGTGCCTAACTCCTGAAGAGAAGTAAATAAACATAACCAATGAGGTAAATAAACGTGTTCATGTAACTTATGGGAATTCATTATTCCGGGTTGTTGTGGGCTAAGTCGTTTAAATTTGAATTTGAAACATGACTTGTGTTCCGGATTCAAGTCCGACGACAGGTATTAATGCTCTTCTCTATACTGACGCTTCCCGAAAGGATGAAACGTGTACGTATGTAGATAAACACAAATAAGTATCATATCTATCTATCTCTATATATATATATATATATATATATATATATATATATATATATATATATATATATATATATATATATATATATATATATTTGTTTTAATATTAAAATACTGGCAATCCACCTGTACTGTTAAAGATACTGAGTTTGTCTGTTATTCAATAGAAGGTTATGAAAGCGTCGAGGTAAGTTTCAGAACGGGCATACTGTGTGTCTTTATAGATACAAAGTAATACCTTATAATTTATATATATATATATATATATATATATACATACTTATTATTTGTAGTCTTACCTTCAATTTTTAAGATTATACATGTCGATATATAAATAAGAACACACATAAAGAAACAATAGAAACCAGATTTCGATGAAGTTGTCAAATTCTTTACCGTTTGTTTTGTCATCGATAAGACAATCAAGATATACATACATATCTAGGATTTTCAAGGATCAAGACTCATCCGAAGGAAAGGCTAGAATTGTACGCATAAAAACCCTAAAAGAAAACAAACACAACCTTTAAAAACCTGTCTATAGGTAGATATTTCACGAAAGAAGTTCATGTTGGAAAGCAGTGGCATCTTTAATCTGAAGAAAGCTAGTCAAAGTAGGTATTTTTTTTCTTAAACATATATTTCGAAAACACAAACATTTCCGTTAAAGGAGAAAAATCCGCTCGTTGATCGATTGTCATTAGACACCAATAAACAATATTTTCTGTAAGCCTTCAATCTTCGAAATGTACTACTATCAAGATCGTGTAATATATCTTGATCAAAATAGGAACCCCATTCGACAGATTGGGTAGTATATATATCTTTCTTCATAATATTGTGTATATTTATACTATTACATATATGATTCATTCTTGAACTAATAACGGATTATCATGAATTTTACAATACAGCCGCTCGAAGAGACCGGTGAACATATCACCTATATATATTTTCATATCGATGCATACAAATACACCTAACGTGAGGTTTTAACACTCCGTTGAAATTAATATATTTCCAATATTTGTGAAATTTGTATGATAGTTATTAGACATCAGTTTATATGTATTCCCAAAATGTAGGATTCTCTGGTGTATTTCAGAGACTTTTAGAACGCAAAATGTGTGCATCCCAACCCATTTGAAAATTCAAATATTTCAAATTTGCATCAGATAAGATCCATAGTTATAGACACGAATTCAGCAAGAACCCTTAAGCTTAAGCGTTAAATTAAATACTTTTTTTAACATAACATTGTTATAATTGATTTTTACTAAAACTAATGCAGGTTTCTCTATATATTGTTTGTGGTCAATAATATGTATAATTCCTATTTATTCGCCTCCCAACGATGTCGGTTTTAATGTGGGAAACCCATCCCCCGCACCCAACAGTGTACTAGTCTTGAAGAACCTTTCCTTCACCGACCGAGGACAGAATAAACTAAGTGAAGCTTCAGAACAGATATCCAACTTTGTCCCTAGCCAAAAGGCAAATTAGCTAATGTATTGTTGTTCTGGTTTATTATTTCATCTGTTAAATAATTATTTTATAAAGGGCAATGTATTCTAATTTGCACTTACTAATAATAAGAATTCATTAAAAAACGTGATTACTCCGATACAAATTATGATAACAAAAATAGAAACAAGAAAGGTAATAAAGAAAAAGAAAACTTACTTTAGAATGCAATTACATTGAAATTTAAAAATATAACTTCTTGGCTAAAAGCATAATCCAGTAAGTGGTATACTATAAACGAGTCGTTATTGTTTAGTCAGGAAATAAACACTTATGCTTCTTAAGAAAACCAAATGCTAAACATGTCAGAACTCAAACTATATTCATGAAAATATGAAGCCGAATAAAAAGTATGTGTTTATACAGGAAAAGAAACATGAAGTTTAATTAAATAAAATAAAAACTATACAACCTTGTAATTAATAAAACCTGTATGCAGCAATCTTAAAGTAATTAAACCGTAACTGATGTTAGATATTTAATTTTTACATTCATAGTAAATAAATATTTGACTTGTTTTTCTAAACTGTCGCACTCGGAACAGGAACTATTAAGGTGCCACGGTTTTTTTAAAATTGTTAATGTGGCTTTGATTAATTAAATGTTGCTTTTTGTAAAATGTCGATCTCGAAAAAATGTTTAGGTTTTATAAAAACTATACGGAGAAGTGTAATTAAATTTTGATATATTAAATGTATTTTTTTAATTTGTGACAAAAATAAATAACTACATAATTAAACTACATATATAATATGGCATATATTATCACGACAAACCTTTCCTTATAGATGTTGTGTATAATACCAGCAAGGATTCACACACTCTTAAAACATTTTTTATTTGTTCTCGTGATGTTGTCTGAACGCATATGTATAAACAATAATATTTAACACCAGGAACTTATAAACAACGTCTACTTTTCGAAAACGAGTCTGTTAATATTTACTATTTGTCTGGTATGAATTGTTTTTATCATAGTTCACCCCTAACCAGGCAGGACGTAACTGTAAACGTAAGGGACTACTAAGAATTAGGGTATAGGTTTGGGGGTTCATCCTAAGTTATGAGCTGTGTAGTGAGATAGAGTGAGGAGGGCAAAGTTAGTGCTTGTTTGGTGCCAATAGGCACACTCAACCAGTCCATTCGTCGTGGCGTGGTCCATGGAAGTTGTGGCCTCGGGAAAGCCCACCGGAGATAGCTGTAGGTTCCCTTTCCATGCGCGAAATGGCACGTACAGTTACCCATTCTATTAGATACGCTGTCTACCCTGTACCCTCAGCCTGTCGGAACAAGAACGACCCAGACTAGTCATGTGAGACTTAGTGATGAAAACACTTTCTTCAAGTTGCCCACATATAGAGAATGAAACGGCGTTCATTGTCCTAGCCAGAAAACAAAGGCATGCATTGGGTGTAGTTGAGGCGTTCCAGCGCTAGTACCTTTGGGCTTGGATAATATACAAACAAGAAGTGCAAAGACCTGGTAATATTCAGAGCCTATCTATACTACATAATACAAAACATTACGCAAATATTAAATGGACGCTCCATCAGATTTCGCTCATTTTCGAGATTATCGGATGACGTTATTTTTCGCTATTACGCATACAGTTATAATCATTCCGGTGTTTAGAGAATGTAATTAACGAACATACTTTTTTACAGTATTTGATTATTCAACTTGGCGGCTACAATTTCATCAGTGACTCGACTTCCGAATTAAGTCAATATACGCCAAGATTCTCGATAGACGATTACAAAGTGAACAGTGTCCGAATCGCAAAAATTGAAAAGAAACACCGATTTCATCGTATAGAAATGACCCAAAGCGTGTGACGGGTGGACCCTAAATGTAGTTGCCTTCTGGCGGATCATAAAATAAAACGCATGCAAGCTGCATGCTTCGTTTAATTGACCTATTGTTCAAGATATTTGCTACTCGCTTGTATGACCATGATGGAAATCAACGTAGATTCAAGACCAAGAGGTTTAGGGTTCGATCTTAGTCAACTCACACTATGTTTTTTTAATTGTTAAACGTTTGTCTATAAGTGAGAGGGCAGACAACTATGGGCCGGTATTTTAACATCTAACCTTATTGAGTAGTAATTTGAAAATAAATCAATGGAATATGTAGTACTCTGGAGTAGTGCTCTGCAGGCACTCTTAATTATATGGGTGTGTTTCAGTAGAGCTCAGGAGGCTTATTCATTTTTCTTTCCTCACAAAACAGTGATGTTCTATACAAGATAACGGGTGTGATAGATTTTAATAGGGCTCTGTAGGCCTCTTTAATTTTAAAAGTTGCGATTATCATAAATAGAGCTGGTTTTTAATCGAAATTAAAAATTCTGGGGAAATACCGGCACCATGAGATGAACAAGAAGACTACTACAACCGCGTCTTCTTCCTCATTGCTTTCCCTTCTTCCTCTTTTCACCCATCAACAATTCCAAATCAACAATGATTTAGTTTTATTTTTATTTTATGTAAAATGTTTATTAGTATATATATATATATATATATATATATATATATATATATATATAAGATGATTTAATGGATCAGAACATTCCAATTGTTCAAAGAATTAGAACAACAAGTCTAGTATGGCGTACGGTCGTTTCTAAAACATTCTGGAAATACTTTAATTTTTATTGTTTTAATTTTTGAATTAAAACATTTTTTTTGACAAATCCACTCCAGAACGTACTTCATCAGCGCCTTTAGCAGCACATCTTACAGAAAATTAAAGGAATAAAATAACAAGTTCGTCTTAGAGAAACATCTATTGACAGGAGGAGATGCAGGGACACATATTAGAAAAAGGAATAATTTACAAATATAAAATAAGAATATGAAGATAAAACGATAATAATAATTGTAAAAAGACATTACAAACATTATCAAAAGTATAAAGATGAAATGAAAATAAAAATAAAAATAAAATAAGGAATAAAATAAAGTAAAATATAATGTAAAATATAAAAATAATAATAGAATATATAAAAGAAAACAAAGGATAAGAGATAAAAATAAAAAATAAAATATACAATAAAAAAGAAAGAAAAAACTATAAAAAAATAATAATATAAAAAATAATAGAATTTTAAATAAATAAGAAACAAAAATATATAAATAAAATAAAATACACGCCTGTATTTGTGTTTTATTTGTATATATGTGTGTTTGTATTTGTTTGCATGTGTGCAAATAGCTGGGCTTTGCATTTGCATATAGCTAATAATTTCTTGTATCGAAGGCTGTTTATACGTGCAAATGTTTACAGACTTTTTTATTATGTTTTTACGAAGATTAGTTTCGTGTTCTAGAGGCGCCGATTTCTGATTATTTAGGGAGGGACTTTTTTCTCAATCAGCTGCTTAAACAGTTTACTTTAGTGGAAATCGTGGCTAATGTTGTCAGACATTCACAATTGCCTCAATGATCGTGGGGTCTGTCATACACCAACAGAGACGACTAAAAAAGAAACACACCGTTAATGATGAACGATGTTTTATTTAGATAGACTACATAATTGGAAAATACCATTCTGGATACAAGGTTTGTTTTTAACGTACATAGGATATCACACATATTCGGTATAAATGGGCAGTGCATTCTAAAAATGGGAATAATGGTTGTATGCCTCTATACATATCTAGCGCCGTGCAAACCGGAATGAGATTTAATCAAAATAGTTCCTATATTAAACTGGCCAATTGGACTAAATGTTTTGAATGTTTGGATATGGGACAAGAGAATCAGGTTCAATCCTCGGTCGAGCCAAATCAAAAACTAAAGAAATTATTGTTTATGTCTCATTGCTGAACACACATCATTGTAGCGTAAGGGTGAAGTGTAAAAGACGCATTTCAGGGTTATTAGTGACACCCTTAACTACATATCGGTGTAGTAGATAATAGGAAATGTGTACAGTTTGAAGTGGGGTGAGTTGAATGTCGGAGATTTATAGAAGTGGCTGTATTCATCGAGTTGAAATGAAGAAGACAGAGTCACCAGTGCTTCATATAAAATACCAACATCGTTTTTATATTTAAATCAAATGTATTTAAACGATTCTACAAGCAGAACAGGGAAATATATGACTATAAGACAACAAGGCAAGTTGATTCAAAAGGCATGTATTAGCTAAATGTAATTGAATTCACGTCTTTAGTCTTAAACGTAAATGTGTACCTCGCTTACTGATAAGTCCCGACGAGAGACAAGGAAGGCAATACAGCGCCTGATCACATCTGCATCTCGGCGTGAACTGATTATATTTGGCGCCAAACTCTCTTAGAGGAAATGGAATGCTGATTATGCCAAGAAGTGTTCTATCGTTAACGCCATTACATACTTCTGGACATACTATCACATACGCCAAGCTACATTATAGAATATATGTAAATACAAAATAATAGACTTTAATCATATTACTGCTACATTACTCCCGGCTTCAGCTTTGAGCTGATAAAAGAAATAACTGTTTATTGGTTGTAAAATCACATGAGACTACATTTACATAACATGCAAACTCCAACGAGAGAAAAAATAATTGTTTATTTCGATCTGAAATGACAGTTCATTGCTTAAAATGAACAATATTAGTATTTAGATGAAAAGATGTCGTACTTTTGCTGAAAATAGAAAAAAACAGATGTAGCTTTTGCTGACCTGTTAAGGTGTATCTAAGTCAATGTGGATTTAGTTAAATCGTGCATCAAAAGTACTGAAGGTTCCGAGTGGTGCTCGCATGTGTCTGTGCACTCTAGATTTATGGTTGGATTAAACAGAATATGTGTTATTCATGTAATTGCAACAATACGGTTGCCGTCGTATATTCTATTTACTTTATAATCTGGGTATGTTTTTAATCGTGATCATAATTATTTACCAAATCTTTAATCAACATCTAATGAACCAATTTAGAGCACTAAGAAAACAAACAGATGAAGAGACACAGATTGACAAAGACAATGTTCTGTTGAGTTAAGAACAAACAGTTTTTTCAAATGTTGAAATTGCATGTTGAAATTCCGTCTGCCATTCATTGGTATGCATAGGTTTGCAGTACGTTCTGTGTGTATGTGGCATTTCAACTGTATCAAGTTATATTATCCATTTTGCGCGATTAATATGCCTCATCGAAGATGAACATCACAAGAGGTGCCAATTGGCTGTACTAACAATGCTCAACGTTGCTTACTTCGGTTAATTTGTTTGCGCGTAACCTGTCTATGTAAGGTATTCCTGACGTTTTAATTACACTCAAAAAACGCTTATAATTTTAATAATGGCAGATACGATTTCTCTATTTTATGTACATTGATTTTGATACAACATTTTCCGGCTATTTTTATCAATATTGCGACAATTTCTATGTTGCAATTATTCCGCATTCATTCTTTGTTAAATTGAAATTCCTGAATCTTTGGGCGAAACACCTTAATAGCGTCTCTGCTATCTAAGCTCAAATGGGAACAGGAGAGCTTCGACCGACAAAACAAATTATTTTAAATTATTGGTGGGGATTATAAAGTGATGTTTCTTGCGGTTTCTGTTCCTTGGTCTGTGGTGTGGTGCTCTTCGTGTGGTTTAGTTTTCTTTCTTTTGCTAATTCCTTGTGGCTGGTTACCCTTTGTAGCTTATGCCGGTTGGGTTCCGCATTCAAGGATGTTCCTGTTTTGATCATTGCCGCCCTTTGTATGGTTTTGATGGTCCCTTTGATTTTTATTTACTCCAGTATTGTCTCCAGTTTGTTGGCAGATTGTACCTAGTACTCCTAAGATCATTGCTATTATACAAACTTTCTTCATGCTCCGTATCCCTTTCAGTGCTATGGCTAGTTATTTGTATTTGCTTCGTTTTTCCGATTATTTGATCTTCACTCTGTGGCTGCTGGAACGGCGAAGTCGACCATTTTACAAGACTATCCCTTTTGTCGATTATAATAACATCAGGTCTCCTTGCTTGTATGAGTTTATCTGTTTGAAAATCCATATCCCAGATGTTTTTGCGTGTTTCGTTTCCAATATTGTTTCTGGTTATTGTCTGTATTATTTGGCTGTGTATTCGACATTCAATTGTTTGCAAAGCTCCCAGTCCATTGCTTTCCACACACAATCATATCTGGTCTTGTATTCTTTTTGGGCGAGTTTGTACATTCACTTATTATATTATTTACTGTTTCGTCTCTTTGTTAACAGAGTCCGCATTTACTGCTTTCCTGGATTTTATGTATTTTAGCTTTAATGTAGCTTCTCCTAATCGCATTGTTCTGTGCAGTTATCAGTAAGGATTCCTTTTCTCTGTTCAAGTTTCTTTTTCTCAGTCATGTCCAGCTATTTCTGTTGGTGTCTTCTCTTGTGAGTCTTATGAAGGGTCCATGTAGTTGTTTTTCATCCCACTTTTCTTTTCTTGTCTGTGTGTGTCCGATGTCGATGCTGCCTGCGTTGTTCGTTAGGACGGTGTCTCTTGCTGTGTTCTGGTTTAGGTATTTCTCCAGCTCTTATTTAGTGTCGTCCACACAGTCTCATATATTTACTAGCTATCTTCCCCCTTCGTTTCACTTCACGTAGAGGCTGTATCGTTTTTTGGATGTAGTGCGTTGTGCATGGGCATTAATTTTCTTGTATTCTGGTCAAGATGGCTGAGTACTTTTTTAGTTCGGCGTATGAAAGGTCCAAAGTATCTTATTTGTGATACTGCCCAAGTATTTATTCTTTTGATAAGGTTTTTGCTATATGATGTTGTTTTTATTATTATTATTATTATTATTATTATTATTATTATTATTATTATTATTATTATTGTTATTATTATTATCATTACGTATTCACTACATGTTGTCACCCACGTCATCGTCAGTGGTTTCTCATCAACAACATTCGCTGACGTTTGAGTGATAACAAGACTCATCAGATTTCCAGTACTCTCCACCTCTTTTCGATCACCACCGCAAATAACCGTGCGGTATCGCAACAGTCGCCTACTATTACCACTATCCGAACTCTTCCAAGGGAGGTGTTATGAGTGCTGTCCTTCCTCGGTCTTCCTATCCTCATTGACCCTCTATGACTATATTGTGTAATGTCAGTGGAGGCCGGTGTCATCATTTTCTTTGAAGGGGGGGGGGCAGCTTATGGTGTCCGCATTTGAGGATTTTCCTTAAGAGTGCAGCATTTGTTATCATTGTCGTCCTCTTTATGGGTTAAGTAGTCGTTTTGATTACAATTACTGCTAGTCTTTCTCCAGGATGTTTAGAACGGTTCCTAGTGCTACTACAATTATTGGTATTATATTGACTTTCTTCGTGCTTCATATTCCTTGCAGATATCTGGTAACTTTGTGTATTTGCTTCGTTTTCCCGTCTCTTTGATCTTTCTCTGTTGTCTGATGGAATTATTATTATTATTATTATTATTATTATTATTATTATTATTATTATTATTATTATTATTATTATTATTATCATTATTATTATTATTATTATTGTTGTTGTTGTTATGATTATTGTCGTCGTCGTCGTCGTCGTCGTCGTCGTCATCATCATCATCATCATCATCATCATCATCATCATCATCATCATCATCATCATCATCAATAACAGCAACAACAACAACAACAACAACAACAACAATAATAATAATAATAATAATAATAATAAAAATAATAATAATAATGATGATGATGATGATGATGATGATGATCAGTACACCCCTCTATTGCAAATCGATTATTCCTATTTTAGTACCCTCCATTGAAGCAGCAATACCCATACCAGAGAATAATTTTTAAAATTAGAGTAGAATGACTTCGCTATTAATAAAGTTTACTTTTGATAAATAAAATCATTCATCTTTATGAAAGTATTACTTTTTTAGTTAGTGATAGACAGAATGATCTATCATTTAGTAATAGTTTACTCCTATGCACTAGCCTAGTCGGAAAATACAAAACTAGCATTTACACTCTTATACGGGCGTAGAAAATAGCTTTATACGGGATCCGCTATTTATTTCATTTTATTTATAAAGTTTTTGATAATTCAGCATTTCTGTTTTATATTTTATTTAAAAGCGGAAAAACGCATTAGCATATTTGATAAACATTTATATATATATCTTATTTCATTATCATTTACATTTCAATGAAACATTATGTCCACACGATTAACAAAATACAACTATTAGGGTTTGGAAAGTGAGCTGGGGAACCGAGAATACGACGTTTTATTAACAATCGCCAGATAGGGTGCCGGTCTTTAAAGAAATAATTAAAAAAAACGTGTACCCGCTTATCTACAACGTGTCACTACTGACTTCCTGCCATGACTTTATGTCCTTAAGCTACTAATACTCTTAACCGACTCGAGACTGAACTGTTTGTGTGTAAACTTATGTTTACACACCAACATCTATATATTTCAACACAGTGCCAGACCTACATATATTTTATCGTGACATAATCTCCTGAAATAATGCATGTGGTTAAAAGTGTTAACGATCATACCAACAACTTGTAAATTTGATGAAATTCAACCAAAATAAATAATTAAGTTATCGCTGACTTTGCTCGTATATCATTTGATAATATTTGCACTTCCGTCCAACTCTCTACCAGCTTTAACAATGGCGGTGAATTTAGAACCTGCAGATGTCAATTTTACGCTGACGTAGCAGCGATTTACAGGATATCTCAAGCGTCGACGTTTACAGTAGTTCCTAGGTGTCAGCATCGTGTAATTTGTACTTCATTCGTTGGCGGTGTTACGACAACAGCAGAACGGTAAGACGATGTAATGTATGTATTAATATTGTTACCTTGGAGATGTTATTCACTCACAAGAAACGAGATGAGAAAGACAGAAGATGAAATAAATATAGTAAAAATATTAATAATCATGGTTGATACTTTGAAAAGTAATACGAGGTAGATATGTAACAGAATAAAGAGACGAGAGAGGAGAAACACGCAAACAACTAATACAATATACGTATCTTACAGACTTATTCTTTCGTGTGAATTTGATGATTCTGGTGTTGGCATTAGTTTCCCCGATTTTTTCCTAATTAGAAATATTTCTGGAAAGACATTGAGTGCTTACGGGAAGGACCACGAGAAGGGTGCCAACATTCCTAAGTGAAAATGGTACTGTGGAACGGACTGGATTCGAACTTGGAACACCTAGGTCTTCAGTCCATGGCGTTATCCACTTAACCGCCGTCAACCCTCCATATGACAGACTAATGAATGTGTAAAAATGAGGCATAAAGGATAAATACGCTATGTGCTTAACTAATTGCAATGGAAAAAGAGGAGAACCCTTAATAACTAATACGATATAAATGTCCGACAAATTAATACAGTTGTTAAAAAAGAACGATAGATTAAATAAGCTACTTGGTAGACAAATTGAGATGATACATTATGAAAAAGCAAACAGGACTAAATCGATATATACCTATTTAATGTATCAATAGAAATGAGCAAAAGAAACAATTTACAATATAAGTAATTTACAGACAAACAGAGATGAAGATATCCGAAAAACAGCGGAAATAAGATAGAAGTATTCACTTGACGAAGAAGGATCAGAAATGAAGAAAATAAAAAAGAATACTATATAAGTAATTGATAGATAAATACAGGATGAAACATTTGGAATAAACAAATAAAATGATATGAGTATTTGATAAGCTAATGAAAATGAGAGTGCTTGAAAAGAAAGAAAAAAAAGCAGATATAACTATTAGACTGATAGAGATGAGGTAAGAGAATCTGGGTAAGAATTATATATAAGTATTTTCTATATAAATAGAAATGAGATAACGGGAACATGAACAACTAATAAATATTGGATATAGACAAAGAGATAAAAAAAGAAGGGGAAATAAAGAATAAACTATAAGTAATCAGAAGACAAATATACATTAGATGAAGGACAGAAGTAAAAGTATAAGTATTTGATGAATAAATATAGATAAACAAGAAGAAACACCGTACTAATAACATATACGTATCCGATAGTCTAATACAGATCACAACTTTTTCAGTAACTAAAAGTTTGACATGTAAAGGAGAACTTCAATGGAATATTCGAATACTTATGTATCCCATATTGAGATCAAGTGTACCTCCAAGGATGCCCCCTTGATTTATGAGAACTTCGACTGAAGTAAAATGAAACAAAAAATATATTCAGTCATAAGCCAATCAATCACGGCCCAATTAGAGAGGCAATTACATCCAGACAGTAACGAATGCCCCCATGTTTCCTAAAACAACCCCTCCCACCTTAAATATATATCTTACTTCTTACACATTAATAAAAAAAAATTGATGAAGTTAAATTATCTTACGCATACAGAAAGAATAACAAGACACAAATAAATAAGAAATGAATAAGAAATTGAAAACTAGTAAATAAATATTTAAAAATGCAATTAAAATTTTAGATGTACTCCACCTATATTTTTTACAAACGCTTCCCAGGAAACTTTCATAGAGAGGTGATTCCTCGAGATGTTACTTTTTCCCAAACTTCATTTTGTATATTGCGATTAATAGTAGATGTTAAACAGAAATTATTACACACATGTGCCAAAACATCATATATAGTCTTATTATCGGTTCATGTTTTCTCTTTTATTCCTTATGTTTCCCTAGTGATTATATCTTTCATCAGCATCGTCACCACCTTCTGAAATATAAAAATATTTTACTATACACACACGGTCTCTCTGTACAAGGGTTAGTCAGGATAACCTCACATGAATAAACTTCACCCGACAAGTAAACCCTGACCAAATATTCCAATTAACATAGTATTCGAAGCCCAAAATAAGATCCCCTCGACACAGCCATATACTGGTGCATACAAGGAATGTATGGGAGGGCCTGTGGACGAGAGGGAGGGCCTGTGCACGAGTGGTTATAGCACTTGTCTTTGAGCTGGACGACCGAGGTTCGATCCCACTCACGGCATGCGAATTTTCGGGTCTGAAAACTTCCTCTGTCCACCCAGCAGTACCTGACTAAAACTCAGGGAAGGTTCAAGGCAGCGGAAGGAGAGGGATGGGCTCCGCCTTCCATATGCTGTGCCCTAGACACGGTGATTCTTAACAAATCACCGCCGCTACGGCCATGGGCAGTGTGCGATGTCGGCAACGGCACTCGTGCGCGTCCAGGCTATGCGACCTTTACCTTTTTACAAGGAATGGTGCACATTCTTATAGTGATGTTTCCTCAAATAACAGCATTTAGCTAGCTACTCCACCAGACCAGATGAATATTTTTTTCTAGAATCCAGGAAAAACAAGATACCACAAAATAGATATACAAAAACATAGTTAAATGGTTAATTGGGGAGAGGAAAATAAATGTTCTTAACTTATTTACTTACTGAACGTTTGAGAAATCCAGCAGAACTTTAATAGAATATTCAAATATCTGTGTATCTCATATAGGGATAAAGTGTGACTCCAGGTAATGGCCCCTTGATTTCTGGGAACTTCGACTGAAGTAAAATGAAACAAAAAAGAAAACAAATATTCATGTCATATTTGTGAATCGTTGTTTTAAAAATAATTAACATTTAAAAAACATGCAGGATTAAAAATAACTGAAAGGGAAACTATTGCGAAATACCAAGGTATAATGTACGACATGAACATAAACTGGAATCTTAGGAAAATCTCCATCATCCCAGTAATTATATGAGCAACAGGACTGATGAAAAATAATTTAAACAGCTATGATGCGAGTATACCCGGTGAACCGAGGGCAAGAGAAATACAAACAATTGCACCTCAAGGGACGGTTAGCATCTTAAAAAAGATATCTAATCTAGAGTGTCTGAAATAGCGGGTGAATGTCTGGCATCCGGTAGGATGTCCCATCCCTAGCAAAAACAGAAATATAAGAAAATTGAAAAAAAGTGAAAAAAAAAAAATGTTTGCAAAGTATGTGCACCTGCATATTCAAACAGTTCTGATTTAAATAGACACCTACGATTGTAAAAAAAAAATAACATGATTCCTCGATTAAATAAACATCTTACCGGTTGTAGTAGGGGCCACTGGTCTAGTAAAAAAAATATAAGTAAATACTTAGAAACAATCCCGGGAAAACCAAACTGTAGGGAAGTACAGATAGCAGCCCTAAAAGGAACAACATCTATCCTTAAGAGAGCCCTCGGATATAAATTTTACTTATAGGGAAATCAAGTGTTAGCCTCAAGAGTAGGCCCCTTGATCTCTTTAGATAAACTAAATTAAAATGAAAGAAAAAAGAATAACACCTTATGTTTGTAGAATATGTGAATGTGCGTTCTCACAAAATTAAATTTTAAAAATGCACATTTAGTCAGAAACTACAAAAAGATGTATACTAAAACATAGTTAACTGGTTAATTACGTAGAGGAAAATTAATGTTCTTAACTTCTTTACTAACTCTATGTTAGAGAGATAAAAGAGGACTTCATAAGAATATTTGAATATCTATGTATCTAATACAGAGTTAAGATAGATGCCCCTTGATTTCTGAGAACGTCGACTGAAGTAAAATGTAACAAACAAACTATATATATATATATATATATATATATATATATATATATATATATATATATATATATATTAATATTCTGATTGCCGTAAGTATAGAGCGAAAGCGTGCAGAGTCTTAATTGACTCTGTGAACCAGTTTCGCGCCCTTTGGCGGTCTGAAATTGTCACTTCCCTCACTAATGAAATCGTAAGCTTGAAACGTCGGCGAATTTAGTTATACATAATGTAATATTTATTTGTAAATATTATCATCATTATAAAACTCCTTTAAGAAATCAAAGTTGACCACTGTTCGGAGTTATTTAAAACAGAGTGTCACTTAGCTAACACCAAGGTTCCGAAAACGATCGTGTTACTCTCTTGTGTGGCTGATGTTTACTGCCCGATGTACTAGGCATTAAAATAACTTAATTTATCTGTATCCCGTGATAATTACTGATTATCGTGGGGATAGAGAGAAAGCGTGCAGAGTCTTGTTTGACTCTATAAACCGGGTGCGCGCACTGCGACTTCTTGAAATTGTTACTTCCTACGCTCATGGGAGCGTAAGCTGGAAACGCCGGCGTGTGTAGGTATAAACAATTGATATTTTTTTTAACTATAGCCGCCGGATAAAGTGTTTAAATTATCACTGTTTATTCGCTATTCAACCATGACCGAGTGGTTTTAGATGTCGGGATTTGAGTTGTAAAATACTCAGAATCCGGGGTTGCGAATCGCATGACCAGTTGTGAATATGTATGTCTCTATGCTGATGCGTATCGATTATAAAGGACGAAACGTAAACGTACATAGATAATAAACAAAACAAATATTGTATATATATTATATATATATATATATATATATATATATATATATATATATATATATATATGTGTGTGTGTGTGTGTGTGTGTGTGTGTATTGATTTTCATTGAATCAATGATCATCGCCCCTTCGAATTATGTTATAATATTTTGATTATTTCGTAATAAAGGCTTATTGCAGTCTGTTTATGAAGTCATTGTTGACGTTATAATAAAAAATTACAAAGAATAACTTACAAAATTTGTTGAATATGTATATTTATGAAGTGATCAAGTAATCAGCGCCCTGACAATGTCAGGTCAAAAGACTTAAGTGTAATAAAATGTTTATTTTGATATATGGTTTGAATTTTATTACATGATATATGTTCTAGTGTTGGGACGAATCATTGGAATCGGAATAAGAAATCGAAAAAATTTCATGCCGATTTTCCGATTCCAAAAACGATTCTTTTAATCAATTTTCTTGTTTGTGTCTGTTGAAAACTTAATTTGTCTGTTATTGGTAATACTAATAAAATGATGAGCATTTGTTGATGTTAAACTACTAGTCAAACTCAAATATGTAGATTGTCTCTACGTTTTCGAAAATATATGCACATTTTATATGAGTTTTTAAGGTAATACAAAATTAGAAAAGACAACAAATAAATAGTTACATATTTAGAGATTTTTAAAGGATCGGAATCTTAATCGGTAAATGTATCGGAATCGGAGACATTATTAGAATAGTCCCATCTCTAAGATGTGCTTCCCATTTTCTTAATGGTTTATAACATATACGAATTGTTATTTCTCCATAGCTCATAATCAGCAAAATGTTATCTGAAATTTGATAAACAAATTAATTTAAATTTAAAATCCGCATTGTTTAACATATATCTATAAGACCAGAGTTTCAAACACGTCTATCACTTTTCATCATTGTATAATTGCAGTTGAATAATATTCATTTTTTTGATTTTTATCAGCATGTCAACATGTTTTTGTTATCAAATGCTAACAACGTAACGCGTATTCTTGTTGCATAGTAACGATAGCAAAGCGAGTGTTTGCTCCATACTGTTGTTTGACTCAAATTTTATTTGCCCAGTTATTCTTGGTTCTTCTGGTGAACTAACTTAATTCATAAATGCGCATGTGTTTTTACTTGGATTTATAAGAAACGCCAACTTGTGTACACTTCACAAGTTTATGCTTATATTCGGAATAATAATGTAATGGACCGTAATCGTTAAACTATTCAAATACAACACCGACCAAACTAAGAAGTGGGTTTTTTGATTTTCGGGACACGTCTGCAACGGAGCAATAAATGAAGCAAGTAAGGGAAAATAGACTCGGAAACGACGTCACTTCCCTTCCGATTCTGACGTAATTTCCTACGATTCGGCCTTCCACAATATCCGTGGTAAAAGGTGACAGCTTCTTATCCCACATTGTAGTAAGAATTGTGCTGAAGAGAATTGTCACGCGCAATGGAATGAATGAAAGACGAATATTGTAATGAGTTAAGATCAGAAGATCAGTTTAAACAACTTTATTTTTCACTCATAGGTTGACAGAACGTTATATTTCAAGTCTTTTCCAATGATACACGTTCGTAGTGTAACACAATCGATGTAAGAAATCTTATATCATAGTGTCTGTCTTTGTGTGTTCACGTTTGAACTGGACTTTTGAACCTAAACTTTTATAATGAAAACTACATTTTCACACGTGTTTTTTCAATTAATTTGATGATTAAACGATAACGAACGTAATTCAATTAAACTTCAAACAAAAGTCTTCAAATACAAAACAAAACGAAATATGGATAAACAAAAACCTGCTGTTTTTATGATATTTATATTTATGAAAAAAAAAAAAACATTTACTCGCGGATTTTTTGTTAAGTTTAAGTAGTTTTAACTACACAAAGATTGCGATGGTAATGTCAGATTTCTTGTCTGCTAAGTGTTAATTCTATATATTTTTTGTAGATTGATATTCCAGTTTTTCAAGTGTTATTTTGTTTCAGGTGTGTTTTTAATGAACAATTTGACTTAAAAAGATCTGCCTTTCGTAAAAATATACATTTTAAATTGCCTTTTTTAGTTTGTATTGTTTGGATTATTCAGACTACTGTTCTCATGTTTGATGTTATTCTCACAAACTTCCAGTAGATGTGAACTCCGAACTGCTTCATGTTCATCTTGAAAAAAAAGTATTTTTCTTTCCTTCTGGAGTAGGAATATCAGCAAGTTGTATCGACATCCAACACCCATAGGACTGAATGGATATTTGCGCACCTGACATTAGACGTAACTTTTCGCTGATGGAGACCGCCTTTTTTTCCTAGAAATTTGAGCAAAAATATGTCTCCTAAATATTGCAGGACCCAACGCCAGATTCAAGTCGAGTATTACATAGTGATATCCCTCTTAAAAATGTTCATCCTCTTAGAGACACTACGATTTGTATTGTCAGTTACTTAGGTTCATGTACTGGTGTTCTTTTTAGTTCTCTTGGGTTCATGTGATTTTATTTATTATTATTGCTATTGCTATTAGTGTTATTGTTATTATTGATAATAATAATAATAATAATAATAATAATAATAATAATAATAATAATAATAATAGTAGTAGTAGTTGTAGTAGTAGTAGTAGTAGTTGTTGCGGTTGTTTTTAGTGGGGATAATAGTGTGGTTGGTTAGATTTTACGAAACACTTGTTGATTCATTTGTTGCCGAAATCGCGCAGGTTTAATTCTGTACGATTGATTTTCAGATTTTATATTTACTAATACGTCATCACAAATCAAGGTTTAAAAAGCAGTACAAAATAACTCATCCTATTAGAAATTTGAAAATCTTCACATACAACCCACTCAAAACAAGTGCAGAACCAGAAAACAACAATTCTATCATCTTTTGTGAGAAACCTCGCTGCATGAATATGAGAAGTAAAGGACAGCATAGGTGGAAGCGAGAATTACGATATTGACGAAAGTAAACTTTCTGATCGCCAAATGTATTAGACTCTAAACAGCACGGGGTATTTCTAATGAGTCACCGATTTAGTACTGACATCGCTTAAAGGCAATGTATCTTACAGAAAACGATAGGTCAATTATAGTCGTTTATAGTCGTATGTTCATCATTATTATTATTATTATTATTAGTAGTAGTAGTAGTAGTAGTAGTAGTACGTCGTAATCGTCGTCGTCATAGTAGTAGTAGAAGTAGTAGTTGTAGTAGTAGCAGTAAGAGTAAGATGTGGTTGTGGTGGTGCAAGATTTGGAGCGGTACTATAATTTTGTATTTCCTACGATTTGAAAAGTATTATTTACTAAGAGTCTTGGTAAGATTTTTCAGAGACTGATAAATAGATTATATCAAAACACAATATATACCATATTAAATGAAGTATGCTCCAACCAAATATTACACACACACCAACGCATATATGTATACGTATGTAATTGTGTCTATTGGCATATAATAGTAATATAATTACAGCGATATAAGAGTGTATGATTCCTGATACTAACTGTTCCCTTGTGGCCGAGTTATTGGCTGCTTTTTTGTCTGTTCTCGCGACCCACAGGGATAAACGCGCGTATCTTGTAACGAATGCAGGGGCGTAACACTGATACACTCATCTCGTCTAAACGTTGCAAGTCAAATTATTTCAGTGCCTTGATGTTTAGGCCCGGATAGAACCATTAACGATATCAGACAAACATTAGAAAGACTATTAAAATGAAAAACTAGAGTAATACCACCAAGTTGAGATCGATTAAGAAAATGGTACCTTTTAGGGGGGGGGTAATGATTGTGACTAGGATGTTATTAATGTATAAAAAAGTAAAAATACAGAGCATTTGCCGAAAAAATAAACTGTGTTTTAATGATGTCAAGACGGGGAAAGATCAGGCTGATTATTGTCATGAAAACCGCGTATACAATGGACGCAAGATAATTCGAGATGTCGTTATAATTAGTGTTTTCACGGTGAAAAACGTAACGCCTTCCAGACTAACTCAAGTTATTGTTTCTATTATTTATTTAACAACCCCGTTTTGTCCTTAGCTAAGGAAATTCTTCTAACCGTAAAAATGTATTAGTGTGTTTGCCGAGTTAGTGAAATGGAATCCGGCGCGCACCATACCAAATTCAACTCATCTATCGTCTTCAGGTACGAATTCACATCGTTGGTAAAGTCATGGACCAAACGCTTCTCCCAAGATATAAGCTAAATATAGATTGTTTGTCAAATAGATAGTTTACTATGGATTTGGTTTCACCATTCAATAACCCGGAAAAAAATCCTTGATATGCCGTTAAACAGACAAAAGAAAAACTTCTCTTATTGGGGGTGTTTTGTGTAATAGTCGACGTAGTGGGTTTTTACGAGTTGTTTTACCTAGCAGTTGTTCCGGCATTTACGCTGAGCAGATTGAACCGGAAGTTTATGGGAATATCAAATTACTAATTTGTCCCCAGTCGCAGGTGTACACCAGTTAGAGTAGATGAGGACGTTAATTTTTGAAGATGTTTGGCAGGGAGATGTCAGTGCCCCTTATATACAGTACCTGGTATTTCTAAATGTTCACCCATCTGGTAAAGAACAGACTCAATGTTGCTGAACTTCGCGGATCAATCGAGAACCGATGCATCAACATGAATATACCGTGCATTTTGCCGTGCATTTTGCCGTACATTTTGGCGAGTTTAATTCCTATCGAATCTATTGTGCGCAGATACGGAAATAGTTCATTTATTATTAGTAGTAGCAGTAGTAGTAGTTGTAGTAGTAGTAGTTTCAAGGGGATACCGTAGATATATGAGACAAATAAAACATTTAAAAAGAAACAAAACTTTCTCAAAAATTCTTATGTGAGCTTCAGGGTTGGGATCCAGTGTATTAAGGTGTTCTAATTCATAACCAAGCAACGCCGGGTAGGCCATAACTATGATGGCTGTGTTCATACATTTCCGAATGATAATACAGTACAAGTGAATACACCAATTTCGACAGTATTCAAACTTAAATTAACATCGACAACATAATTAGACTACTCGTTCACCATCCCATATACATACAATAGACTGACACCTCTTTTAGAATGCTATCCAGGTATCAATCATGACATTCACAATTGTTTCTACCATCCACTTATCTCGAACGCGCTTGAATTTTTGACGGCACATCATTAGTCAATGACTGATCTACAATCTGAAAGAGGCCTTTAAGAACGTCATACACACAATAAAGGAAATTTAATTTGAAAAATGAAAACAGATCAACATGTTCTCAGTTGTACTGTTGCATATATCTTGGAAAGCATGTAACGTTTTAGTTGAAGTGTTCACATAATCCAATTCTATGTCCGTTAATATCAATTATGCTTCTTCTGCCGCATTCTCTTTGATAGTGGATCATAAGATATATGAGATGTCTGCGTGTTACAATCTCATAAAATCCCACACTTATTGATTTGGTTACAAATGCAATGTTTGTAGAAAATAATACACAACTATTTATAATCTTTTCGGCTAGTAACTCTGAAGATTATTATTATTAAAAAAAGTGCTACTAAGATAATGAGGTTAAAAAGACAGCTAAATAAGAAAATCCAAAAGATACGTCAGAAAAATGTGCATGTTAATTTATTTTGGGCATGCATATCATTTAAACACACATACACACCAAATGATAATACACAGTGTTCTATATATATTTATGGAAATCGCTCCAGACAAGTTCTGAAGCCATTTGCTGTAAATAGCTAAAAAATACAACTTCAAGGTAACAGAGTAGCCAACGATGATTAATTAATCGTGCACTCTGCTGGGATTTTTCCTGCTAGATTAAAAAGAAGTTGCACGGCCTCTACCGGGAATTAGAGTTACCCCCTATTAGCCTTGTAGTCGAGCACTCTCGGGAATTATACCAACGCCACAGAAAAAACAGTTAAACAGGAATTTCACCTGCAAAACCCTGGGAAATGGAAATATACACTCTCGGATACTCAACCAAAAATATCCCAACCCCCAACAACGAAACATACACCAGGATGCTCCTGACTAAAATGGTGGACGTCATAGGAAGAATGAGGTGGAAAATTTTTAATTGAGGCAGACAGAAAAAAAAAACACTACGGTCTAAAATCTGGTAAATATCCGCCGAAAGTAGAAGCCTTAGACAATTTTGAGAAATACTTACTAAGCATTACCAACAACCTAGTATTTACAAAGAAGCGAAATCCGTTTCAGAAGACATTGACATAAAAAAAACTGAAAAGAGAAAATGATGCAGTATTATTCTCTGAAAAAAACCCAAGAATATTTATAAAATGACAAAAAACAAAACAAAAAAAAACAGATCTAACCATTAGCTCATTACCGATAAATATCAGTTAGCCAAGACGGATACATATAAGACCATTAATAATGAAGCAACTGAGATAGCTACTAGACTAGGTGTCGGATACAGAACAAACTACCTACAAAAAAAGAGGGTCTTTGTTACCTTAAAATATCACAAAGATAACTTCAGGAATGAGCCCTCCTGAAGACTAATTAACTCAGCTAAAAGCGAACTAAGACTACAAAGTAAATCAATTGATAAAAATATAGTTAATGAAATTAAAGGAAAAACAAACCTAATCTGTGGGGCAATACAAATTCAGTCCTAAATTGGTTTCATTACATACAGGAAAAACAAAGATGCGAATTCACACAATTAGATATAGTAGACGTCTACCCATCCATAACAAAAGACACCGTAGACAAGGCCTTAACATTTGTACTTTCACACACATACATCAATCAACTAGAAAAAGACACACTACTACAAGCAAGACCCACCGTACTTTTCTTCGAGGGAAGGACATGGGTTAAAAAATCAACTCCAGATGTCTTATTTGATGTTGCAATAGGGGCCTGTGACAGTGCTAACATCTGCGACTTAGTCGGCTTGCTCATATTGGATATGCTCAAAAAAATCCCAGACGATTATTCTAGTCTTTACAGAGATGACGGCAACACACAAGATAGATTTAGAAAAGATTTACCAAACACTTGTCAAAAACTCGGTTTCAAAATCATCATTAAAACAAATTTAAACCAAGTAGAATCCCTAGATCCCACACTGAACCATACAAACAACACACACACACGTTTCCACAAATCCAATGAGACACTACAATACATACACAAGGGATCCTGCCATCTCTCCAGTTTTTTTAAATTTAGTCACAAATATTAGCCAAAAATTTTAAAACGTTCACCCCAGTCCCGAAATTTTCAACCAGGCAGCACCCTATTACAATAAAGCGCTCCGCGATAGCGGGTTCAGAGAAGAGATCTAATGCATCCCCAACCGAGACCAACTCCGCGGGGAGCCGCAATAGAAGGAGGTAGCTGATCTGTTTTTTCACACCCTATTCCACCAATACCAAGACAACGGTCGGCCAACTTTTCCTCAACTTACTCGACAAACGCTTCCTCCCACATACAACCTGCACAATATTTTTAACAGAAATGTTATTACGGTTAGCTACTCCACTGCCCCATCCATGAAAATCATCTCTGCAAAGCCCAAAGCAAAAGTAAACGCAGGCTGTTCATGCCAGGACAAATACAACTGCGCCCTAGAAGAGAATTGCAAAATCGATTACAAACGTCACAAACCAGACTACAAATGAGCAGAAAAATACATTGGCATGACACAGGAAAGTTTTAAGCAAAGACTGTACGCACACAGAAACACCTTCAGATAAAAAAAACAAAGCAAATACGGCACTCGCGACCCGGATATGGCAAGTTAAAGATTAAAAGACACCCTAGACTATCAAATCGAAAGTAATTGAGAGAAGACCACCCTTCACTCCAGCCATAAATATATGTTCTCTGTGTGACGCAGCAAAATAAAATATATTAAGGGCTATCATTGACCCAAATAAAGTCTGTTTCAATATTTGAGATGAAATCTTTAAGAAATGCATCCACAGGAGAAAAACATTACTCGTAAATTGGGCTTGCCGATACATATAAATGCCTAGCAACACCTCTCTCTGCCAAATACATAACCCCATAATTGCCCCACTAAATACCGAGTTCCACTCCGAAAAATTGTCCCAACTATCCCCCCTCATATATATATATAAATAAAATTAAATATAAGAACAAATATTTTAATCGGCCCATATCCACACCACCATTCAAGAGCAATAATTATAAATTTCCTTAAAATCTTTCTCCAGTAATTAAGATGGTGACACCCCTATTTCACATTATTATTACTCCTATAAGCCCACACAATGTCTCGGTCATAATGCTGATCTCGTATCTCCCAAACATATCTAATCTTGCCGGCACAATCCTTATTCTTATCACGAAACCAGTCTTAATCAGTATACCAATAGTTTACTCCCATAAGCCTTCACTATACCCGAGTTAATAATGTAAATCCCGAATACAAACCATCCAACAATTCTGAAGAGTTACTGCCCCTAGAGTATCCGGATGATATCTTTATTTACATTTCTTTGGGATTGATTTAAAGTACTTTAATCCAGGATTTAAACTTCAATTTAATGTTCTTTTTAAAAACCTTTTCTTATCTCTTCATATGTATAATCCTTAAACCCATGTTCTCTCCCTAATTTCTTTACAAGAGTCATTATAAAACCAAAAAAACATTAACGGCAAAATATACGCTACTTATAAACATTGGATCATGAGATTTATATAGAAATATTTTTATTTTATTTTAATTTTTCTAATTTTTTTTATATCTCTTTAAAACTTCTCCCGTTTTAAATCTCAACTGTTACTTTTCACCCCCCCCTCTTTTCTTTTTAATTATTAATATATTCTTTATTTTCATCATGTTTTCATGTTTCTTTATATAGGTTTTTAATATTTTTATTTTTTTTTAATTTTTTAATATTTGTAAGCCTCCTACAACACACTCGCCCTCGAACACCGTAAACCCAACAACCTATACACCCCCGTCTACAACATTTCAGTCACATTAGTTCGACTCTCCATTAATAACACATGGTCCCAAATCTGTTTCACACGTAACCTCCCCCAAAATTACAAATACAACTTAACCACCCAAAACAGCAAACTCGCCACCTTCTACCACCTCATTAAAACACACAAGACCAACACACACACAAATTAGACCTATAGTCTTCAGTATTGAAGGACCACTCTATAAAATACCTGGCTTTTCTCTCAACTACTCAAACCACTACTCTCAACCTTCCCCGCACATGTCAGCAGCTCCGACGAAGTAAATAGCAGACTACACTAACTCCAACGCCAACAACTACAAACAAACAACTATATATTTAGCATCGACGTAGTCTCCCTCTACACTTCAAGACACGCACACCCAGCCATAGACTTCATCACCGACCACATATCTTTCTCTGACAACCTTGAACTCTTCGGACTAACATCAACTGACATCCATAATCTTTTATGCATCATCATCGACAACACATACTTTACTTTTCAGCAGCACACATTCAAACAAATCTCCGGCCTCTCCATTGGTTCTAGCTTTTCCGGTCTCTTAGCCATCACCTACATGAACCGGTTAGAGCAACGAGCACTTAACTCCTGCCTTTCCCATGTATTCTTCTCCAGATACATAGACGAAATTCTAATTCTCACATCCTCTCGAGACGAAGCCACATAAATATTCAACATCTTCAACAACACCGACCCCCACATACAATTCACCATAGAACACCCCAACGGGTCTGGCTCACTTTGTCTTCTTGACTTAAACCTTAATATCACCAAAGACGGCTCTGTACATACTAACTTCTATAGGAAACCTGCCTGCAAAAACCTCTTCATACACTTTGAGTCTGCCCTGCCCACAAAAGAACAATTAAGTTATCCCCATAATGAAATCACCCGAATACAAAACAAATGCTCTTCTGCTGCTGACAAAATAACACACACTAAAAACTTCCACCAAACCCTCCAAACTAATGGCGACCCCGCACCCACCATATCCCACCTAAAGAAGCCTAATACACGTAGACACCGCATCCTCTTTAACACAAGGCTATACATAAAGAAAACCTTGAAAAAAACCTTGATATACAACTAACCCATACTGGAACTTCTTACGCCAACACCTATCTAAAAAAACATACTAACAACCCAACTGAACCCTGCTCCCTGACCAATTGCCTTATCCCCAACACCGGTCGGTGCCATGGCACGAACTGTGTTTATAAGCTACAGTGCAATAAATGCAACAAGTTTTACATCGGTAACACAAAAAGACCGTTACACCTGCGCTTCAAGGATCACTTGAATACTCGTATATCCTCTTGCCACAAGCATACAGAGATTTGCTCGAATACTCAGCGTGATATTCATGTCTCCATCTTAGCGTCTGTCAGAAACATTGGGGACCTTAGAATCACACAAGCAATCCTCATCCTTTTCCCGAAATATTAAATAAATGATTTTATAATTATCCGGACATCACACAAACAGCTAACAACACTCTTGCTGTCATGTAAGGTTTTAAGAAAAAAATAAATAGTAAGTCATATTTTGTATTGGATGTATTATTATTGTCCATTCCAGCTTACATCTTACCCGGAATTTGCATTGCCCACAGCCTTTTAAGAACATACTACTACTATACCCTGCAATGCTTCAAGCAAATTACCATTCTTAATATATATATATATATATATAAATATTTCTATATTTACAATATTTAATTAATGTTGTTAGATATAAATGATGATTCAATAAAACAGTGGTTTTATAAATTTTATTTTCATATCACACACACAATATATATATATATATATATATATATATATATATATATATGTATATATATATATATATTGTGTATGCATCTGTTCTGAGAAAATAATACATCTGTCATTATCTATCTTTTCTGTGCAGCCATTAATTTTTTTCTTCTTCTTTTTATTGTGTAATGTCGAGCTTGAATCTGCGGCTGGGTGGTTTGTAAGAGATGCCTTATGATGTTGACTTTCTGTTTGCGTTGTTCCAGCCGATGAAATGTAGACACCAATGTTTACTCGGTTCTATTAAAAGTTGGTTAATGTCCCACTCCAGTACGCCGGTTGCGATTTAACAACGAACAAGTGCGTGTCGTATGGCACAAAGCAAAACATCGGAAATAAATATTTCATAGGAAATTCATTTACATACATTGATATTTTAACATTTCAAAACTATAGTGAATTATGTAAATTTTAATTTGGTTCACTTCATTAAAACGTTTGATTTAATATTGAATTCTATAAGTCGCTTTCTTCATACGTAATTCATCAGATTCGTGATGTCTTTATAATAAACACAACTAAGTTTATGGTTCTTTTAGAAAAAAGCATCTATCTTAAAACTTAGCTGTACAAAATCGACAGCATACAAACTATATCGTGTTCATTTAATAAATGTATTTTTATTACATATTTTATATCAAAAATCAAATATATATATATATATATATATATATATATATATATATATATTCATATGTATAGTTTGTAAACGATATATACACATATTACTGTCTTATAAATATATAATTATATTATAAAATGTGTGTTAGTATTTACATAAACAGTTCTCAATACATGCGCAGAACTACGTAATATTATAAAAGATACTTATGATACATAAGTTTCATAGAAACATATGCGTCATAATCCGTTAGAATTTAATAGATTTCATACATGAATCTTGGTGAATTCCTTCAATGAACAAAACATCACTATTTTTCTGTAGCTGACCAATCTTACGTATATTTTTCTAAAACAATATATATACATGTACAGACACGCACATACACACACACCTATATATATATATATACATATATATATATATATACATGACACATATATATAATATATATATTATATATATATGCATACATATATATAACATATATATATAATATATATATATATATTATATATATGTTATATATATATGTATACATATATATATATATATATATATATATATATATATATATATATATATATATATCAGGCTGGGGAATAAATGATACCAAGACTAGTGTTCAAACATTTTGATTAATCGTATTGAATACTTTATGTATCATAGAATACTAGTAAAACATTAAATAATCTAATAATTATAACAATATAGAGTTTCTATAAGATGAAGTAACATTTGCACCCATAAAGTTATTAACAGTGTTATAAAACTGTTGACTGGTTAATTATGGCTAACTAATTAATAACTAATGCGATCCGTTTTTGTAGTTGTGTGCATGTGTATAGTTTAATGATTCTCAATCAGAAGATTGATACTAGTTTACATGTGTCTTGTTGAATTCTACTCAGTCAGAAAGTAGTGATACTCAGTTGCATGTGTATATTGGAATGATACTCAGCCAGATAAAATTGCTTATTACTAAGATTCCGGGGTGTTAGTTTTGCCTATGACCCATTGTTGATTGATGTGCATCTATTTTAAATGGTAGCACTCAAAAGTTTAACAATACATATTATAGTAATGGGAAAATAATTTAAAAAATAAATACACATAGAATTTAAGAGTGAACTTATTTTGCCTTTAATTTTCATACTGTAAGCTGTTAATGAATAACAATAGTTTTAATACATTTCTTTTGTGTTTTTTTTAAACATACCTAGATGTAAGATGTTATTCAGCTTTAATAAGTACAGCAATTAAGTTAGACATATATATGGCTCATATTAAACCACGTAAATAGGAATTACACTACTAAAACAAATTTTTTCCACATTAAAGCACTGATTACCTTTATAAATCTGGATTCAAATCTAAGAGGTTAATTGCTCTCATACTGGTCTGTTCGGCAAACCTACTTTTACAGATAATTCCAGTGGTATAAATAAATATAAAAACATAACTTTAATATATTCCCAGCAAACATTCGTGTTTTTTCCGCTGTGTTTACAATGTTCCGGTTATAAAAAAAAATTTTTTTTATTCAAATCATTATATAAGTAGGTATATATTAATTGTTGAAAATACCCTTACTTTTGTGATATCAAATTAAATAAGCGCAGCACTGGTCTATTAAAGGTTAATTTAAATTATAGGAATACACTTTTTTACTCCGGTCTTCAGCTAAGTGAGGAAACTTAATATATGAAAGACATCATCGTTTGTAAAGTTAATATGTCTACGCATAAAGCTAAAACTTATTATGGCGTTTTCTCACATATGTTATATTTATATATGTTTTCTGAAATAATTTATTGGTAAATATAGCGTTACTATGAACCATTTTTAAACGTGTTTTTCGCTCTATCGAATCCTGGAATTCGTTCCCATTTTTAATCTCTGTATTTATTGTTTTTGCAGACTTTTCGACAGCATGGGCAAAATTGAAATCCGCACGATATTCTTGTTGCAGTTCAAACTAGGCCGAAACTGCCGAGACAGCTCGTGACATGAATGATGCGTTTGCCCAGGAACTACTAACGAACGTACGGCACAAAGTGGGTTCAATAAATTTCGCTACGGTGACGAGAGCCTCGAAGATGAAGACGGTCAAGGCCGGCCGACTGCGGTTGATTATGAAGATCTAAAAACCTTAATTGAAGCCGATCCTCGTAAAACTACACGAGAGGTTGCTGATGAGATCGACCACTCATCAGTCGTTCGCCATTTCAAGCAAATAGGGAAGTCAACAAAGCTGGATAAATAATTGCCGCATGAATTAAATGATAATCAAAAAAATCGTCGTGTTGAGGTGTTTTCTACGCTCTTGCTGCGCAACAGAAACTGCCCATTGTGACGTGTGATGAAAAGTGGATTCTCTATGACAATCGGCGACGTTCGGCACAGTGGTTGGATGCCGGCGAAGCTCCAAAACACTTCCCGAAGCCGAAATTGCACCCAAAAGAGATTATGATGACTGTTTGGTGGTCTGCGATCGGTCTCATCCATCACACCTTCTTGAATCCCGGCGAAACGATTACGGCGGAGAAGTAGTTCCAACAAATTGACGAAATACACCAGAACGTATGCGCCCGGGATTGGTCAATATGCAGGGATCAATTCTCCTCCATGGCACCGCTCGTCTGCATGTTGCACAACTAACCCTGTAGAAGCTTAAAGAATTGGGCTACGAGACTCTGTCTCATCTGCCATATTAAGCGTACCTCTTGCCCACCGATTATTACTTTGTCAAGCATCTCGACAACTTCCTGCGCGAGAAATGCTTCAAAAGCCGAGATGATTCCGAATTTGCCTTCATTGACTTAATCGCATCTAGAACTCCTGATTTTTATGATAATGGAATAAGTAGACTTGTTTCTCGTTGGCAAAACTGTGTTGATGCTAATAATTTTTAATTTGATTAATAAAGTTTGGTATAAAAGAAGTTATGGTCTTTTAAAGTTGAACGTCAAAAAACACCATTGTTTTGGCACTATATATATATATATATATATATATATATATTATATGAAACTAAAAGTATACTTTTAGAGCATAGAACTATAGTGAAATGGTGTAAGCTCAATATTCAAGATATATCAATTATAAAGATGAGTGAAGAGAGATACAGATGCACAAATGACAAATCCATTTCAACTTTGATTGTTCAATGCAATGTGCACACGATACATGGTGGAATTCCCTGCTAAACATGTCACAAATAGGAGAAAAAGCTCAAATGAATGAGGATAATTAGGTACAAAACCATCTATAATACTAATACATAGTCTGTACCTGATTATCCTCATTCCCCTTAAGATGGACCCGGATGGGTCTGAAAGTACTTGGTTAACAACCTACTCCCGAAACTAAGATTCTGATTCGGAGTATTGAAAGATAGATATCTAGACATAACATGTTCGTTATATTCAACAACATATATATATATATATACATATATATATATATATATATATATATATATATAGATATATATATATGTATATATATACATATATATGTATATATATACGTATATATATGTATATATACATATATACATATATATATGTATATATATACATATATATATATATATATATATATATATATATATATATAGATATATATATATGTATATATATACATATATATGTATATATATATACGTATATATATGTATATATACATATATACATATATATATGTATATATATACATATATATATATATATATATATATATATATATATATATATATATATATATATATATATATAAACCTTTTAATAAATGTAGCTTTCTTTCATCCCACAACAATATATTACGTTTTACATGTGTATACCGCTTTATGTGTAAGTACTTTTGATCGATTTGAAAGCTCCAATTTTAAGAAGTTTTATAATTTATCAAACACACACACACAAATGTATATATATATATATATATATATATATATATATATATATTTTTTTTTAATTTAAAAATTCACAATTTTTGCTAACAGTAAATAATTGTTACTGATTCATCCAGATGATTTTTCTGGTGATAAAAGCTTTAAATTTAGGAAATTCACGGGTTAAGGAAAGACAAAAAGTTCATTTATATATTCCTTTTTAAACTACCTGATTATTAAATATATATTGTCCTTTTTCGAATTGTTATACTCATCGTTAATTTCCTATGCATAACGCGTGCGAATTGGTGTAAATATAAATGTACGTATATACAAATATATGTATTTATATATCTATATCTACATTTATGTGTCTACATATATGAATCAATATATATATATCCCTTTTTCAATGTTTTTATTTCTAGTTAACAATTATAACTTTTTACATCAAATATAAATAATTATATAAAAAATATCAGAATGTCATATGCATTTTTTCTGTCTTAATAACTGACGTATGATTCTGAAATCATGAAATTTCGACGTAAAACGCAACATGTCTGATATTTTGTGAAAAATGAAGGACACCTTAATAATACTCAAAGGATAACTGCGAGGAATTTTCTTTCATATTTTTATCAATTTATCAATTTTTTCTCATTATTCTATTTTAAATGTTTAATTCATCTATATTTTTAATATAGCCAATAAATGGTTAATAAACACTACACTCAATTCTTGAAAAACAAATTTAATAAGTAATTACACATCTAAATTGAAAAAAAATCTAAAAAAATAAACATTAGCATGACTCGTTGAATCTTTTGTATTTTTTTATGTTAATGAGCAACACTATCAATATGCAAATAATAACTGAATATTTGTTTTACTTGACGGCATATCAACAAAAATATACGCAATTAATGAATTATATTTAATCTAAAAATTGAGAGCCCGATATATGCTACCACCCCATGATCTGTAAAGAATGGCTATAAAAGAGTTATACACTATTACCGAACACCAAATTGGGATGCAATGTTTTTGTTTTTTTTACTGGAACTAAAATGAGTGTGAGTATGTGATAATGTTTTAAAATAGAGCAGCTGGAAAAATGAAAAAAATATTGATTTCAAGATGTTGTTATAGAATAAAGACGAACACATGATACAAGGATGTCTGAGACAGTGTAGTGTTTATATAAGTATAAATATAGTTTATGACATCCATTAGCACTTCGGGTTGGATCGATTTCGGAGAAATGAAGAATTAAGGAGTATTTCGTACTCAGCTAAACGCCTTAATTCCGGCTTCTCTCTCAAATTCACAGTAAAGTTGTCTTGGTAATTTATAGGCTCGGACACTACTCGACATAATTAGACTACATTTGTTATGAATGATCCCTGAGAGTCTAACTCGGTCATAGGATGTATAATGTTAATATTAATCATACTATTTATACTGCAAACACTAATAATGATGAATACATACACAATCAAAACTATTTTACATGATGAGATTAAAATTCTAATTAAGAATTTTTGACGATTACCGACGAAAATTATATTGTAAACTTACGCATGTATTACTAGTAAAACGCTATTTCAAACTTCAGCTTACTGTTCCAACGAAAATCCTATTTCAAACTTAGGCATGGGTTACCTGCTAAACTGCTATTTCAAACTCACGCATGGGTTACCGACGAAAATGTTATTTCAAACTTAAACATGAGTTACCGATAAAAATGCATATTTATAAAGGTGAGCATTAGTTACCGACGAAAATGCTACTTCAAACTTAAACATCGGTTACCGGGGAAAATTATATTTAAAAGTTGAATATTATTTACCGTCGAAGAGACTACTTCAAACTAAAGCATTGATTACCGACAAAAATGCTATTTAAAAGTTGAACATCATTTATCGACGAAGATGCTATTTCAAACTTAAGCATTGGTTTCCCACGAAAATGCTATTATAGTTGAACACGTCTTACCGACGAATATGCTATTTCAAACTCACGCATGGGTTACCGACGAACATTGTATTTCAAACTAAAGCATGAGTTACCGACAAAAATGCTATTTAAAAGTTAATCCTGATTTATCGAAGAAGATGCCACTTCAAACTTAAGCATTGGTTACCAACGAAAATGCTATTGAAAAGTTGACCGTGATTTACCGACGAAGATGCTGTTAAAACTTAAGTTTTAGAGACCAACACATGGAATACAGCAAAAAAAAGTCAGTATATTGAGAAGAAAACCAGGGAATCAAATGGTGTTATATAAAGTAGCATTCGAAATGATAACAACCATTTTATCGTAACATAAATGGGGTAATAAACCTAAGAACCCACCACCAAACAAAAATTAGTAATGGCTTCAACGGCGATATTCGAAGAAACAGAGAATGTTTAGTATTCTATCTTAAAAGGGTATGGGTGAATACACGCGAGAAATATGGGAGGTTGACAAGAGAAAGAGTAAATACAAGAACAACGAAAGAATAACAGTAAAACCACATAAAAATAAAACTCTAACTGAAACTGTTAAAAGCTTGCATGTTCTTACTTTCTCTCTCATCTAAGTGATAAATACACTAACAAGTAAACGCAGAGATAAACAAAACGAAAGAAAACGGCACATAAAAATGCCGGCTAACGAGTTTCAGAATGGCAAAGGGGAAAACATATTGGCTGTCTGCGCCTGTGAATGTGTGTGCGTTTCACTGAATGCTCCCGTCAACTCGTTTTCTAATGATATATTTTTGTAGGCGACCCAAAGTATCTAGTTGGTTTTCAATGTACACCTGAGTAAATCGGCGCACTTGACAATTCCACTGGGAATGAGTTGAGAAAAAGAAAATAGAGAAGGGACAATTCAAATAGCCTGTGTAGAAAACTTTTTTTTTATTTTTTCAATTTTCCGAATGGTCCATTTAGTGTTTCAATCAAATTAGTGTATGTAATTCGTCACCCGATTTATAAAACCGGGAGACCTATGTTTTGAGGCATTTCCGTGTGTCCGTCCGTCCGTCCGTCCGTGTGTGTGTCCGTCCGTCCGTCCGTCCGGATTTTTCTCCGCAACCATCCATTGAATTTCTCTGAAATTTTGCATGAAGTTTTAACTTTGGTCAGGTTAGAAAATGACATTGTCCGAGTTTTGAAAAAAAATCTGGTTAGCCCCCCAGGAGGTCAAAAGGCCCCGAAATGGCAAAAAATGACATTTTTTTCCCAATAACTTTTCATCCATCCATTCAATTTCTCTGAAACTTGACCAAAATATGGAAGCAATTGTTCCAAATAGAAAATAAGTATCGCTGACCTTGGTAAAATCCTGGTTCGCGCCCCCAGGGGGTTCAAAAGCCCCCTTAAATGGCAAAAATGACCCTTTTTCCCATAACGTTTGATCCATCCATTCAATTTTTCTGAAACTCGGCCAAAATGTACAGCCAATTGTTCTGGATATACAATGAGCATCCTTGACATCAGAAAAATTCTGGTTCGCGCCCCCAGGGGATCAAAGGAGGGCGGGGGGGGGTAAAAATGCCCCAAATTGCCCAAATTTATTGCATTTTACACTCGCCACATCGAGTCATATACAGAGGGGCACCACGCATACGCAGCTTGTTCCGTTTGTTTCTTGTTCTATTTTCCTTCCTTTTTTGCGAGTACTTTCGATTTTATTCGTCAAATCATCTTCAGGCGGTGTTAATTTTTGTTTCATAAAAAGATATGTCTTTACTGTTGAGTTGTTTTTATTATTATAACGGCCAGTAATTTACAACTAAAAAGCAGCGTCTATAATATTGAGATGTTACATAAGTGAGTGAATACATTCTTAGAGCGTGCAAGATTCAAAGGTTTGATTGTTTCATCGTTAACAATTTGATTACGTTCTCAGCACGTTCAAGATTCACACGTATACTTGCTTGATGGCTAAGAATTTGGTAACGATTATTACTATGCTAGATTCTTTAACATATTGTGACTAGTTTCGTAATTCACATTATTGATTGTGGTATGTTTAATTTTTATGTAGAGGGCTTCAAGCATTTTTAATCTGTTGGTGTTGGTATCGTGGTGAATTATTTTAGTATTGTTAACTGGTATGTGTCTATATTGTGAAGAGGGGGCAGTCATGTCTTTAGGTGTTTACAAATTGAGCCAGTGTTAGAGAGATCTACGGTTAGTCTTCGGGAAAGGCGTGTGGTAGTGAATTATATTTAATTTAATTCAACATTAAAATATTATATATATATATATATATATATATACATATATATATATATATGTATGTGTGTGTGTGTGTGTGTGCAGAGACAAAAAGAGAGACAGAGAAAGATAGAGATGTGTGAATATATATTTTGTTGCAGATACTTTATATTTTTTATAAAGAGTTACCTATTAAAGTAAAAACTTAATGATTTTTAACATATAACAACATGCCATATATAAATAAAAACATAATATCCTAACTTTCTAATTACTAAATATGTTATCTACCTCAAAATTAATAACTTCCGTACAATTACGGAACGTTTCGTTCACAAGAGAGCATCCGTTATACGTATGTAAATCCCAGACTTTTTCTCCATAGAATCATCATAAACAACACCTACAGAAAAAGTACAAAGCGATGCAGTAATCCAAAATACAAAATGAACAAACAACTCACATTTATTACAACTTTCATTCAAATAAAGACTTAGAAATCGCTACTCAGAAAGAGCAGCCATCTTGTATATATATATATATATATATATATATATATATATATATATATATATATATATATATATATATATATAATGTATATATATATATATATATATATATATATATGTGTGTATATGTATGTGTGTGTGGGTGTGTGTGTGTGTGCGGGCGTGCATCAGTCTTATGAAAATATACTTATGGTAAGAAAGCTACACATAAACGTTTATGAGTAGAAAGAGGAGGCATCTTGTATATATATATATATATATATATATATATATATATATATATATATATATATGAAGAGTCTGAATGCAAAACGGGATGAACGCCATTTTCAAAATTACGAAACTACGACTACAAAAGCGTTGCATTTCAACACCCGATCCCATCCCAAAATCATGTTTTACATAATATCATACCGGTATCATTTTTTTTTGTTTTGTTTTGTTTTCAATTAAAATAAGCTTTTAGTCAAAACTAGATTTAATATATTCAATCTTTTTATTGTTGAATGGCTCAATTTTAACGAATTGGATTTATCGCAATTTACATTGGAACTCTTCATATATATATATATATATATATATATATATATAGATAGAGAGAGAGAGAGATAGAAGAAAAAAGAGTGATAAATATGCGACGATTGTCCAAATTTATTTCAAATTTCAATTGTTCAATGCAAGGTGTATTCAGTAATAAATTATTATTGAACAATTGAAATTTGAAATAAATTTGGACAATCGTCGCATATTTATCACTCTTTTTTCTTCTATCTCTACTATTGCTCTATCTCGTATATTGAGCTAATCCTTTTCACAATAGGTTTCATCTACTAAAAATGTTCACTTTGGTTTATTTTATCCATATATATATATATATATATATATATATATATATATATATATATATATATATATATGAAACAATCCAACAAAAGATATAAGCGTCAACTAATATCTTATAATTAGTGAAACATCCGGATAAAAAACTGAAGCTCAATATACTGGATAGAGCATTAATATTATAACATAAAATGAAGTAATAACATAAGGTGTCAATCAAATTTTATTAGAATTCAAAGTTCATGCAAAGCATCCTTAAGTCCTTAGCTATGCTGATGACGGCTGTGAGCCAGAAACACGTGTCCATGGGTTACTTTTATGTCCGTAAAAAATAAATAAAAATATATATTAACGGAAAATACGTCCTATGAAGTTAAGGGCGACTAATAATGCAATTTTCTGCAGCTTAATCACTTAGGAGAGTGAGACAATCGAAATAATAGTAATCAAAATAACAACGAACGCATCAATCACCAATAAAAATAATTACATAAAAATACATCATATATGTATATATATATACCTATTTATATATTGTGTGTATTTAGGCAGCATTTTTTCATTAATGCATATTTACCCCCGCTCATCCCCCACCTCTTTCTCTTACCACCAGCCACAGTAGTCCTTGCTCACCCCATCCTTCCATTTTTTCCCCACTCATTTTCTTCAACATTCATTTTTATTTCTCCAACAAGTACGGACGTCCACCCAATAGTGGCCATTATTTCATTTTATTTTCCTCCCAATATGTCTACCCTACATGTATCTGTACTTGCATTACATTTTTTCTCCATATTATCATCCTGATGAAGTCTTATAAATAAAGACGAAACGTTGATGTACACATAAAAAACATCCATTTTTTGGTTTTCCTTTTTCATTTTCCCATCACGTCGGATTACTTTCATCCTTCTCTTCCCATATATATATATATATATATATATATATATATATATATATATATATATATATATATATATATATATATATATATATATATATAATGTATGTGTGTGTATCAGTAGTATGAAAATATATTTCTGGTAAGAAGACTACATGGCAACGTTTATGTTTTTGTACAGATTACTTGTCATGATCCTATTTTAATACTAGAATTAAGCCTTACTCACGTATTGGGCAATGTTGAAGTAAGCACATTATACAGTTATACCTAATGTAATATATTACTTTATAATATTACAACATATGTACAAATACACCAAATAGTAACGAAAAAAAGAAAACACAGAAATGCTCACCTCTAAAAAATCAAAGAAATGGAAAAATAAATATAAACTGTCAATCGGTAAATTGAAAAAAAAATAGAAAAAAGGAAAAAAAAGCGTCTTATTTTGTAAATGTATTTGATTTTGACAGATTTTGCCACACACGGGATTTTCGCAAGCAATCTCAATTTCGGTAACGTCGAACGTCAGCATCTTTCTGTCGAGGATTTAATGTCTTAATGGATGAGGCATTTAGTTCATTTACTCTTCATGCAGATGCTAATGCCACTTGGAAGGCAGTTTCTCAAGATAAAAACATTAACTGCACCGAATCTAAGATTCTAGATGAATGTTTAGCGAGAGGAAAAAACAAACAAAAAAACAAATCAATGCACAAGTTAAGGAGAAATGGTCTCACTGACGGACTAAAATTTAAAAAATGCCTTTCATCAAATTCTATGAAAGCTTTCTAAAAATGTATAGAAATGGTATGCTTCCGACTTTGTAAACAGCTGCTTCTTCTTTCGTGTGAATCAGATGATTCTGGGGTTGGCATTAATTTCCTCGATGTTTTTCTAGTTAGACAATTTTCTGGAAAGACATCGAATACTAACGGGAAGGACCACAAGAAGGTTGCCAACATCCCTAAGTGAAAGTGATACTGTGGAACCGACTGGATTTGAACTTGGAACATCCAGGTCTTCAGTCCGTGTCGTTATCCACTTAACCACCGTCACCTCCCAAAGAGCTGCTAACGCCGTTCTATATCCTACAATAGTTATGCAGCTAGTAATCACGTGCAGCTATATCAGAGAATCCGCGACGTTCTTTTATAGAATAAGAATACAGATGATAGCTCGTTTAACATACTAGTTTCTATATATTTGCTATTTGCGTCGTGAGTGGATTTTTTTCTTATTATTGATGTGACGTTGATTATTATAGAACATGTTTATTTTGTAGCGTTAGACTGTAATGTTTTCAGGCTACCAGTTTTAGACATGTTGGATCTGAATGAATCACATCCGCCCGCAGCATAGATAGCTTCATTACCATTCTAAATAATGTTCTGCTAAAGTCTATATCATGTCTATAAGATTCGATACCATGACTTACGCGAAGCATGTGAATATATCGCAGTCCACTAGAGAAGGCTGGTAGAATTATTTCTAACTTCTTGTTCTTTGGAGTATTGATTTACTCCTCTCCAGGAGTTAGGAACAAGCCCAGTTTTTATCTTACTCCCACAAGTAAGATGTGACCCAAGGTCGGGTCGGGAAAGTGGGGTTTAAAAATTGCCTGGGCAGCCCCGTCGGCATTCCACGGTAGGGGCGCCTCAGGCAGTAAGCAATAAACTTACTCCTTCCCAAAGAGGGGAGGCGAAGCCTGGGAGGGTGGACCTCCTAGAACTGCACAGGACAGACCCATAGACCGGCGTAAATCAAGCCCCGAAGGCCAAGACAATACCAGTCTATGAGGTGTAGTATCCATCGGAACAGATACTACACTTTGATCTTGGAGTAGCGGAGAGACTATGTTCGGATAAATACTTTTACTTTCTGGGAGTCTGATATTTATTCTGTAAACCTTGATTCTGCTTCGGTCATTAGTAAACCATCTGCCATTACATTCTTATTTCCGGCAATGAGAACTGCACACAGAAAATTGTTCTAAGCTTTTACCCATTGAAGTATTCATATTTCACTTCACAAAAGTGCAGCGTTTTGTGCCCCTTTTGTATTTATTTATTGCAGCAATGTCGGATTTTCGCACCGGAAAGAAATCTCCTCCATTTGATCTGGCAACGCAGTGTCACAAGTTCCCGATAAACAGTGTTTATGACTTAGTGTCTGATGAACGTCTAAGTAAGTTTCCAATCCATTTATTGATGAATCAGTGAAGAAATATATGTTGTACAAGAGGACTTTTCTGAATAAATAATCCCATTGTAGGTATACATATGGGGAAATCTTGATAGGTCATTTTTTATATTGCATCCGTAATCAGAGATAATATTGGATAGATCTTATATGCAAACGAGCATAAAGACCCACATATATCCAGAACCTATGACACCTGGAAATCAGGGAAATATGTACAGCGTATCGAAATTTGACCCAATCTGATATTTATATGATGGATAAATACTTCCCACCAGCCAATTGAAGAAAGCTCCAAGATGCACATTATCTCTTGTGATGGTATCATACAGGAATTTCGCGTATTCATGAAAAATGCTTAATTTTAGATGTGATCCCCTATTAAAACTAATTCAAAGAATATGTTCCTCATTACTTCTGTTCATATAGTTGTTTACGTACAAGAATGTCGGGAGCTCAGAGATTAGACAGTGCAAACAAGATATCCGTGAATAACAACGGAGCTTGTGCCTGTGCGAATGACATAACATTGAACTGATTGTGATTAACCATAAAGCGGCATTATATAAACTGCCTCTCATGTAGAATGACAGCATCATATATTAATCTAAAGTAATTATGCAATCACCTATCACGACGTTTGATCAATAATCTTGGACGTTTCCCTGTTTAAATATGACACGATTTAATATGCCTTTATCTCGCTCAAATCTGAAATTGAATCAGACTAGAAAGGAAATAACGTATACTCTTGTCCTACTCGGACTTTGGGAACTAATCCCATTGCTTGCTGTTGTTTATACTAATGTGCCCCAAACTAATGCGATTGTCAGTTGGAAGATGAACACTATTATACAGAGTTTGAAAACAATGTGGGGAAAAATGCAGTATGTACTTATTAAATGACGGTTCGACAAGTATTTGCTGACATTGAACTTGAAGACAACCACTAAAAAGGAAAGTAGCCCCGTTGTATTGTGTTCAACATATCATGAATCCATGGAAAAGAGAACCCGTTTATGGAATATTTTCTTGGTTTTAAGTACACAGAAGAAGCAAGGTAGCTAATTCGCAGTAGTGCTCGCTGGATGAGCTATTGCATTTAATGTTTTACAGGGTGTAACAAGTGATCTGAGCCCAGTCTAACACCTACCATAAAAATAACGAGAGAGTAAAAACAGACTAGCGTGTCTCATTTGGGTGTTAGGGAATAGAATAGATCATTACCCAATTGATTGTGAAGTTGAGTTTGTATTCTGTTAGGATGGGAAAAGAATAGCCTTAACGCATTTTGCCTAAATGTCGCAGCAATACTCAATCTTATGACATGTGTAACACACATGTAAAGGTTTGCGTCAAGAGTCAGACATTTTCTGGGTTGTTACAAAGAAGTCTTTTATTTCATTTGAAATAACACTATTTCAGGAAGAGGAACTTAATATTGTTAATTTTCCAACGCTTTGTTTTATATTCAGGTAAACTGCAGCGGTAGGGCACGCTCTTCTTTTATTACTTCGAGTATAGAAACGAAATAAATACAACTATACTGTAATTGTATTATGAAATTTCTTTAGTTAAATTTAGTAAAGTTTACAATGATATAGTGATCAATTAGCGTAAATCGAATACAGTTACTGATTGTTTTCATTTTATATTCTGAATAAGCTTTCCATCTTATCTATAATTTATGTCTAAAAAAAAACACACACTTTTTAACCATTCCCAGCATAGTTGCTACTACTGCTGCAACGAAGATTTAAGGTATTTTTACACGTTATTTTACGTTTTATATTTATTTTATTTGCTTACATTGGACTTGCAAATGATTATGTTCTAATACATTCGACAGTAATAGAATTGGTAACACACATCGGGTATGTAGGTGCGTGAACAGAGGTCGCAAGCAATCAAAATATGCCGGTTTACTCGAGAGCTTGGCATTCCAACCGATCGCTGAAGATACAATTAGAGCTATAGTCCCGCCACGGCTCTTTGTCTTTTAATGACTGGTCACACAGGGGATCATCGTGAATTGACTTGGCTTTACGAGCGATTTTCTTTCGCCGCTATTCGTGGACATTTTTTGAATCTGTTCTCTTGCTGCAAAACTAGAAGGGCATCTGCTGTAACTTCCCGATATTTGTTTTAAAAAAAGGTATTTTATCAATTAATTCTTATTTGTAGTTATTTATTGAATAAATGCTAATTTCTATTTAAAACATGTTCAGTTTATTTAATTAAATTATTGCAGTAACAAATAACAATTTGTAAGTGATTTTCTTTAGTGACATATGTTTTCCTTTTTATTTGTAATTTTACTAATGTAAACCACTTTATCGACCCATTGATTTCATCATAAACATATATAACATGAGCATTAGATGCTCGAGGATGAGTATACGATCGGATAGGCTTATTTTTTGTGTGGATATGATTACGGTATCGAATACATCGAACATGTCTTACTACGCCACAGTTCCCAAACGGCCAACTTGGATATCTTTAGAGCTACTTTAAATCATGGCAGGATTTCCACAACCAGCTACGTAAATATTTTGAAGAACCCACGATTAACTGTTACTTCAGCTAATATATATATATATATATATATATATATATATATATATATATATATATATATATATATATATATGTATATATAAATATATATACATATCTATACATATACATATATATATATATATATATATATATATATAAATATATATACATATCTATACATATACATATATATATATATATATATATATATATATATATATATATATATAATTACATTTCAATTATATTCCAAAAAGCAATATTTTTAAACATTTTTCTTACAAAGTATTTTCAAAATAGATGCAGTTCGGTGCAATTATTTTACAAATCGTTTCTCGTCTAGCTCGTCTGAAAGCACATGAAAAGTCATTAATTTGAAAAAAATATATACGACGTAATGTGACATGATAGACACACGTTCATAAAGAATACTTTGAACTCACCTGCGACACTCAGACGTCCAACATCTCGAAACGATAACTCAGAGTTAGCAATATGAATCGCGCAACCCATTTCAGCAATTGTAATTTAGTTTAATTCTTCTATTTTAGGATGTGATGCTTATTTTCTGTCGATAACATATTTAAATTAACCTAAAGATAATTCTCATTGCATACTTTAGTAAATTAATATTTTGGTTATATATTTAATTCATTTGAATACGAAACTAAGTGCAGAGTTAATTCAAACTGGGTATTCTATTTGAGTGGGGTGTTAGTCCCTTATTCCCTTACATTTACGTAGGTTGTAATATCATATTGCTAACTATTTAAAATAAGGTACAAATTCAACTTTAATTTGGCGCGCTTCACAATAGGGGTATAATTGTAAAACATCGGGATTGTGATGCCAGCAAAATGAGTAATGATATGATATTATGATGAAACCAATATATTTGATTTTCCCCCTGTCGGATGTGGTTATCTAGCAATAAGAAACGTTTAGGCATTGGATTAATATTTTTCAATGAAACTATTTATTTTATGACTTCTAAAGTTTACATAAACCATTACATTTTCACTCAATAAGTAATTCTGAACATCTAAGCTTTCTTTTTAAAGTATACTATAATCAATATTACATGTAGATAAGTTTTTGTTTTTTTGTATTTATAATTTCTTTTTTATATGGAAATCGACCCAGATAAAGCATTAACTCACTTGATGTAAGGATCTCACAAGAACAAATATGGTTATCGTTAAAGCCGGAGATGTCAGTAGGTCTTAGCCTTGAAAAAAACAAGGTTATAGGTTATATGTAGGAGGAAAACAGTTAACAGAAAGAGAGCTCTTCAATCTTTCGGTTCTTGGAAATAAGCTACTTTAATCGGAAGCTGTATTACGATGAGGTATCAAAGCAGCGAATTGATGGAGACCACGAGACCAACGAGTCAAACGAGCTGAAACAAAGGAAGCAGGGAATAGATCATTTATTCCAAAAAACACATACTTTAATAATATTAATAAAAAGACTGAGACTAGCACCCCACATCTGTGAGAAATGGAGTGCAGACAAGAATGAAGGGTGTTGCCAATCAAATTATAGATACGTTTCTGCACCTTATCAAGAACCCTCAAATAGGACAGAGATTCACCAGCCTAAATATGAGTAATATACATGGTCTGATTGTAGATTTGTAGAGATGAAGAAGAGCCTCAGCTGGAAAAAAGTGTTTTCAGCGATAAAGAGGACCGACTGTACGAGAAGTAGAAAAACCAATGAATCTAAAGTATGACCACAAAGAGAGAGTTGATGAAAAAGAGAGATCAATAAGTTTAAGAGTCGATTTCTACTTAAGTGCAGAGCCATCCATTATAATCTCAGGGGGAAAAAGGACGCGCGTACTATTGAAATACATAATCTGAGTCTAAACTGGATTAAATGAAACAAGCCATTTCGTACCCCTACCAACAACTGAACCCAGGTCAACTTCTAAATCAACTACATATTTCGACTGATCCGAGGGAGATTGGCGAGAAGCAACACCAGAATAGAGAGTAATATCGTCAGCATTGATGTTGATTTTCTGAACAATATTCTCTGGAATATCATTAATAAAGAGATAAAACACCAAGAAAATGAAGAGCTACGTCTAAATTTACTCGCAATATTTGATCAGAGTAAAATACCTAATGATGTCAAGTACACTACCACCAATACCATAATTCTGAAGTGTGTGTAGGAGACCAGAATGCAACCCTCTGTAAATATCTAGCGCAATGGCTCTTCCCTCTCCTGAATAATCCATAAACGTACAGATTTGCTTAGTTACAACAGATAAAATATCAGCATTTGGACGAAAATCATCAAAACCTTAGTGAACATACCGAAAGAGGCTCAGACTTTCCAGAAAATGAACAAGCTTGCCGTTCATCATTTTTTCAAAAACCTTGAAAATAACGGAGAGGAGACTAACCGGACGATACTTAGTAGGGTCAGACAGATTACAAGAATTTTTAAAGATATAAGTTCCGTGGGTTTCTTGTTCGATTTTTCCTTTTTTACGTGAGTACATTAGATTTGATTCACTGGTCTTGATGTATGCCCAACTGTCATTAACTGTTTAGATTTTAAACGGCTGGTAATTAACAACTATACAATACACGTCTGTAGTTATGAGATAATGCACGCGTGATTACGTGAAATTCACGTAAAAATGCAACAACGATGCTGCTTACCGACCAAGTCGTACATTTGTAGAATATTATTAAACATATAATTTAATATTATAAGAAGCCCATTTCAAGCAAAATTGAAAGTAGAGCACTATCGGAGAGATTCAAAATTGAAATTCACCTGAGCTCCCAGTGCAATACTCCGACTCTGTCGTTGAGTTTTTTCGTATGCCTAGCTATTTATACTCGCCGTTTTCACTGAGAATATCACTTAATTTCTCCGTAATCACGTGACAATCTCTCGTGAACGCTTACAGATTCAAGGTGTCGCAGTGAACCGAGTTCCCCATATGTGATTGCTTCCCATTTTTATTTCCCTGCGCTGATGAGAGCCGTAAGCTTGAAATGGCGTCTTACGTAGGTAAACATTTAAAAATTATAGTTTAATATTATATATATATAAATATATATACATATATATATATATATATATATATATATATATATATATATATATTTATACATATATATATATATATATATATATATATATATATATATATATATATATATATATATATATATATATGGGGAAAAAGAAACAATGTTTCAGACAATATGTAAAAATAAAAATGGAATAAAGAATAAGCAATTCAACAACTAACAAAAATAAACTCAAAAACTCATCTTGTAAAGTTCCACCGAGATATTTCGGCCGTAGATACGACCATTTTCGATCAGTTAATAAACTTTATTTCAAAACGGAAAAGTTTTCAAATTCATACAGAGAATGCGATTGGAAGAAAATGTCACGTGCAGAGAACAACAACACGGGGAGAAAAAGGAATGCGAGGAATGTTATGAAAAGAGAAAGAAAAAGAAGATGAAGAAGAGGAAGAAGAAGAAAGAGATACCAATCAAACAGTATCTTTAGAACGTCAGTAGAGGAAGACGAAACGAAGAATAAGAGAAAGCGAGAGCAAACGTGAGAAAGGGTAAATCGACATGTCGTTGTCGAAAACTATTGAAGAAGAAAAAAAAAGAGAGAGAAAAAATCAGTGCTTAGGTATCGCCTGCTGATTGAATTCGGGCTGAGAACGTCAAAAGTCAACAGGATTAGTTGTAATTGGAGCAGTGAACGTCGAGGGACGAAACAAGGGAAGAGGAGGAGGCAGGGGAAATGGGGAAGGGGAAAAAGAGAGACAAGGGTTAAAAGTTAGCCAGAGTCGTATTCATTTAGATTCATCTCGTATAAAATCGATCTAGCCGAAGGAAAAGCAATATTATAGAAACCTTGTCTTTGGGCAATGGTGTTCTTATGACATAGGATCAGACAGGATTCTGTGAGACGTCGAAGTTTGGTGTCATGAATATGTTTGATAGGGATTGCCTTATGGGTATTGAAGTGGTGGCCGGAAGAGATCATATGAGTGCATAGTGCATTTGAGGTATCGCCGTTTTTTATGGCACGATTATGTTCATATATTCGTTTCTTTAACGGACGTTGTGTCTCGCCGAAATATATTTTTCCACAGTCGGCGCAGGGAATAGTATAAATTCCAGCTGTAGTGGGTGATGAAAGAACTTTATTTTTGTTTTTATGCATTTGTAAAATGTGTTTGATGGTGAGTGAGGTAGCTTGGATAATTCTAAAACTATGTTGTGAAAGCGAAGAAAAGAGATGTGTGTTACGAGAGTTAGTGGGAAGGAAAACATTCCTTAATATGGATTGTGTAGTATTAGGAGATGTATTAGTATTTTTTATCTTTTTTAGATGTATTTGAAACGCTTTCTTTTTAGCGGAAAGAATGACGTGTTTGGGATATTTTAAAGTAGTGAGAGAGGATTCTATTTTATTATATTCCTGAGAGAGATGTTCAGGGCTGCAAATACGCAGAGCCCTGAGATAAACACCGATTATCATGCTATTTTTTATATAGTTATTATGATGTGAATAATAATGTGAGTAATCATTTTTGTTGGTTGGCTTGCGATGGACTTGAAATGAAAGGCTGTCATTGTTTTTGAGGATGAGAATGTCAAGGAAAGCTAAAGAATTGTTTTGTTCACTTTCGAAAGTGAACTTAATGGAAGGTTCGACTTTGTTGAGTGCTCGTGCTAATGTTTCTATTTTATGACTATCAGGTAGAAAGATTAAAATATCGTCAATATATCTGAAATAGGTAGCATTTTTAGGGATACGGTAAGAAAAAGGACCGATTTCGAGGAATTCTAAAAATAGACACGCTAATACGGGACTAAGGGGGTTCCCCATAGGTAAGCCGAATTTCTGTCTATAATAGTCATTGTTGTATTTAAAGAAAGTAAGAGAAGTTATGTTCCTAATGATATCTATAATGCTTTTTATTGGGAGAGAACAAGAGAAATTTATTTTGTTTAAGTGTTTGGAAAGTAGGTTGATGCATTTTTTTACGGGTATATTTGTGTATAAGGAAGTCATATCAAGGCTGTGCATAGTATGATTATGTGAAGTAATATCTTGTAATTTTTTGAGGAGATGACCTGAATTCGTTATGTGTGCGTTACTGATAGTGCCTAGTAGTGGTGATAGAATTTTTGCCAATGATTTAGCGATATTGTGGGAGACACTTCCAATACTGGAAATGATAGGACGTAGGGGTATATTATGTTTGTGGGTTTTAGGAAGACCGTAAAGTGTTGGTATGGTAGAGTGGTATGAAATAAGGGAAGTCCATTCTTTGGCTTGATTAGTAGACATTTTGAAGAATTTGATAAATGTTTCATTGTTTTTGTTGATGATTTTGAGGTCGGTGGATTCGTATGTTGACCTATCATTGAGTATATCCATGATTTTGTCGTGGTAATCACTTCTATTGAGGATAACAACGCCACCTGTTTTATCAGCTGGGGATATAACGATGTTTGTTATGGCGGCTAAATTACGTAATGCTGTGATGTATCTTTTGGGAAGGGTTCTTTCCTGAGGTGTGGTAGAGGCAGCGAAAGAGATACCTTGTAGAAATCCTTTGGTTAGGTCATTATCGGAATTTCTATAGTTGAGGAGTGTGCTTTGTGTAATATAGTTGTTTTGAATCCCGGTAGCGAATTTGAGACCGAAACTGAGTGCTTCAAACTCAGTAGAAGATAAATGGATGTTGCTGTGGTTTTGTACCATATCGGGTCGGCCTAGATGTTTCCATTCGCTGTGAGTTATAAGGTTCTGTAATTTGCGGTCAAGTTTAGTTAAATGTTTTTTATTAGAATTATCGAATCCTGTCTGATCCTATGTCATAAGAACACCATTGCCCAAAGACAAGGTTTCTATAATATTGCTTTTCCTTCGGCTAGATCGATTTTATACGAGATGAATCTAAATGAATACGACTCTGGCTAACTTTTAACCCTTGTCTCTCTTCCTCCCCTTCCCCTCCTCCCCTGCCTCCTCCTCTTCCCTTGTTTCGTCCCTCGACGTTCACTGCTCCAATTACTACTAATCCTGTTGACTTTTGACGTTCTCAGCCCGAATTCAATCAGCAGGCGATATCTAAGCACTGATTTTTTCTCTCTCTCTTTTTTTTTTCTTCTTCAATAGTTTTCAACAACGACATGTCGATTTACCCTTTCTCACGTTTGCTCTCGCTTTCTCTTCTTCTTCGTTTCGTCTTCTTCTACTGACGTTCTAAAGATACTGTTTGATTGGTATCTCTTTCTTCTTCTTCCTCTTCTTCATCTTCTTTTTCTTTCTCTTTTCATAACATTCCTCGCATTCCTTTTCCTCCCCGTGTTGTTGTTCTCTGCACGTGACATTTTCTTCCAATCGCATTCTCTGTATAAATTTGAAAACTTTTCCGTTTTGAAATAAAGTTTATTAACTGATCGAAAATGGTCGTATCTACGGCCGAAATATCTCGGTGGAACTTTACAAAATGAGTTTTTGAGTTTATTTTTGTTAGTTGTTGAATTGCTTATTCTTTATTCCATTTTTATTTTTACATATATATATATATATATATATATATAATATTAAATTAATTTTTTTTATTTACCTACATACGACGTTTTTCGAGCTTTCGGCTCTCATCACTCCAGGAAAATCATAATCTCAGACTGCCATGGGGCGCTACCCGGTTCACAGAAATATCTTGAGTCTGCAAGTGTTCGCCCTATCCCTTTGCCCATGGAAGGTTGTCACGCTATTCGGAGAAATTAGGTTATAGTTCCGCTGAAAACGGCGAGCGTAAACATGAAGGCAGTCTGATAGAACTCAACGACAGAGGCGCAGTATCGCACTGAAGCTGTGGTTGATGTACATTTTTAATCTCTCCAACATTGGTCGACTTTAATTTATATACAGGGCCTTCTTATCTATCTATCTATCTATCTATCTATCTATCTATCTATCTATCTATCTATCTCTCACTATATATATATATATATATATATATATATATATATATATATATAATGTAAAACAATATTTATAATTATATATTAGCATGCAAACATTGTTAAAACTACCTGGGTTCGTCTGTTCAGTTATCCCTTTTTTATTTTTAAATTTTTAGTATTAACATATAAAAAACACATTAATAAATGTTCACTAGGTTTCACAGGTTTCACGAACATTTTTCAATTTTTCGTCGAATCATCTCCAGGTGTCAAAAGCAAATGAACAAAAAAGCTGGAAAAAGAAGATCATTTTTAGAAGACAGCGGAGAAACGCGCAGATAACGTTTTTTCGCATTGTGCCAGGAAGACGTTGACGATTTAAATTCAGCAACGCTGGATGACATCACAGAACAAAATCGAATTTATGACAAATTCCAATTAATAACACTAAAATTATACATTCCGCAAGCAATTTAATATATATATATATATATATATATATATATATATATATATATATATATATATATATATATATATATACATATATATAAATATATATATATATGTATATATATAGATATATATATAAATATATATATATATATATATATATATATATGTATAAATATATATATAAATATATATATATATGAATATATATATACATGTATATAAATATATAATTAGTAATGACACACACACACACACACAAACACACACACATATATACATACATATATATATATATATATATATATATATATATTTATTTTTTGTACAGAAAAATCAGTACAACGTTCGTACCGTCGGTTTCAAGCACGGAAAGTCTCAGCCATCCGGCTCTTTCAGCTTCTGGTGGGTAGATGACTAATTTTTTGTACCAAATTTAATAAATATCATGCTCTTAATTTTAAACTTCAATTCTTTATTAATCGAGCACTCTGCTGGGATTTTGCCTACTATATTACAAAGAAGTTATATATATATATATATGTGTGTGTGTGTGTGTAGTAAGCTATGAGAATATATTCATGGCTATTAAGCTACACATCCCTTGTTGGAATCTTCAGGCTAAAATGGGTAGCTTAATTGCCATAAATATGTATGTACTAGCATACTACATAACTCTACTTACTTATCGAGCACTGTTGAAGTAAATACTGAAAATTGATACATTAAAAAATATATCTCTTTATAAAATATCATGTGGATACATTAAATATATATATATATATATATATATATATATATATATGTATGTATATATATATATATATATATATATATATATATATATATATATATACGTTGAAAGTCTCCCAGCATTGAGCGATTAGTAATAACAGCACTGTACACTAATGCTTCCGGTATTTACCCCTATTTTATTGGTAACTTTAAGAAAACATTGTTTCATTAAACTCGTCGTTGATGCCAGCTTGCCGTTATTATTTTAAAACCATCTTAATATAAAATGTGTAGCATTATTGTATTCCGCCTACATTTTTGTCCGTGAAATTTGTGGTTGATTTTTTTATCTTTCCTTGATTTGAATTTCCTCCTCCACACGTGATCATTTTAAATATTAGTTAGATACTTGTTACGTTAAATAAAATCGGAGAAAAATTTCAATTATGTCATTAAATTCCGGAGAAAAATGTACATTGTTATTGAACCTTATTTGAATTTTCTAACTGTTATCATTATAGGCCAATTATCTTTGAAACAACATATTACGGTCTATAACTGTGTTCCCTTTTCAACGTTCCGTACTGTTATCTTATATTATTCCGATCTCTTTTTGTCTTGGGTAAATATTGACACAGGCGTGTGCTCCTATTGACCTTACTTTGGTTTTTTTTCTCTCAAACACACATGGACACACACGTACGCACATATACATACATGCACTAAAATACATGCACGTAGACGTTTGCTCTTATACATAAATATATGTTCATTGAGGGGGACAGTTTTCTCACATAAAAAATAAACAATAAGAAAACAAAAAAAAAACGCATGCGATTTCTTCGAGATTCTAACGTTAAAATTGTATGTATTTTCTTACACGTTGCCGAATAGAATAGAGCCATGAAGTTAAGTATAGACGAAAACGATTAACAAATAAACGAATAAAAACACAATAGTAAAATGAATGCAAATAGTGAGTTCCTCGGACTGACGATCAATCAAAACCTATAATGGTAGATATGTATCCAAGATTTAACCAAGATAGCTTGAAAATATGATTTAAGTAGTTTACTTCTCAGACTACTGATTAAATCCTATACATACACACACGTCTTTTCGTCCTTTAAGTATCTAGATTATCGAAGTCACAATCTAGTGGAAATGATATCCTCTATTCTCTAGGGCAGTTTCACACAAAACAAACGTTGCAGCTTTGTCTTTGCTCTGTTTTTTTTCTTGGCCTTTTGGCTAAGATCAAAGTGTAGTATCTGTTCCGATGGATACTACACCCCATAGACCGGTATTGTCTTGCCCTTCGGGGCTTGATTTATGCCGGTCTATGGGTCTGTCCTGTGCAGTTCTAGGAGGTCCACCCTCCCAGGTTTCGCCTCCCCTCTTTGGGGAAGAGTAAGTTTATTGCTTACTGTCTGAAGCGCCCCTACCGGGGAATGCCGACGGGGCTTCCCAGGCAATTTTTAAACCCCCCTTTCCCGACCTTGGGTCACATCTTACTTGTGGGAGTAAGATAAAAACTGGCCTTGTGCCTAACTCCTGGAGAGGTATAAATTAATACTCTGTTTGTTTTTTTCGCATTTTGGCTAAGATCAAAGTGTAGTATCTGTTCCGATGGATACTGCACCCCATAGACTGGTATTGTCTTGTCCTTCGGGTCTTGAATTACGGCGGTTATGGGTCTGTCCTGTGCAGTTCTATGAGGCCCACCCTCCCAGGCTTCGCCTTCCCTTTTTGGGGAGGAGTAAGTTTATTGCTTACTGCCTGAGGCGCCCCTACCGGGGAATGCCGATGGGGCTGCCCAGGCAATTTTTAAACCCCACTTTCCCGACCCGACCGTGGGTCATATCTTACTTGTGGGAGTAAGATAACATCTGGCCTTGTGCACAACTCCTGGGGAGGAGTAAATCAATACTCTGTCGCTATTTTCATAGAATATGCTCGACTGAGCCCAAATCTATTGTTGCCTTTGTAAGACATTTACAGCAAGAACCTCTCTTCCTACTACAACAGCAAATACAGTTCCTTTCTGTGATTGTGTTCTTAGCGTTAGGCAAAAGTTTAATGAACGGAGTTTCTTTCAAAGTATCTCTCATCTGTGAAACACATTGACACGGGATTGATTATTTTCAGACTACAACACAACATTCTGGTAATCCAACGTTTACGTGCACTTTTAATAATCTTGTTTTCTTCCACTAATGTGCACTTCAATCAAATAGTATTTATTATTAAACCGAAAATCAATCTTCTGGCATGTTTAAGTCGTACTAAAAAGGTAAATTCGTATAAGTCAGCATGGTACAATATATATATATATATAAATATATATATATATATATATATATAATTGTTTTTATTTATACAGTCACATACATACGTAGTCGTAGCCAACATCCCTATGTTGAAAGTGGTATTATGTAATCGACTGAATTCGAATTAAGAGAAGCCATCCCGTGCCGTAAGCCATTAAACCACCAGCCCATTGATAAGTACTGACCCATTAGTAAACAAGTACAACTAAAAAAAACAATGGAAGATCTACTGGAAAAAAATAACAAAAAAGTGTGATGAAATATATGCAACGAGTAAACGAAATAGAAAGAACTCCAAATGAACCAATATAAAGTGAGAATATATATATATATATATATATATATATATATATATATATATATATATATATATATATATAGAGAGAGAGAGAGAGAGAGAGAGAGAGAGAGAGAAATTGAAAAAGGAAAATCAATAAATATTATTGATGTATTCATTAACGTCTCGTTTCTTTTAAAGATTTCCTCAAGATGATTTTCTAGACAAAAAAAACACACAGGTACAAACATTTTTGAGAAAGAGGCGGTGACACTAGTAGACTTAAAAGGGGCGCATATGAATAACATTACGAAATACAAATAGATTGTGGCGTTTATGCACTTTGGTATGAAAACACGACTAAATGTATCTATGTTAAAAATATACAAACCAGAACAAATTACAGACTTGTTTTGCTATACACGTTTCTAAAAAGAAACTCTTCTTTTTGGCCGTTCAGTGTGTGGGGAAATCACTGAGTAAACATAACACGTGAAAGAATGAATGTTACAAACATCGCAAAACATATTTAGTGACATGAAAATCTACCTAGGCATGAACACAATATAACGAACCCAATGTCATCCTTTAATGTATTGGACACACACGATTCTCTTATGACTCACCACTTTTTATTTATTATGTTGGGGAAAAATATTACATACACAACGGAAATACGTGTTTTATATTCCTTGAAATGTTTTGTTTTAAATACTGTTTTCCCAGTTACATTTTTCGAATAAATGGATCAAACATCGAAAAATGTAAAGTAATTTATCATATCATAATACAACTTTTTTGTTATATATTTAAAACAAAATACGCACTATTATACCGCTGTTGTCATTTTTGGGCTTTTAAATCTCTATCCCATTTGAGGGTTCTTGATAAAATGCAGAAACGTATTATTAATTTGATTGACACCAGTTTTCTCTTCTTTTCTACACCTCTCTCACACACGTGATGTAGCTAGTCTCGGTCATTTCTATAAGTACTCTTATGACGTGTGTTCTGCAGAATTGTGTGATCTATTCCCTGCATTTGTTTGCTTTTGTTCGTTTGCCTCGTTAGTCTAGTGGTATTAATCGATTTGCTTTTTGAATACACCATTGTAATACAGATCTTTATTCCAATAGCTTTTTTTCCCAGGAACAACAGGTTTTTCGAACTCTCTTTCTGCTTACGTCTTTCCTCTTATCAATAGCCTTGGTGTTTCCAAGACTAGGCATAAACTGTCTTTGCGAAAATCAGTTGTTAGTTTTTGTTTGCTCGTTACATCAAGTTGCTTAATACCTTATTTGGAGCGATTTCCATAACAAAATGTTCAGATTATACAATTATATGCACGACTTGTTGAATGTGTATGTGGGATTCAGTGTTAAATGTAAGTGTATCGTAAAATAATCCCTTACTTAATTTAATGTTCATATGTAAATGAGATTGGCGTACAAACAATGCAAAACATGTAAAATAAAGAAACCATGAATTAAAAGAAGAAAAAAATCATAAAATATTGTTATTATTTTATTGCGAACAAATATTATAATTGGAAGGTGTTGTATACTTGTTGTATACTTGCAGGTGTTGTATACTTGCAGGTGTTGTATACTTGCAGGGGCACAGGCGTTGCTTGGGCTGGTGGTTTACATCACAGGCAACGGTATAATTACGACTAAGGGGTATTCCCTATATAGATTTGCTAGAAAATCTGACAAGTAATTTGTAATTCGATGGGTGTATATATGTTTAAGGTGAGGGGTATCTGCTTAATTTGTTCCCATGAAAATATCAGAAACTCGATCATTAAGATTACGATTTCCATACAACACTTTTCAGAAGGTTTTGAATCTATGGATACATTAATCTCAAGAGGAAGTGGCTCTCTTTGATACTCTTATATAAATTAAGCACAGCCTCTTAATATCGTAGGATATTTATTATCTTTGTTTCAGATTTCATAAAAATATGTATGATAATGTTTCCTCATATATATATATATATATATATATATATATATATATATATATATATATAAATATACACATATATATATATATATAGATATACACATATATATATATAGATATATACATATATATATATATATATATATATATATATATATATATGTGTGTGGGGGTGTGTGTGTGTATGTGTCGGTGTGTTTGTGCACATACAAGTCTAGAGACTCAGAGACTCCTAAACGTTATTTAAATATATTTCTCTCTCTCTCTCTCTCTCTCTCTCTCTATATATATATATATATATATATATATATATATATATATATATATATATATATATATATATATATATTACATGACGTAAATTACAAAGAACTCACCAAGCCAGCCGTCTTTTACTAAGTTTCTATCTAATACTTTCACTCTCGTACAGGTTATATTAGACCCCTTGCTATTATTTCGTACGGGCTCCGTCATTTTCGCTCAATAACTCTCTGTTTCTATATCTGATTATTAACACAAACATAATAAATGTGACTACCGCAGGAGATTGTAATAGTGATTGATAAATAAAAGGAAATATCAATACAATTGTGATAATTTTTAACGCGTAGAACGATGAGACAAGTGACAAAATAGAGAGATAGAAAGAGACAATAGTGATATGGAGTAACTCATTTAACATTTAAAATAATCGACTAACTTTTCAGACTCACTTTTTATCGTTTCACACAATATAACCCGAGCTGAACTGGAGCGGTAACGTCTCACAGTTATTTCTAGTGCATATGTAAATATATTTTTCTGTATCCAAACAATTATCGTTAGATGTGTATATTTATATGTATGTGTCTTTGTAAGTATATATGTATGTGTATATACTATACATTTCTCGGTGCTGGTCTTTGGGTGGCCATCAGAGGTGAAAGATTGACAAAGGTCAAGGATTTAAATTTTCACCGGTTGCCGCCTTCTTTTCTTCAGCGGATGATGGATGCGACAAATTTGTTACGACCGTATACGATTACAATCTTAGACATGTTTATATCGGTCAGCGGAAAATACACCCCCATTCGAAAAACATGACAAAAGGACAACTGCAAAACCTCACACGAACTTTGGAAAAAGATAACGATTCACATTATATAAGTAAAAACAGTACATAAACAAAAGATGCATTCATGAGGTTAATCTATACCTTAGATCACCGAGCGCTTTTCATTCACAGTAGGTCAGATAATGGCTGATACCAGCCTTGGCAAATACCCACTGTTCAAACTCCTTGGTCTCATATGCAGACATAACATGAATTAGAATAGATTCATACAAGATATTCACAATTCTGCTGCAAAGAAAATGATATATCTCTTTCGGGCAAAAACTAACACACCTCCTAGTATCCAGTATTTCTCTAAAAGCACCATTCGTCGACGCATGGCATACTTTTGCCATATATGGGCTGGTACATCAACCACTTGTTTCTCCTTTTTGGACAGGGCCTTAAAGCGAGTATATAACTTAATATGTCCCGCACAGTCTACCAAGCTCCAGCCCCAGTCCCCTCGCTGCAATAATGCATCCATAGGTTTGTTTTACAAGTACATCAACGACGTGCCCCGATGAACTTATTATACTCGTACCCTTCCAGCGTAAATACCGGGTACCAACGCGACTAGTAGTAAAATTCAACCATTAAACTGTAGAGGTTCTAAAATACCGGAAAACTTTATACTTTAAAGATTTTCGATTGAACTGCTTGCTTTTGAAATTTCTACCGGCTCCTTGTTTTCTCATCTCTACCAATATGAAGAAATGTTTTATTTATAAAAGTCGCTCCAGACAAGACATGAAGCAGCTTGATGTAAGAATCTAAAAAGAACGAAATATGATTGACGTAAATACATGAGATACTTATTCACTTTAGTCGTGAATATACCAAGTATATAGGTAGGAGGAAATGAGTCAGCAGGAAGAGAGTTCCACAAACCTATAGATGTTGGAAACAAGGAAGGTGTATTATAACAAGATATAGTCATATTAAATTTGTAAGATTAGTAAACGAACAGGCTGAACCAGCTGGAACAAATGAGACAGGGAACAAATCAGATAATTCTGAAAAGACCACATGTTATAAGAAGTTTTTATAGAAAATACTAAAATAGCAACATCACGTCTGTGAGAAAGTGTGTGCAGAGTAAAAAGAAAAAAGTTTGACGCCTAACTCTTAGGTAGCGCTAAGGGCGGCTACCCTGTCAACAATTGTATAATATCGCGGGTAACTATACGTGACATGTTGCGCATGAAAAGAAGCCCTACAGCCACGACCCCCATGGATAAAGTCTCCACTAATGGGCTGGATGTGTGAGCTTATTGGCATCAAATAAGCACAAACTTTGTCTTCCCCACTCTATCTAAAACCAAAATGGCAATACAAAAATAAAGAAATAAGCTTTACCAGACACCCACCAAACAACATACCCCCTCTGCTTTTGAGGCTAGTATTCACAAATATTCGGGGGCTTAGAACCAACCTCAATGACGTAGAACCCTTTCTTCTTGTGAACTCCCCGGATATTTGAGCACAAAGTGGAACAAACGTACAATTTTCAATCTCCTCACACCGTTTTAACATGACTAAATACCCCCACTGTACCGTAAAGACTATGACAAACATATGCGGGAACTAGGAGTTTATCTTCGGAACACCTTCCCCTTGAATAGAAAACATCAGCTAGAATCAGATGATCAAGACATACATGTGCTTTCAGTGACGGCAAACCGGGGGGGGGGGGTGTCCATGCCCCCCTCACTTTTTTGGCTTGAACCCCTCCACTTGTACAGTCATCAATAATAAAGTTGGTATGCATCATTAACGAGTGTTGTAACGTTATATTGATGTACTTTTTTGTAAACCCGTTGTTTGAATTATTAAATAGGTAGTAGCTGTCTCTTAAATAACTCTTTTCTTGGCATATCTATTAGCCAGAAAACATTATTGCATTATATTGGCATATATAAAGTGGGGTAATGCCGTCCGTATGTGAATGCCTTCCATTTTAATGGCATGCATAGTTTTATCACGTGAGTCGAATCAGTTGTTGTAGACTTCATGTGTTGTATTTTATCTAATTAGCTTATCTATTAATTCATTGTTGGTCTTATATTGTAATAATTAGAATATAAGACCAGCAATCAATTTTATTTAAAACTTAGGCCAAAACCAAGCGAGATGGGCGAGTTGTTATCAAATGTCTCTATTCTGTAGGTATATCCACAGACTTTCATTTTATCCTACGAAACAATCGAAACCCCGAAGCAAAAAACTTAAATAATATTGATGTTTTTAAAAAATCTTGATGTGCATTTATAAGAAATGAGATTATTAAAACATCAGACATAAAAAAATTATGTCCTGACGATAATTTTCACAGAAGATACGTAATTAAAAAAAAGTTGTTTACATTTCTGATACCTACTGTCGTGTACGTGTCGCGTAGCGTTTAACATTGAAAATCCAAAAAAGCAGAAAAAAATTGTGTGAATATTTAAAGGAATATACCAAAACTCAACTATTCCCTCAATTCTAATAAAATGTTCAGCAGTTATGTAAAATATACCAAGTCTTTGTTTAAACATATCCATACTCCTATAATATATATATATATATATATATATATATATATATATATCTTTACAAATCCTCCCATTTGTTTTAATTAAATAGTATAGGCAATAATAACAAGTTCCTTTTAATCTGCCTGGTTCAGGAGAAATGTTTAGCTTAACTATTAGGTCTCCGATAACTCAGTGTTATGCCAGACACGTATGTTAGCAAAGCATCAAGACAAGAATCATGCAGCACAGAGTAAAACGAATGATTTACTCAAAACAGGTTACCCGAATTAAACGAAAGCAACTGAACAATTCAGAGTGTTACAAAATATCAACTTTGAATTAAATCACTCTTCCTTCTACTTGTGGTGATGTCCGATAACCTTTCAGTAGCCAAGTAGCGCAGGATAAATTGGTCAACAAGAAAATGCCGTTGAAGGTTATACAATGTCTGCAATATCTGGGTTAACAAGGACTATTTTGGACCAAAATATTGGGGTCGTTACCAAAATTTGTTATTTGTTACCATGAATTAAAATGGTGGGAATCAATAAAGACACAACGAAGGAAGAAAATAAACAAACAGATCAAGAAATGTAACTCAATACAGTTTATAATATGCAACTAATAGGTAGATTCTGCTTTTGATTCCAAGCGCAGGGGTTAACACGGAAAATACAATAACATTACAAATAGACCAATAAAATTAGAATAAGAGTTAACTAAAAAATATTCATAAAAAATGGAGTCTCTACTCAAGATACGATTTTTAAAAGGGGGTGCGTTTTAAATCATATGAAACAACATAGGTATTCCAATAGATATTATCATCTCAAAGAACAACGAAAAATAGATAGAAATTGACAGAACAACTCCGTTCTAAAACAATGGTTATTGCCTCATGCAATAAGGAAATGTGGAAAAGAAAAACGAGAAGTATCGCTTTTCCACAAAAAACACAAAAACAAGATACCTTACTTGAAAGAGCTGAAAAAAAAAGAATTAAAAAAATACAATAAAATATGTATTTTTAGAAGGGATTGAAATATTCTTCTTCGCAGTCTTCGATATGTATAAAATGTTTGTTCTAGACCAAATTTATTTTAAATAAAACCCAGAAAGTGTCAAACTCTTGGGGTTTTCTCGCTCAAAATTCAGTAAATAAAATATACTTTGAAAAGAATAATTGTCGCTTTTCAAACGACGGATCCGACAACCGACTTTTATCTGGGAGATGTACGTCTGGAATTCTTCAAAACTTCTCTGTACATAAAAAGGGAATTCCCCTTTTTTATAAGGACACTTTGCTTCCTCGAATGATTATTTAAAAAGACGCGCTGTTCTTGTGCAAAACACTTTTCTTCTTAAATAAGCTATATCCTTTTACATAAATGAGTTTTAACGTCGTTAATATTTACAATTGATCTCCGGCAAACATATCCTTTCTTCAAGCTGGTCAGGTCGGAACTGTTGAGCAAAAACGCTATAATGGGGCGCCAGAATTTCAAAAAAGGAAATGAATCTCTATCAACCAATACAATGTCAGTTCGTTCCTGCTCCTGCTTACCACTGTCGTCGCTCATGATGATCATGATGATGATGATGCTGATAGGGGAAAAGGAGGGGCAAACAAGGAGGTATGCTGACAATAAAAACAGGGAATGTTCAGCATAGCAGGGAATGTTGACCTCTTCTTTCCAACCCAGACTGCCATAATGGCAAAGAAATAAAATGTCCATAACTTTCCTGACAAAAAAAAAAGAAACAGCTTTCATGGACAAGACAAATAGAAAAAAAATATTGGGACAAAAAATTAGATTTAATCAAATTTTAACAGAAAATGGGGAATGTTTAATTTAAAATATACCTGGCGTTCTATGATAGGTAACTGCTATCATATACCTACCTATGGGTTCTAAAATGAGAGACTAAGTTAGAATATCGTAACAATCCTTCGAATCAACAAAAAACTGGTAAGATTCACACCGACGTTAGGGGAGGGACTAATATACATATCCTTCAACTATGAGAAGCTACCAGAGGCTGAGAATTCAAAGGAAACTGAGAAACATATCCTACCCTAAGCGAGCGAGGAAATTCCAGTTTCAAAGGCTTGTCTAGCTGTACACATCAAGCTAGACAAACCTATCATGGAAATGGTTACAAGATAACCCAGGAATCTGGTGCTCACCTAACCAGCGAAAATATTGATAAAATGTCCGGGTCCTCATCTCAGAGTAACAAATACATCCTTCAGAAATAGAAATTCTGCTTCAAGGTAAACTATCCCAAAGATAAATAATTCAGGTTACAATCGCCTTGGCATCATACCCTATGTCAAGACATGCTTTCAAAAAATGAAGACAAGCCACAGCCGCAATAGCTGCAGTTGACTCTCGTGTAGGAAAGCTCCCACAGAAAGCAGAAGATTTAGCCTTATACCAGGCCAGTTCTGAAGAAAATTCGGCAGACCAAAATCTGCACTCTCACAGAATTGCTTAGGGGCTGAACCACACATCATGTAGTCAGCAAATACCCCATACACTAACAACGGGCGACACTCCACCGAGGGGAGGATGACCAAGTAGAGATTAAGTTCATCAAATTCTAGCCAGAATAATCTCCCCTTGACCTCAACAAGGAGACAATGAGATTTAGGACAAGAACTCTAAAAATCTTTGGAGAGGCTCTTCCTACCAATGTGCTCGCTAGCACACAATAAAGAGTACAACATATGTACTTCAAAGGTAATGGGGTTATTAAAATTAACATGTACTTTTTCTTTGGAAGGGGTTTCGAAAGGCTAACCACCTGTATTTCTTCCACAGATCTTTGCTCTGATCAATAAGCTCCTTGCTTAAATCCACCAACATCTTGGTAAGGGGATGGTAATAGGCAAGTGGCATCATGCGCCTCCAAATTTTCATGCGAAGCAACGTATGCAGAATACAGTACTTTGTCACATAGGCAACTGCCCTAATTTAAACAGTTTCACTGACTATCAACGGACTGCCCCTGCTACAGAAGATACGCAGAATGGCTCTATACATTTCCGAAATGTATTCCATGAATGTTCTTAGATTTCAGGAGTCCATGCTGAACAAATTATGGGCAAGACTGGAGTCATTAAAGACGTCTTGAAAATCATTTCCAAGTCTTAAATTACACCTGGAAATATCTACAGCAAGCTGCCATTCAGGCAAATTGCACTCTAATTCTTGCCTATAGTGAGTCTTGATACTCCCAGTTACACCAACATTTTCAAACTGCAATATAACTTTCCAGAACTATAGGTTCAGGAGTTGAAACCCTGTAACAGCGTTATTTTCGGGGGTTCAAAGAACACCGGGATGATAAATAATAATTATCCCGTTTACCTCTACCTATATTTGCCAGAGTTTCCGTTACCTTTGCTCGAAATATCTTTACCCTAGAATTATCTCCGTCTACAAATGTTATATCCGCGCCTTCAGGAGAGAAGCCCGCAAATATTTTCTCCATCAAATCAAGAATTGACATCAACCCTTCATGTGCGTCAGTCGTCCTAGCACAATGAACGGCTTTCAGTAATGCTTCTCAGGCCTCACCATGTTCAGAGTAAAGATAACGTTATTCATTACAAGCATCCTCTTCTCCACAGATATGCTAAAGATGGAATCAGCCGACATGCTGAAGCTCTTAAAAATGCTAGTCCAAATCTAAGCAAGTTGAGAAAACAACTAAAATAACGGCGTTTAAATGTCACACAGAATGGTGTCCGCCAAAATTATAAATAAAAGGAGTGATAAAAAATCCTTTTATCACTAACATTTAACTGATGTTTGCGCTTGAAACTTAAATTAGACAAATAAAAAGTAAGAGTCCTTACTTACTTGCCTCCGCATGAGGGGAGAGCTAGAACAAGGTCGGTGTTCATCTAGGGAAAAAACAACTTCCAAAAGTGTATCTGGAATAGGATAAACAAAATTCCGTCAGAAGGAGTTTTCCTCCAAAGACTGAGGACAAAAACAAATTATCCTGCAATAACTGAGGGCAGAATCAAAGTCTAACCAAAACACAAACTTAACTTAAATACGAGAGTTTAGTAGAAAGAGAACCCCCAACGTGGTCAACTCCAAAATAATTTAAATACCCAACAGCAAATTAGTCGGTTGGGAAAAATAGAGGATTTTTTTAAACCTCTTTTTTTAAAAATTAGCCCCATTAGAAATGTTAAAAAATATAGTAAACATTGAGAAATAAATTCCTCATTAATTTCAACGCATAGAAATTACAGTGAAGCAAATATTTCCCAGGAAATTTTCTGTTTACAGCTGAGCTAACAACAGTACTAAAACGAACTTTTACAATCTTCGTGTTTAATCTGTCTTTATTTTTTCCCGAGTTTCGTAAACGACCCCCCCCCCCTGATTACATTGTGTCTGATATGGGTAAAGTTGTTGACGACACCACGCTTTATTTTCGTTATGTCGGGAAAATTGGCGCGAGCATATCCGAGGCAATTGCTGAATTCTTAGAAAGGGGCCTCCAGTCTGTAGTGGAATCGGATCATAAATAGATGGGTACATTTAATGCTGCCCAGACAAAGCGTATTTTTCTTAAAAAACTACAGGAGATCTCTTCAACCACCGATTGACATAAGAAATAACACCCTACCTTAGAGTCCAACGTTCAAATTCTTCGGTGTAACATTCACAGGTAACATGAACAAAAACAAATACATAGAATACATTGGCAAGGCTGCTATAAAGAAAGTGGGCTTCCTCTACCGAGATAGAAGACTTCTAACCCCTGACAGTATCCTATATGTCTACAAGGTAACAATCTGCATAGAGCAGTGTTGTCACATCTGGGCTGGTGCGATATCCACTAGTATCCCCCAATTAGACAAGGTCCAAAAATGTCGTTGATCCAATAGGACCCTCACTATCTTCCAAGCTCCAGTCCCTGTCCCATCGACATAATGTAGCATCGTTGTGCTTGTTTTACAAGTATCTCTAATGTAATGTGCTCTGATAAGCTTGCTGCTCTGGTGACTCCTCGACGTAAATACACTCGACCAACCCGACAATCAGCTGAAGTCAATCTATTCACTGTGGAGCTCCCCAGATTCCGGAGAGCCTTCCACTCTAATAGCTTATTTCGTCGGCCTGCCGGTCTTTGTTACTCTTTTCCTGCTTCCTGTTTCCACGATTGTACCGACATGCAGAAATTTACAACTAATGTGAAAAAGCATCTTGTTGCACTGCTCCTAATTAAGAATGCCTCCAAAAAACCTTCGCCCTAATTATCAGTAGTCCCTTACGTCTACAATTGCCACTTATCTTGTTTGGGGTGAACTAAGTTAACAATTAAAATAAATTCATCCGATACTAGTATACAAGTAATGTGAACAAACATCTTGTTGCTCAACTCCCTATATTAGATGCCCCATATGAAGTTGGCCCCTAATTACAGTAGCCCCTTTACGACTTAGTATAACTATGCCTTGTTAATTTTTAAACCCCACTTTCCCGACCCGACCTTGGGTCACATCTTACTTGTGGGAGTAAGATAAAAACTGGCCTTGTGCCTAACTCCTGGAGAGGAGTAAATCAATACTCAGTATAGACATATCCAAATCTTACAAACTTAGCTGCAAAAAAACGTTACTGAGATTTGGGAAACTGACGTTTGGCTTCCAAGGCAGCATTAATGTGTTATTTTCCATTGTTGCATCCTATCAAGAAAATTGTTTTCAAATATGAAGCTGTATATCGCGCTTAATGCGTTTATTCACCTACTTAATTGTATTACATATGTGTTATCACACAAATGCAAGTCCCATCAACGGATCCAATGAAATGAGGTCGCGCGCTTTATCCAGTCCGTGGTCCCTAGATTATAAGCGTTGGACTATAATTATAGAAGAAACGGGTGGTTGGGTTTCCCGACGAAATACTTTTTTTTTGTTGAAACTAATTTTTGATCAAATATTTAGTTTCTATTTTTTTTATTTATAGTGGTTCTCAACTAGTGCAAGATTCTTTAACACCGTGAAAACTTATATAAAAAAAGAAAACACTAGTGTGGGCGATAGCGCCACTGAGTGATTGGAAAGTAACAGCTCATTATTCAGTGTTCGAAATATATTACTGAAATATAATTGTCACAAGAAATGAATATCATAAGAAAGTGTATAAGATGGGGTCATATTTAGAATTCAATATAGGCGCCAGCATTCACGATATGCATATCCAGCTGTTGAAAAACCGCATCACCTATTTTCATTAAGAGCTATATTTGTACTAATGAGTAATCACTTATTAAGGCATAACTCTTCTCTAAGGTAAGCGTAAGTATGGGTAAATTAAGAGGTTACATGAAGATAAATACTAGAAGATTAAAAAATCCACATACCACCAAACAAAAATATGCATCGACAGCCTAGCAAGACAATTGCAATTATCCCCCATTTGTCAAACCATCGAGGCTACCTACTTATGTTGACCTTCAGTTCTGACTTACATCCCGATCTTCATAAATAAGTGTGCAGTGGTTGCTTAATATTCACTTTAATGAAACCATTATTACATTTTTTTAAATAAACAGAGAGATGTCAATAAATCTCTATGGACACGCCTACTAAAACAAGTGTAGTGATATGAGAATCCTTACATTGCAAGTATTACAGTCTTAATTATCAAACAGTCTCGAAAGTTGCATGTTATTGATTAGACCTGAAAAACACCGCTTTCCAATATGCAATTGATATATGCACAGGTGTATTATGTTTTATACGTGGCAGTAACATAGTTCATAGTAATTGTAATATGGAATGTTTTCATCTAATTTAACTAGTCGTCGGGCCGAGTATAGTAGTCTAGACACCACTAATATTTAATATAATAAACATTCTATTCTGAAATAAAAAAAACACACACATATTCCATATCTTTTACTTACTCTTCATCTACTATTTTTTTTGCTACACCCATATAAAGCGGGATTCAGACTAAATTTTCCAGATTTGATCGCGAAGCTAATACCGTGAAAGATATGTCGGCCCATCTGTCGCCAGAGATCTGAGGAGATTTCGCATACAACATCTGGTTTTACGAAACAGTCATCCGTTAGGCTAAACGATTCTTACCTATGTTGATCATACGGAGACCAGTGTTTCAACGGTACTAAACGATACGTTGTAAACGAATCATGAACCACACCGGGGATAGGAGGTGCATACCTTACCCTATCGTTTTACAATACAATTGAATCCAAGAGATCCGACAAGATTCAACCTGGTTTTAGCTGATATCATAGTACGACTCGGTATCATTTTTTCAACTTGTCTATTATTGTAATATCAAAGATAATAAACTGATTTGAAGTTCCACCCAAGATATGACTAAAATGATACAATACGTACTACCATAATTTGAACCCGGTCTGACAAATACGCAATTCAATGCTAGAAACCATTACATCGCTTTCCTCTTAGGTAAATAGGTGTAAAGGCGAACGCGTACCCTCGCACACTTGCCCGGCAATATCGGCTCGTGTTTAACGGTCCTGATAGAATAATAAAACAAATCATTTAACGTTACTGAGACACGTGATGACAGGGACAATTTGCCTTACTGACGATTGAAAACAATTTATAAAATGGGTCTCTTGAAAATGAAACAGCAAGCAATAAATATAAAGTGTACAGGCTACCCAGTGCTGAACAACCTGAATCCGATATCACTCTTCGCGCTAACACCATCCTTTACATCCAAGAGATATATACACTTAAATGTGATTATACACACACAAACTCACACACACACACAGCCACACACAGATATATATATATATATATATTTATATATATATATATATATATATATATATATATATATATATATATATATATATATATTTACAGGGTGAGCCAAAAGTAGGTGGACAGTAAAAACAGTAAAAAGCGTCAGAGGCAGACTTCAAAGCTGTGAGAATCAAGAAGGAAAACAGTTTGAACACTTGCGTTGATAAATAACATTTAATTTTCATTAATATAATTGTTTTATTACATGTAATTGTACGCATAAGTTATCTGTAAATAAATGTTTTTTACTGTCCACCTAGTTTTGGCTCACCCTGTATATATGTGTATATCTATGCGTATCCATATATACGTGTACATCTATTATTGTATGTGTATGTATATGTTATATATCTCTATATATAAATCAATGATGTGTGCATGTGTGTGTGCCGCGGTATAACACTTAAACTGTTGATCGAAGACACACACAAAGCGCAAATTTGCAATCAGCATCTTCGATCTGATGCCCTCATCGATATCCGAAGTTATTGCCCCATTTTTAAAACGCATCGTACAAAATTTAAAGTACGTAAAAAATGACATTAGGAGAAAATGTTTCCGCATTTAAGGCTTCTCTTTCAAAGCAGACCAAACAACACACTCTTGAACATTCTCACTAGAAGTAACTAAAATAAATAAACTTATGAAATAAGTCTAGATCATTTCAGTCACATTCTCGTACATATTTGTAATCTTTTTTAAGATAAAACATGAGATGTTTATGTATGCTTCTTTATATGATTCACACAATCCATTTTTTAAGATCTATATATCCCTATGCATACATGAAACAAAATTAAAGAAGTTAACAAAGATCAATGTGGTCGATCGGTGGCCGTGTTGATAAGCGTTGGAGTTCATTTCGAAATTGTAATGCTTTTCTTCAGGGTTCGATTCTTACATTAAACAATTGTTATTGTCCTTTTTTGCTATATCGTGCCAGCTATTCCCAAGCCGCTATCGATCATCATCATTAACGTGTTTATTTATTATCATTAATTTATCACGATTTAAATTCTAAAAATAAAAACTACATAATATTTTAACGCACGTGCAGAAAAAAATTCCGATAGTGTGTATATATGTGTGAAAATATGAAACTTAGAATATCAAAAAAAAAACAAGATGAGATCTAAAAGGAAAAAAAAAAAAAAAAAAAAAAATGAAAGGTATTTTTATATATCTTTATTTAATTCTGATGAAGAAGTATATCTTCGAAAATTCAATTGAAAAAAAAAAAAAAGTTAATAAAACTTAAATGCATTGTATGGCGTTCAAATTGCTTGTTATTTTTAATAACTAATATTTCCTATATAAACAATGCTTTCTAACGAGGACAACAACCACATTATATATATATATATATATATATATATATATATATATATATATCATAAGAGAGAGAGAGAGACAGACAGGCAACCATACATACAGACAGATTGAGAAAGAGATATATAGAGAGAACTAGAAAAGACAAATATGAGGTTTACCTTTAAATTAGAATTACTCATTAAATAAGTGATGCTCGATATACGAGATAGAGCAATAATATAGACCATTACAAGACAATAATACACATTGTAATACTTTTTTGAACAACTGAAGACGCAATAGATTTTGTATTTTTACAATATGTATCCCTATCTTTTTATTGTCTATATATAAACATTATATAACTTTCTCTCTCGCTCTCTCTCTCTCTCTCTCTCTCTCTCTCTCTCTGTATATATATATATATATATATATATATATATATATATATATATATATATATATATATATATATATATATATATAATCAAATATAATCAAATATGTACCAAAAGTAAACTTTTAGTAAATAGGACCTATAGTGAAAAGGTTAAGCTCAATATACGAGATAGAGCAATTATACAGATAGAAGAGATAACAGTGATAAACATGTTCGAATGTCCAAATTTATTTCAAATTTCGATTGATCAATGCAAGGGATTCTGTAATAAACCAGTGTGAATTATTCTTTTCTTAAGCCAAGGCTTTTCAAAGAGCGAAATCTTATCATCAGAGAAGAAATACTGATAGATAAGTTGGCTGTAGAAAAAGCCAAAGTTCAAATATGTATATATATGTAGTAGGTTATGAAAATATATTTATACCAATTAAGCTACACAGAGTATTCCCATTGAATCACAGTAGGGAATCGAACACGAATACCATGCATGGTATTCGCGTACCCGGGTGGTTTTAGTTACACATGGTTATAATCTACCTTGCTAACGAATCATATCCTTTGTTATTCTCTCCTACGGGGTAATGTTTCCATTATTAAATGGCAGGGCTTCTCGCATTCAAAGGTTCGGCTAACGTTTATTTCCTTCTCTTTTGTTCTGTTTTCTATAAAGGTGACTCACCCTTTTTGTGAATGTATCGAATTTATAGGCGATATTATTTTAACAAATGTGTGCTTTCAGTATTTTTTCTAATTCCATCTTTAGATTTTGGCTATAATTTTTTACTTTATTTTAGTTTTCTTATGTGTTGTTATCTTAATAATACAATAGTATGTGTATAGAGATGCTTACTATTTCCCTTCTACAGTTTAATAGATTTCAAGGGACTTTAAAGATTTGAATTTTAAATTCCTCATTCAGACATAATCTACATTCGTCGTTTACATTTCTACATGCACTGGCTTGTCGTATTATTTTCCACTCGATTTTTTCGCGCGCCCCTGCTTTCTTTGAGCTCATAGTAATGGAACAGAAGCGCTGCTTTATTCGGGGTATTTTTTTTTATTGAATGCATTCTTTGTTGTAATTTCTGGTTTTAAAATCTTTGGAGGTCATACCCACGTAGTACATACATACAAGATTATATCTTTTTATAACATTTGATGTTGATACATGAAATTATAATAATGATACATACATATATATATATATATATATATATATATGTATATATATATATATATAAAAATTTATAGTGGTCCATGTAAATATATATATATATATATATATATATATATATATATATATATATATATATATATATATATATATATATATGGTAATTCAGGTTAAGTAGGTTCTAACAGGATAACACCCTAGAGAATTTCAACCGAGTACATATAATAGTGCTCAATAGAAAATAGAATTTAATTGATATGTGTATTTAAGCGGCGTTCGTGCATGTTTGTATAAATAAAAATATAACTATATATATATACATATATGTATATATATGTGTATATGCATTTAAATATATGTGTATATATTTGTGTGTCTATGTTTTTTATATCTGTTTATTTAGCTGCATATATATATATATATACATATGTGTGTGTATATGCATTTAAATATATGTGTATATATTTGTGTGTGTATGTTTTTTATATATGTTTATTTAGCTGTATATATATATATATATGTGTGTGGGTGTGTGGGTGTGTGTGGGTGTGGTTGTGTGTGAGTGTGCATGGGTGTCTATGCGTGCGGCTTTTCTTGAAAAAGGTCTATTTATTTCATCATTTTACTGGGTGTCGATATCTTCCTACACAATGGTGACAGTTTCCTAAGATGGAAGGGCATTTATATAATAGAACTAGTTATATATGTGTCATTCAATACAGGGATATTTCCACGGTGGGCAAATAGTCCATCTGGATGTTCAGTAAGGGGGAATGGCCACCAATGTGGATAACAGTGTAATACGATTGGTGTCAAGTACACACTAGTGTCGATCCACGTAAGATATGACGACGACATTTTATTTTATTTACGCCACTTAGCTTAAATAGTGTTTTATAATTATGACGCTGTACACGAATAGGAGGCGGGATTTCTACGGAACAAATTTACGGAAATAACGACGTTTAATATATAATTATCTTTCATATGGAAATAAGTTCTTTTTTTACTTTACTTCAGTCAAATTTCCAAATAACCGAACTAGAAAAGTAGCAATTAGTCCATGCTCTAATATTACCAAAAATTATTAAGATCAAAATAAATCTCATGATAAGTGATTATTAGACGGATTTTCAGGTTAATGATGAAGACTATTATAAAAGGATTGAAAATTATAATAAATTGTATTTGAACTCATGGGACGGTTTATGATAAGTACCTGTTGACATTGTATTTGAAGACAGCCATGTTGTAAACTGAAGAAAATCAGCCCCGTGGAATGGCGATTCAGAGATGGGGATTTATTGGAAAAAAATTGTTCATGGTAATTCCGTCTTATACTAGGCACACGGGAGACAAATAGAAATTCTTCTTAATTGTGTTAGGAGTCGAGTTCTTCCTATGAATGTCTTCCAGGGGGGGGGGGGGCAGAGATTGAAGCTCAGACAAACACCGTCCATAGAAATATAGAACAAGAAAAAGATGCAACGTCTCTTTTGTAAGTGAAAAGGTTGTAGCAAACTAAATTGCGAAGTCGACTTTGTACTCTAATAAGGTTAGAACCTGTGCTCTGAGAAGACACAATATATATATATATATATATATATATATATATATATATATATATATATATATATAAAGATAAATATACGAGATAGAGCAATTATAAAGATAAATGAAAGAAGAGAGATAAATATGTACGAATGATGAATCCATTTCAACTTCGATTGCTCAAAACAAGGTGTACTCTGTAAAAGCATGTGCATTTTTCTGTCCTTGCATTGAGCAATCGAAGTTGAAATAGATTTGTCATTCGTGCATATTTATCTCTCTTCTTTCATTCATCTGTATAATTGCTCTGTCTCGTATATTGAGCTTAAACTATTTCACTATAGGTGCTCTCCTCTCAAATATACTTTAAGTTTCATATTTATTATATATATATATATATATATATATATATATATATAAATATATATATATACATATATATATATATATATATATATATACATATATATATATATATATATAATTGCTTATACTAGATTTTCAAAATATATTTTTACATCTCTTACGTTTCTGTTAGTTGTATTCCTATTTAATAGCTAAAAGCAGTTCTTTCCTTTCAAATTTTGCGTGCACAATACGCCTTTATATCATAGGGATGACCCCCCTTCCGAAAATGTCGGCAGTAGTCATGGTGGTCACGACAGGCCGAAGCTTTACCGTAATTTATCGACTCGCCTCTTTGAATGCTAAACTGTAATCCGATCCAAGTCAAGACAATGGCGTCACACCCTGTTTCCCGTTTGATTCATGACCGCATTCACTTGTAAATATTGACACTGCGGGACCAGCCTACACACATGCAAGCCATACATATATATTCACTAGTGGACTTTCCTTGTTAATTCAATTGACTATTACTTGAAGGTGCGAATCTTCATCATACATCCCTAGTAAACAAAGTCATAAAAGATAGTTGGTCCTTTATGAAATGTTAATTTTAATATGCACTGTACATGATTAAAAACAAGTTATGGGTTGTGGATCTGGTATGTTTACTGATTTATCATACGAGTATAGGCACACAGTGTTTTTCACGTTCTCTTTCCGACAATAAATTCTAATAAGTGTGTATATTTTATTTGTAAGTGAATCCCCGCATTGCTTAATATAAGTGAGCATTAATGTAATCTGTTTTTTTTTTAAACTAAGATTACTTGGCTCGTAGGGCCCATCAATTTTAGTAAATGTAGTATGTCTTCATGGTCAATATATACTTATTTTGTTATGGTAAGGTGCTAAGCTTCATTCATAAGAAAGTCCAAATAGGCCAGTTGGTAGAACCTCACACTGAAGACATAAAGGTTTCGGTTACTGATCAGGTAATCCGCTTTATTATATTGGAATAACTCATAATTTTTAAATGAGACTAATTCTGCTAAATATTTATTACGTTTAAAAATTATTTTTGACTCACAGACGGGCAATATTTGTATTCATAAAATATACACATGTGTGGAACAATTGTGCTTTTCTACGGTGTGACTGCAACAACCACTGGTATGGGGGATAGCTAGTTGGCATTACTGACAATACATAGCTTATCGTAAGAGAATAACATGATCTAAGCAGATAATAATGCTTCATATACGAATAAATATTTATTTGGCTTCGTTAACCTTGCTGATGTTGTGTGTGTAGATGATTTGGCTGCTCAGATAATGGGCAGCTTTCGATATGACCTTAAAGCACTTGATTACTTTGCCCAAAAACTGGATGATGTCATAATAGAAGAGTCTTTTTCTGGATGACTCGATATATACTGATGATACATCTTATGTCTATTTTGATGAAAATCCATCACATTATTTTAGTTCTAGAAGGTGTCGTAATGTAAGGCTTAAGTTTAAAGTATCTTGAGAATAAATTTAAATCAGGGAATCCTCCGTTATTGATGCCTAATGAGTGTGGATACAATTCAATGCAAATTTGAAATATTTCTACAATTCACAATGAGGTTTTTCTTAATATTATTCCCCCTAAAACACTTTAAAATACTCCAAAGAAACTGGCATATGGTATATATAGATTAATTTATATATAATACCTATTATAAAACTTTCCCAAAATTTAAAGGTATCTGTGTCCTAAAATTCATCATGACTGGTTTATTTGTTTAGGCGTGAATGCTGTTACTACAGAATTATAAATATATAAACATAACGCTTTATATATATATATATATATATATATATATATATATCAGGATGTATATTTCCAAACGTGGAATTGACTTTACAATAGTGCTTGATTATAAGCCACATACTGTTATCTTCAAAAAATATATTTAAACAAATCGTACCAATTATTTAAAAGTAAAAGGGTGGTATTAAAGTGTATGTTCCTAGCGAATGTGTCTGAGCAAGATTTAGTTTCACAATTATATATATTTGCCTCGCTACGGTACTAGAGATAGAACACATGTTAATAGAAACAATAGAGACTCTGCCGTTTCATGCGAAGAATTCTAAAAAAAAAACTACAGAGATTATCATGACTAATATTTCCGAGTCTTTTAATTACATTAGTAATCTTCTTAATAAAACAAAGAAAAAGGTATAGCATCTGAAATATTATTACACCTGGATATTATATATAGGAAATAAGAACTTACTCAATGGTGTGAGTATATCATGGATATAATCGATACAGAATTTTACAAGTCACCTGTTGAGGATATAAAAATACCCCTCGAAATGTTTCTGTAGTCTTGTATTAAAATAAAGAATGTGATGATATAAATCTGTCTAAAATATTTAATAATTCAGAAATTATTCAGTCACTACCTAATGAACTTAAATAGAGAAACCGAATCTAATTGTTACATATAAACTAGGGCACACTATACGGAATAAGGTTTTTAACTATAAAGAAACTGTAGAGAATTTAAATATCAATGATAATGATAAAACATATATACCAGAATGTGAATGTAAATCCTCCCCGTTATGTAATAGTGGCATAGGGCATATAATTACCGGTAATCTATCGATAGTTACAACTTCTAAATTAAGAAAACTCCTAAGTAAAAGCCCAAACTATTGAGAACGTAAATGTTTAAATTATACGAAATGTGTTAAGGAAATATATAAATAAAATACATGTAAATATATATATATATATATATATATATATATATATATATATATATATATATATATACATATATATATTTAATTTTTACATTTTTTTATATAAAATTAAAACTAAAAATACATAAAACGATGAATCACCTAAAAAGTAGTGTAATGCTTTCGTCTGAACACTTAAAAATACAACAACATTTTTGTAAATAACGGATACATTTTATTAGACACATACAAACAACACAGGTAAGGAGAACATTTTTTAATAACTAATATAATTTAGCAAAACATTTATTTAGAACAAAATTTAGATCTAATATACGGAACGTTTATGTTCTTGCATTTTAAGGGAAGTGGGGTATAATCAACTCTGCTGGGAAGTCATTAAATAAAATAATGTTTTGAGTTCAAATTCCCGAAACAGTTTTTCATTGTAAACAACTGATGACCCCTTAAATAATGTTAAGACTAGGGTAAATTCTTGGAAGCAAACTAATATAGTAACTGAAAAAAGAAAATTGCCTTACAAAACGTGATTTTCCACCGAACGACTTGGGACTAAAACGTTTTTTGTTTTTGTTTTTTTCTTTATATAGTTTTAATGGTTGAGAAACTTCCGAGACTATATCTAAAGAGGGTATATAAACCAACACAAATAGTCTATGTTCAACTTTATTTGGACGAGGTAGTGATATACTAAGTGTTATATACTAAGAAAGTGTTTGAAATACTATATGGAATATTAATACAAAAAATTAGGGATGTTAAAAAATTGAAAATATATGTGTTTACATCAATATTTAAAAAAAAATATTCATAAAAAGTAATTGTTTCCGTTATAGATTTGTTAATGTAGCGTGCATATTCAAGTTTGAAAACTAAAGAAAATGTATGTTCAATAGCATAAATTCAATAATTCAACATGTATACAATTCCTTCCTATGATCTGGACCACCGCATGCATGTTCCTTCAGAAGTTTAACACTATTGACGACAACTGCCTATCAAAGGTTTAAAACTTTCGCTAATTGTTCAGATTGCTCATAGTGATCGAGACGGTTAAAGCGTCAGAATTCGGGTCGTCGGGTTTCTGAGTATTCGAATCCTGCAACCGGTATGAAAAATTATCTTTACGCTGACGAGCCCCGAAGCGATGAACCGTATACGTATTCGGATAACACAAATATTCATAATTATCTATCTATCTATCTATCTATCTATCTATCTATCTATCTATCTATCTATCTATCTATCTATATATATATATATATATATATATATATATATATATATATATATATACAGGGTGGGCAAAAATAAGGGTCCTATTTTAAAAATTCATAACTTTTTTATTTATTGATTTTTTTTATTTTTTATTTTTTTAGAATAAGTAAAGGACACCTTCCGAAGCAAGCATGAGCCGTATTAGCCCTAAGGAACGTACCCTCATTTAGAAAACATTATTTTTGCTTAAAAAACTCAAAACAGTGTAAAAAACAATACTTTAGTTTTTGTAAGTTTTAAGAAGTGTTTTTCGACTAAAATTTGTTTTGTTTATTTCAAAAAATCTCGGAAGGGTCTATCTACACACACATAAAGTTTGGTGAGTTTAACTTTTATTTTGTGGAAGTTATTCAAATTCAAGTTATTCAAATTTAAAGATAGGACCCTTATTTTGGCCCACCCTGTATATTTGTATTCTACGAAAAGTCTGAGAATCATTCTCGTTTGTTTGTTTAGTCATTTAATCTATTAAGTGGAAGGGGTACTGGTTCACATACGGTAATGCACAACATGCTAATTAGTAATTGCAGCAAGAGAAACGTTAGAGAAAGATAGAGGATGACGTGAAAACTTAACAGCATAAACCAATGATCAACCCTTTAACAGTCGTATGTCTGCTCAGTCACTATAATTATAAGGGTTTAAATTGCATGAGGTAAACCTCGTTTTATTCAGCAGGAATATTGTAAACAATGTGCTAATTTGTATTGTAAGTTTTATCGATTGAGCGTATTTGTAAAGCCTCGTTAATGTCCATTAAATAAAAGGCAGACCGTGGCTTTATTCTTTAACTTCGTTAGTGTACATTTTGTATATGTATCTATTGCTCTTAACATGTGTTAACATGAATGTAAAGTATACTGATATTTCTTTCCATAACGGAGCGACTAGTATCATAATATATTATTATATAATATATTATAATATAACATATCATAATATGATATAATATAATATAATATAATATAATATAATATAATATATCATAATATAATATATTATAATATATTATAATATAATATAATATATTATAATATGATATATTATGATATAATATAATATAATATAATATATCATAATATAATATAATATATTATAATATAATATAATATATTATAATATAATATATTATGATATGATATAATATAATATAATATATCATAATAGTATATAATGACTCTGTAAATTCATCGTAGACACACATTTTGTGATTGAAAAACAAATTAAGCACAAATGTTTCACTTAAATATCAAATAGCGCATTTTTTTTATTATAAGAACATACACCGGGTTGCAGTTGGATTCTTGATACTAGACCATGCGAGACTTGTCGTTAATGTATGTATATGTGTTTCTCTTTTGCGACCAATTGCAGTCAACATCTTGCAAATGTTTCATGTAAACTTCGTTTTCGTTGGCTCGACCTGATATGGAGTTTTCTAAAATTAGTTTCATTTTATTTATTTTGTAAAAGAGGAAATATTCGCTCGAAATGAAACTTATGATAGTCACTATTTTTTTAATTATATTTAACGGCATGCATTACCTCATCTCACCGGGTGTCATGAAGACATTATGCTACAGTATCTTATATGTCGAAGTGCGAGCGTATTTAAATTTGTTTTTAAAATGATGATTTCACGCCTGGAACTATTAATGTCATACACTCCTCTACTTACATGAAGCTGGATTCATTACATTCAAGTTAGGATACAAATGTGACAATGTTTAACAGTGGAAAATATTAATTCGTTGAGTGGAGTAAGAACATGTGGGATCTGTTAGATTCACTCATAACATTGTAATGATATAAGATATTTGTCGAATCGATTAGCTTAATGCTAATTCCTCGAACACCTAAATATGTTGATTAATATTTGAGTAAAAAAACATATTTAAAAATCAAGGCCTTATACTGTGTGAATCCATGTAAGGCAATAGAACAATGTCTAACTCATTCAACATTATTAAGCAGATATAGGTGAGAGAAAATATGTTGGGTTTACCTCTGTTCGGGCCAAAACTAGAAACTGTAAGAAAGGAAGAAAATTCATGGAAGCTTATACTTCTTAAGATTAAAGCAATGATGTGTCCTTTACTATCGGCTCTCTCGTCTACGTCTTCACTCTCCCTTTCGCCAATCTATAGTATGTTTTATTGTTTACTAACAATGAACTCGCATTCGAGTCAGCACTCATTGGCAACAACCGATGGTGTTGCATGCAGTCTAGGTTTCAGCAGTTTTTGCCACAATTCCATTTTCAAGTACTCGCTATTTCTTTCCATAACTGTTGTAATCAATTGTGCGTTCTCACAACATAAATATATATATATATATATATATATATATATATATATATATATATATATATATATATATATATATATATATATATATATATAACTAAATCCGGAATATTGCATACTGAATATTCGTTGGAAAATTCATAAATAAAAAATATAATAGTAAGTAAATAAAATAAAAACAGGGGATTAAGTATCTAACAGTGAAACAAAAACAGGAGACCTTAACGTAAGTGTCTAATATTAACACGGGACTCATCAGCTGTTTACCATGTAACTGTTTCGGAGATTTTAAAACAGGACAGTTATAATATTCATGCCTCTCCAATGGTACTGATCAAACTACCATTTCCCCAATAATCAAGTGTAGAGATAATTCAGCTTACAATTTCACTAATATATACATAAATAAATAAAAATAAAAAAAATAATAATAATAATAAAATAATAATAATATATTACCCTTAAGTTTACCGTGTGATATGGTAATTTGCATATCAAATACATCAACAATAATAATAATGATAATGATAATAATAATACTATCCCAACACTACACCCAAGAACAATTCTGCGATATGGTAGCTAGCAATAAAAGAATATATATATATATATATATATATATATATATATATATATATATATATATATATATATATATATATATATATATATATATATATGTATATATATATATATATATGAGAAAGGAAGGATGAAGGTAATCTGACGTAATGGGAAATGAAAAACGAAAACCCGAAAAGATGTTTTTTTATGTATTCATCAACGTTTCGTCTTTATTTGTAAGACTTCCTCAGGATGATAATTTTAAGAAAAATGTCATACAAGTACATGAAAATATTGGGTTGACATGATGGGTTAAAAAGAAGAAGTAGTAGCCACTACTGAGAGCAACAAGACCGAGGTCCGGTTTGAAGGAGGTCGGTGGCATGGAATGAAAATAATGTGGATGAATGTGAGTGAAAAAGTGGAGGGGCGGGGGTGAATGAAATTAATATGGATGACTGTGAGTGAAAAGGTGGAGGGGTGGGGAAAGAGTAGTGGAAGGGGGAGGCTATGTGTTTTTGGTGTGTAGTTTTTTAGAGATGATTTGATAAAATGAAGGTGAGTGGAAGTGGGAGGGGTGGATGGGTAATAGTGTGAAAGAAGTAGTCGAAAGGGTGAAATGGGTTAGGGGGAGAGGGGGAGTTGTGGGTAGGTGTGTCATTTTTGGAGGGTAGGGGTGTTTGACCAGCTGGCTATGTCAAGAATGTGTGGATATAAGTAAGTTAGAAGGAAAATGTTTAAATATTCTGATAATGTGACAGTGAGAGGAGGAAAGAAAAAAATATATGACATTCGCGCTGATAACAGACGTTTGTTTTCTCTTAAATTTGAGCATTAATAAGATTTATCAGGATTCAAGTTCCTGTTCTGCCATTCAAGTAGGGTCTTAATGGGACACTCTGTCCGGTATTTTTATCCTCCTTGACCGTGCACATACATTTCGTGTAGTACGAACTGATGCTGTAGCTATCCCGTGTGTTTTTGCAGGAGGCAGATGATGACATTTTTCTTACATATTAACCATGAGAGTTGCACTTTTCTTGCATCCGTATGATGTTATATCTATATTTTCTTTTTGGCTCTATGTAGAATTATTCTATTTCAACCTATTTATGGATAGTAGGTGTCACCTGATTATGTGTTTTTTTCGCACTCGATAGTTATTCTTAATATGTTATCTTTTTCATCAGTACCGTGTTTTGTTTGATTCCAATTAATCAGTGGGTTTATATTCGTCCTTGTCTTTTAGCCAAGTTGTTTTCAAACTGTCTAAGTGTTCCTACATTTCTTGATATTTTGCTAGTTTTTATCATGTAACATATTCATTTAACCTCTCTCGACAGCTGAATGTAGTTGTTTACTTTTTTCTATATCCTTGCTCTTCACAGTGCGATTTGCTGGGATTGTAAATTCTACTATTTGTCAGCGTTCTTTTTCTTTGAATTATTTGGATTATTGGAACAACTATTCTTCTCTGGAATGTCAGACTCAGGAATCTTTCTGTCGAAATCGTGAATCTGTACGGGATTTTGTAACGGATAAAGTGTTTAGTAATAATACGTTTTAAGAGTGTTCTGAAGGTTGTAAGTTCAATTCTCAGTGTGGGTGATACTAAGAATACAATTACGAATTACTTAAGACTTCTTCCTAGTCATGGATGCCGGAATAAGATCAAGCTAACCCCGTGGGATAAATAAAAGATTCCGTTCGAAATTATATACAGATTCCCGGGTTCAACATAAACATCCCCGAGTTTGACACAATATACCTGAAGACGCTCGGAGGTTACATCGGTTTACACATTGTGAGACGTAATTTGTACATCGATAAAATGATCGAGCTACTTTTCCAGCGACACTAGCAATAGCTTTGACGTAAGGCTTCATAATCAGTCTGTGCTGCGTATCAAGGAAGGAGAAATTCTTTACAAAGAGAGCCATTCATTTCAACTGTAGATAAATGCGGATACGAGCGTTAGTGGTTAAAAGAGAGAAGTGTAGTTTTCGAGGCGTCAAAAGTGGCAATACACTTTTCCCTCAATATACCACATGCTCTAAATTGGAAGAGAAGGGCAAGCACATCTTGTTCATTTGTGCTCTTGGAAGTAGTGCCATAGATAGTTGTGTAATCTGCGTGTATATAAACGAATGATTTCAGGATACAATTTGGAAGATCATTAATGAAGACCAGGAAGAGGGTAGGTACAAGAATGTATCCCTGGGTTCACCGGCATGGATATTTTGAGCTTCAGATTTCTGCCGGTAAATACCTACTTTAATAAGCATATCGGAGAGAAAATATTTCTAGATATTCAATAGGTAGCAAGTTTTTGAAGCAAACAATGGGTGCTAATCCTTATCGGAGTTCTTTGATATATCAACAGCTATTGCCATATAAACAAAATCCTCGTTGATGAAGCCACTAGTCCTTAGCGATATTACAGTCAGCACCTCAGCTGTAGATTTTGCAGGACGAAATTCATATTTCTTCCTACTAAGTATATTGTTTATGTGTAGGGGGGTTTACGATTTCTTGATTTCTTGGGGGGTTCGATCAATCTATTTATTACGCACCGGAGACTGATCGGCCGGTACTGAGGTTCAGAGGTCTGATCTCTTTAATTTTTAAATACTCAGCCAACCAGCGAACTTTTTAAAAGTGATGGAAAGCATTTCTCGTTTAAGACACGATTTCACACATTTGCAGTGATAATGCTTATTTGTGGTTACAGTTTCCTGATTACTACGCCTCGAATGTTGTCAGGACCAGTTGTCTTGTTGGCCTCAAGAGTCTTAATTTATTTGATAACATTCTGAACAGTTACTCCTTGCTCAGGGTTTTCTCATTCATGAAGGGGTCAGGTGTCCCTGATTACAAAGGATGTAATTTGCTACAAAGTTTTTAGCGGAAATGTGGTTTGGTCAGATGCTGAGGAGATCACATCTTGTTCATTAATAATAGTTAGGATACAGATCTTACATTTGTACATAACCTTGTTTTGTTATTATAAAAATCTCATGGGCACACAGCCATTGATTAGTCATTCTCGATTTAACAGATACAACATAAGGCTCTTTAGCGCTTTCTATGACTGGTTTCCAGAGATTAATGGCAGATTTGAAAGTGGCTATGTTTTCAAATCATCTATTTCGTTGGAAACAATTGAAATAGTGGTTCCTGTGGGTAATAGCGCCAGCACATTTAGGATTCCCCAGTAATTGGCTGTTTGATCTCTGTTGCCTTTCTTGGAGATATACGACACGTTCTTTTTGAAAAACAAATTCGTGGAATATAATAATAAAATAAATGTTTAGTTGAGTCTACAGATGTTTTATCGATGACAATTCGGTCACATACACACTGATATTTGGCCGACAAACTACTGGCACGCGTGGAATGATATATGTACAGCTCAGCAGAATAAGAACCAGATCAGACAGGTATACTAAAGAGGTATCTAGCAATTTACGTTTGAATTGAGAACTACCGGTATATATGGTGTGTTACTTCAGTCTACATGTATGATTATATATTTTGTTTTTGTTTCGCCCACAGGAGTATAGTTAATTTTTAATAGTGTGACCTGAAAAACTCAACAAGGTAAGAACATAAAGTTAAAAAAATAGAAAGATAACCAGTCCGTGTAATGTGGTTCTAGCAAGCCACCACACATAACGAAACATTGGTTAAAGCAAAGATAAATTGTTTTTTAACGAATGATTAGCTTTATATCCTTGTAAATCATTTTACTTGTAAATGCGAAAGCAACCAAGCTGTTTTATACATTCCCACTTATATTCTCTTATTTTTAATACAATAATTTATTTTCATTTTGCGGTTGAGATTAAATGCGTTTTCAAATCCATTCCAACATTTATTATAACAATCGACATTTCAGTTTTCATTTAATCGTAATGTTATTTGCGACTTTCGAAGCAGCAAGGTTCCTTCTGAATACGCCATCTTACAAATTTAAAAGGAAACACGCAAGAATAAAAATAAAACAGTTGGGAAATACAAAGGTAAAGAACACAACGTTTTAATATCAATAAGAGATAACTGTTTTTACTTTCATATCTCTCATCATCATCATCATCAGCATAATCATCATCATCATCATCATCATCATCATCATCATCATCATCATCATCACCACCACAACCACAACCACCACCACCACCAGCCTCCTCCTGTTCCTCCTCCTCCTTCTCATCATCATCATCATCATCATCATCATCATCATCATCGTCGTCGTCGTCGTCGTCATCATCATCATCATCATCATCATCATCATCATCATCATCATCATCAGCAGCAGCAGCAGCAGCAGCAGCAGCAGCAGCAGCAGCAGCAGATGTAGCATCTCCGCATTCCTCTCATAATCTCTCTATTATTCGCCCTTATGTCTGTCTCTGTTTCTGTATCTCTTTCTCTCTCTCTCTATTTCTCTCTATCTCTATCTATCTACTTGTGTCTCCGTCTCTCTAAACTTTCTTTTCTATTCCATGTGCGTTTGCATAGTCTTAACAATATTTTTTTTTGTAAATGCTTTTTTAGTTTTCTATGTTGAAGTTTCTCCCTGCAGAGAACCAACGCTCGAGCTCATTAAAAATACAAAGGAAAAAGGAGTTGATATTTTTTGTTTAATAATTTCTCCAATTTGCAAATGACGCCGTTAAAACTAAACATTTAGACATTCCCCAGTGGGAGGACGCTTTTGGTAGAAAACAACGAATGAAATTAATCCCGATGTACATGAATTACGGCCACATTGAGAAAAACAAAATTGTTTGAAACACATCTATCTTTATTGTGTTCAGTTTCTCTGTCTACAGAGAGCCGTTATAATATGTAAAGGCTTTGATAACACATGTAAACGAAATGGCTTAATAATGATTTAAATGCTGCATACTCTTTAATACATAGGAATCGTGTTGTTTCTTTATTTATATAAAGTTAGGTACGTGGATATGATTATATATTAATAGCTATAGAAATCATTCTTAAACTAAAAAACTGACCCATATGTATTTAAGCATATAGTGCTAGGTCTAAGTGTGTGTAATGTGGAGTATATTTAGTTTAAGTTAGTTCAATTAGTAGGGGAAGAAGGGGGATTGGATGCCCTTCGTAAAATTTAAGATACGTCTCATTTTTTATGAAATTTCAACAATAAAGATTAGACGTCAATTACTAAATATTCCCTAAATTCTAGCTACTTTTGAGTATTTGTAAGGGATTTTTGGCGACATTTAATGTGTACAGTCAGTAACAGTACACGTACAATCTAATCGTCAAGTCTGTGCAAAAGTAAAAACCTTTCCAGTGACAACAAATGGAAAGCATAACCTTCTTTTAGTGTAGTCCTGCTTTTGTTTGTGGTGTACCCACCGTTTCATCTTATGGTACATTACGTTTTCTATTGTTATTGACAACCTTTCAGCATTTCTGATAATTCTCTACGTACAAATAATCATAACTTTAGTAATGATCGTTGTGTGGTTCACTGCAAACGCTGTGATTTTCGCTCGTTTTGCCGGTTCAAAGCTGTTGTTCTTTTCCGACACCGGTCGCAGTGCCAATTGAGTTGTCTCAGACAGTGCTAGAACAGAGTAATTATTCCACCAAATAAGATGGCAACACCCTTTAAAACAAGTAATAAAGTTTCATACTTTTGGAAGTTATACTGCTTCTTGTTTTTTTTCTACACCTTGTAAATAAGTAATCTTAGCCCGACTAAATCAAAACACAAGAAAAACAAAACAATTCCGTAGCTAAGAACCCCCAAAACCCCTCTAACTTTTATAGCCAGACAAAGCCCAACTTACCGGCAGACCAAAGAAAACCAAAACGGACAGTGTTATGCTCAGTAGGCCAATTCTGACCGACCTTCCGTAGCCATCTGTGAGAATATATATAGATATCACCGATACTACCCCGGAAAGACCACTTTCAGATAATGACCGACCAGCATCCACTTGAAAAAGCCAATCTGCTGCCTATCTATTAACATAGCCACTCACTGTCTAAGAGGTTCCGCATCTTGTTGGGCATTATTTTTCTCAATTATTTGCTCCCATCATGAACTTCAGCTTAAGGAGGTATTTATTTTTCTTAGTAGAAAATAAACTTATTTGTGACTAGATTCCAAATCAAAGCCATTTCCAATATCTTGTGTGATTTCTCTATTTTAGTTGAATATTGCTCAGCTGCAGCAAGTCTGTTATTCGCATGAATTAAAAGCATGCAACCTACAACACATACTGGTTGGGCATGTTCATGAAAGTTATCGTTGATCTGAATACGTTCTTCTCATCCAATATATATGGGGCCCACTATAGAACCGCTTAGTTAAACAAGTAAATGTAGAGAGTTCTAAACACTGCATCTGATATTTGGAGTAAAATGAATATTTACTAGGAAAACATGCCAGAACCAAAGTATAAATAGCGCACTTATCTTTTGTGTTTTTCAATATATTTCTTGCTTTTTTACATATTCATGTGAATTTTGCATTAATTCTATTATGTTTCATATTTTTATTAATTTTAAAGGCCATTTATGCCTGATTACATCATATGCACACAATTCTCTCGTTAGAATATTTACAGCACACACAATTTGCCGCCGCTATGTATATGCACGTGAATGTGTATAGACATATGTTTGTGTTTAGCTATATCTATGAATGCGTATCGATGTATTTATTTAGTTGTTGGTATATGTAGTTTAGTATACACGTATATGCATGTATTGTTATGCATATATGTGTTCAGAAACGTGTGGGTAATTCTGATTATCAGAATGTTAATCTGAAGCTGACATTAGGCTCATGAGGTACATAGGCTCTTCTAACAGAAATGGAAAGTTGGTAGGAAAGGGGGTTTAATGTACTGATAAAAATGATATATTACGAAATAAGAAAGGGGAAGCGTGTGATGTATTCCGTCAACCTATGCCATGTCTCTATTTATTTGCTGTCCTCCGAGCAAAATCATAGCAACAAGGTCTGTGTTTTATGTGCAGGCGATACAAAGAGCACTCTGGATTTGGAAAAAAAAATTGTCTTAAAGGATTGCGGCTTCACTGCCTGAATACACAAAATATAAAGTGCAGTATCAGAAAATATACTACACGTTGCTCTTAGACCAAATGCAAAGGAAGCATATGAATGTTACTTATATACAACAATATCTTATTATATATATATATATGAAATTATCACATTTCTTTTAACAGTTTATGTTACTTACGAACGTTAAAGTAAAGATAAGATGATACATAAAATTATGTCTTGAATCTTTATTACAATTTTGATCGAAATCTATTACATGATTTTGATATTTGAACACGTCTTAAACTTAAGGTTTAAGCTGAATCAGTCTAAATGTGCAATTGCAATTCAGACGAGGTTGTTTTATTTGTGTGTTATGATCATGAATTAAATTCAATACACATCTCAAATATGTGTGACGATATGATGCTCCATAAAAACCTTTAAATTACAACAGATAACAACAGTTTTGAGAATATTAATGAATTGTTGTCTGACACTTTTTTGAATCGTTCACAAACGTCGATATTGTCTTAATGTTCACGAATGGCATCCACGTGTTTTGCCTGAAACAACATTTAACTAAATATTTATCAAATGTACAACTCCTTAATTCTAACAGCTCTGTTCCAAAATTCACAATGATTGGTTAATCAGTTTAGAAGTGAAGTCTGTATATAAGGATACATAAATAAATCATGGTCCTAAAAAATAAAAAAAATAAAACATTCAGACAAAATCAACCTTTATGTATGAACGCGCATTTTTTGTAAGACGCTTTGCAGTTGGCTTGAAGATACGCCCGTTTTGCAGTATCAATTCTTCATTGAAGCGAAACATTTTCTATGTAACATTCTATTCGAGTCTGTAAAAAGCAAGTAGTCGCTGGGGGCCAGATTTGAGAATAACGTTCGTCTAAAGTAGACATGTAGTTTCGCCATCGTTAAGATCGACTTGTCACACGGTGTATCATCTTGGTGAAAATGTACTCTACTTCTTACTTTGTGTGCATATCAAACTCACAAATAATTATATATCATATTCTCTATTTATTGTTCTTCATTTGCGGGGTAAGCGATGCTCAATATACTTTCTCATCCCAAAATCTAGAGGCAGAAAACCTTGTCTGCTGACGTTTGCATCTTTGGTCGCATTGAATCGCTTTCACCTGCTGCTGTCCACTTAGCTGACTACCGAGGATATCCTAAATTGACACGTTCGATTCATATTATAATCCATTGAAACATATTGATGCGTTGAAACCGTTGCAAACAATGCTCTAAATCGCCCATGTGTGTAGTGTTTGGTGGACTGTGAGAAAACGCGACACCCACTTTGAACACATCATCATCATTGATAAATATTCATGGAAAATAGTGAATACACTGCCTTCTAATATCTTCAGCTCTTCTGCAATCTCAGGCAACTTCAATTTACAATCGGCCGTAACGCGTTTATCGAATATTTTGGTGTTGTCTGGGACAACTGCGGAATTTGCGCGTCCGTAATTATTTCTGTATAGTTAAATACGTTTAAAGCTAGTATACAACTGTTAAACGTTTTTTTAGCGACAGAAGAGTCCGAATACTACTTATTAAGAAATGTTTTTGCTTCAACGGTATTTTTTCTATCAGAAAGTAAAGCTTTATTCAGAACTTCTGAAAGTTTGCAATAGTAAACTCACTTAAATAATTGTAATTTGTAAACTAATAATCCGATTAAGTTATGATTCTGACACGTTATATTTAGAGATAATTATCTTACAAAACGTATGTCATCTATATGTAAACCTCATAGAATTATTAAGCGCTTTCCATCGACTTCCATTTTTAAGTACGTTTATATTTCTTTTCATGTCTGTGTTCAGAAAGTCATCCTATGATGAAAAGCTTAGTAAACAGTCGTAGTACTTCTACGATGCCTATTATAAACAAAATAGAATGGCTATATATTTAATTCTCTCCAAGAGCCGAAATAGACTGATTTTGATTCAAATAATTATTGCCTCGTATGAGTTATACTTTTCTGTCATCTATTTTACGCTATCTATCTGTCTGTCTGTCTGTGTCTCTCTCTCTCTTTATATACATATATACACCCCCCCCACACACACACATATATATATATATATATATATATATATATATATATATATATATATATATATATAAAATGTGCATGGGTATGTGTGTGCGAGTGTATCTGAGTGTAAACACATTAAATCCGCTAATGTAGAGAACATATAAATGTAAATATGGATTACTGTACAGAAGTCAAACGAAATACAAAACATTTTTGGGTAATTATATTTGGATGTGGAGGGAAAGATTGTAGGGGGGACCGTACAACATTAATAGAAAAAATTACTTATATTACTCTGACAATGTTCCCCGTATGTAATAAACAGTATCGCCAACCAAAGATTATATATATATATATATATATATATATATATATATATATATTCACGGAACTTTTCTTTTCATTCAATACGTTTTTTTAACAAAAATTATTTTAATAATTTTTAATAATAATTTTCATATTTTTCAAATATTTGAACTTTGGTTTTTTCGAAAGCCAACTTATCCATCTGTATTTCTCCTCTGATGATAAGATTTCGATCTTTGAAAAGCCTTGGCTTAAGGAAAGAATAATAACACTAGTTTATTACTGAATACACCTTGCATTGAACAATTGAAATTTGAAATAAATCTGGACAATCGTCTCATATTTATCACTCTTTTTTCTTCTATCTCTCTATTTTTATATATATATATATATATATATATATATATATATATATATATATATATATATATATATATATATATATATACATATATATATAAGTGAATGCAATTGTTTATTAAATTAACTTCTCTGGCACCACACCAGGTGAATAATATCGAAATTAAACCAGTAATGCTGAACAAATGCTTGTTTCTAAATTTGATTCTGATTAGTCTAATTGTTATGTACATGACTTCTGAAAGTGTTAGTTGGTTTATTGTTGCTCTGATGAAGCTTTTTTTTATATATCATCTGCCTACTTTAATAGGTCACTCTATATGTGAATATGACGCTGAAGTAATGTCGTGTCAGGAGAAGTTCAGTTGCAGATTACGCAAGCCTTTCTTCACTATAATAATCTCAGAAAATAGGTTACATCTCAGAGGCTAAACGCTTAAAAGCAAAGAAATCAAAACTATGTATTTTCACATAGTACGTAATGCTTGAACATTTTAGGCCTTTCATTAAATTATGGGATCCATTTTTGTTGCACGCGCTTTATTATATTCAATGTTTACTCTTCCGCAAGCCAATATTTTTCGATAAAATTTCTTGCATTTGAAACTGAAACTGAAAAAAAAAATGTCCTTGACGGAGAAACTCTTTTATCATTGTTTGAAAATTGGATTTTATTTGAATAGAAGAGCCAAATTGAAATTTGATGAAATTGCGAACAGCATGCCCTCGTATTTTTGCTCTTGAAAACGAACGGGTATGGCACTGGGTGGATGATAGTTGTTCGGTGGAGCAAACCCCTTTCGTCGAAGAAATAAATGAATTTATTGCCGGAATAAAATTAGCCTAGAAGAAGGGGCAGACCCGCTGACTATAAAAACAAAGCAGAAAACAAAATAACTGGATACTTGTCACATTTCTCATTGTTATTTTTGAAAATAAACAACGCTAATTCACGAAACACGAAACGAGGACGAGAGAAAGAGAGAGAGGACGATAGAATGATAAGGAGAAAAATAGACAAATAGAGAGATAAAGAGAAAAGAGGAAAGGAAGAGAGCGAGTGAGTGGTGAAAGAGAGAGTTAGCAGATAAAGAGCGATTGAGATAGCGAGAGACAGATAAAATGAAATCCTATACTATAGAGTATTACGAAAAGCTCGCCAACATTCAGTGATGGGGCTTATGCAATGGGGCAAAAGCAGATCTATGTTAGCAGCAGCTGTTTTTACACAACGCCAATTTACGAAGTACAGAAGCAAGAAAGAATGAGAAGATGCATAATGGACAGGATAGAAAGAGAATGAGAGTAACTAAGATAAAGAAAATAAAGAATGAAACTGTATGTGATGAAGAGAGAGAGGATATTAGAAACAAACAACGCTAATTCACAAAGTAGAGGCCCACAGAAAGATAGAGAAAGAGAGAGGGGGGGGAGAAATATGGAGAGGGCCGAAGAGGAGAGAGAAAGGAGGAAATAGAGAGACAGTGAAGAGAAAGAGGGCGAGCGATTGACATAGCGAGAGACAGAAAGAATGAAATTATATGCTGGGGAGGTAGAGAGGGGGTCCCGGAAATTGAGTGAAAGGGGATATTTTAATGACGAAAAAGCTAATACATGTTGTTAAGAGCTATTTAAAACCACGCTAATTAACGAAGCAAGCACACGAAATATATATAAATATATATATATATATAAAGAGAGAGAGAGAGGGAGAGAGAGAGAGAAGAGAGAGAGAAAGACATATATAGATATATATATAGAAAGAAAGAGATTTATAGATAGATAGATAGATATATATAGAGAGAGAGAGGGAAAGATATATATATATATATATATATATATATATAGATAGATAGAGAGGGAGAGAGAAAGAGATATACAGATAGAGAGAGAGAGAGGGAGAGAGATAAAGAGATATATAGATGTATATATATATAGAGAGAAAGGGATATATAGATAGATAGAGAGAGAGCGAGAGAGAGAAATAGATGTATAGATAGATAGAGAGGGAGAGAGAGAAAGAGATATATAGATAGATATAGAGATAGATAGATATATAGATAGATAGATGGAGGGAAAGAGAGAGATATATAGATAAGTAGATAGATAGATAGATAGATAGATAGATAGGGGAAACGGAGAAGAGAGAGAGGCCAACTGACATAGAGAGGCATAAACAATTACACATTCTGCGATTAAGATAGAGAGAGGGTACCATCAAAGGAGTAAGAGTAACTCATCTAATAACGAAAACACACATCCATATTTCATCGGCCATTTTGTTTAGAGTTTAGCTTTCCTAAAGTCAAATTACAAAATAGACAATTAAATAAATGCATTAAATAAAAACGAAGAATAATAAAAGCAGGTTCAACAAAATATCAGAAGAAACATCACATGGGATCGAAATTTAAACAAAACAAACATTATATGAATTGTAGGATTAAAACTCGGCGGGGAACATTCGTAACCACGCAGAGGATAATCTTCCTAAATAAGACAAATGCGCATTTCCTGTTTTTAAAATTAGATTACAAATAGGCAAGCAATAACACAAAATCGTTTAAGAAAACACAAAATTACTTGCCGGATTTACCATCATTTAGTATTCCGTCGTATTTAACTTTGCTTTATAAATTTCTATCAAAAGATCTGTGATCTGTAGGAATTAAAATTTTCAAAAAAACTTTTAAATATAAAGAAATTAAAAACAAAAATATTATTTAAATAATATAATCATTTGAATGAAGTTATCATGCAGTAATAGATTTTTTTTATTTATTAAAGCCAGAATATAAAGGAAATATTGTTTTTGTACATTTTAGTAAGCCTTCACAACAAATGTTAAAAAACCCAAAGATCTTTGAATTGTAAGCAGTTCTATTTTTCTGGTGGGATTTAGCAGTATTTAGTATTTCGTCGTACTTAACTTTGCTTTATAAATTTTCATCAAAAAATCTGTAATCTGTAGGAAGTTAAATTAACAAAAAACTTGTTAGCAGTTCTATTTTTCTGGCAAAGCTGTCTCTGTTTTCAAACCTAAATTTCTCAGCACTGCCGCCTCATCCTTTAAGTATACATCGTACACCATTCTGAGTTTCTCATCGCTATCTTCCTCTGCCACATTCTGGGGGCGCCGGATCTGAAGTAAAACAATCAGAAAATCTTATTACTTTCTATCTTTCTCTTATAACATATCAATCTTTTCTATTTAACTTGAAGCAGAATCCTTATTTAATTCAGTACCCACGATGTCAGAGTAAAAGACAAGGTCGGTTATTAATGTAAGGAAAAGTCAGATTCACCAGAATGGAAACTGGAAATAGACAATAATAAACAGTGTCTGAGTTAAGAAGAATGTTTCCTTCGCTGCTGTGGACCGAACAGATGAAGTTTAGTACCAGAACATATGCTACATTTTCTCCTAGCCAAAACGCCATGGAGCAATGGTATTCGATCTATTCTTAATATCACAAGTGTATGAAAATTAAACTGTAATAATTATAGATGGTCAACATTACATATACGGTTCCATATCAACCTGATAAAATATGAAAATCAAACACAAAAAAATACACTGGCAATAGGAATATTACTTAAATTTACTTTAATCGCACAGGACTTAATGGCCCCTCGCTGTATTGAACACAACATTCTGTTTCCGAATTACATATTTCTCTGCTGTTTAAAGAGGAACGCCGCCCTGTTCCCTAATGCTGTCAAACCATATTTTAATGGTCGCCCTCTCAGTCTGACGTTTGAGAAGTATTTTCAGTAGCTGACATTTAGCATCCCACTACTTTTAGCAACATGACCAAACTACCGAACCCTCTTAGCCAATATCACATTATCGACGATTTCCGTCATGCCCAGCGCTTCGCGTATTCATGCATTACTAAGCCTACCATTCCTAGAAAATTTGAGGATTGACCTAAGAAATTTCACCTCAAATACTAACAGCGCTCTGTTCTCTAGTAGCCCATGTCTCTGAACCGTATATGGCTATTGGCAGAATAGGTGCCTTATACAATCTAGCCTTACAGGTTCTGTACATGTCTCTAGAAATCCATATTGCGTTTCTTGAACGGCCGAACGTCTCAGAGCAGTATACGTTTTAGAATAATATATTTAAAATAAGTAACGCAAAGAGAGGTGGCTGTCTGTTTGTTATATAGTTAAACAGTTGATAGTAAAATGAGTATAAAGAAAAAAACGACGAGACAAGGCACATGGAGAAATGAGCGGAAACGAAGAAAAAACTCTGGGAGACAAGGTGACCTGAAAAAATTCTGCAAAAATATTAGGTACATACATTTAAATAAATTCCTTACTTGTGCACAAATGAAAGTCCAACAGTCTTCATTCTATTGTCTTTGAATGATAACCATATCTTAATTCGGCGTGTTAAATTATATTTCACAGACAGTTCCCTCTATTGCCATTGCCCTGCTTATGTATGCCCTGTTCTTCTCCAGTTTAAGAATAATCTTGGAATTGCTTTGATAGACGTTATCCTTGAGATAATCCGTATATATATAAACTTTAGTTTAGGTGGGGTGATAAAGAAAGCAATTCAAGAGCATACATCCTACTTATGAAACAATCACCAAATACCTCAGCGTATCATTGAAAACGATAAACCACTCTTGAATTTCCACGTCTATAGTTCGATAGACTGAAGTTTACGTTTTGTATTGTGATGTATTCCTATTAGTTTTGTTTTACTTTTAGTCACCCAAAAGAAGCATATTGCCACTGAGGCGTGGTGAGGCAGCTACACTGGTTAAAGACCAGATTTAAAATGTTGGATAATGGCTTTATGGGAATGGATGTATCTGTTGGAAGTCGTTGGTTTGACTTGCGCGAATTAGCGCGGGGTGGACCCGTGCAGTCGGGTGCAGAATAGGGGCTGTTTTCACAGTCGGAAATAACAGACGTGACAGGGTCACCGCGTGACGAGACCTCAGATCAAGGGTCAATATGCACCTGCGAGAGGCGTTGTGACGTCACGGGCCTTTACGTGGAAAACAGAGGGATCCGTGACGTCACTTGTTCTTCGTAAGAAGCGAGTTTTAACAGTCTGGGTTTTGGAGGCGAACCTATGAGACGTGAATTTACCATGTAGTCAAGCAACTTACATAGGGGGGTTATTCCCTGAGAAAATACAGGCGCAAGACCTCTTTTTCCCCCTCCACGAATGAGTAAGACTTATTTGATAAGTAACTACGATAAAGTAGTAATTTGCTCTCTCTCTCTCTCTCTCTCTCTCTCTCTCTCTCTCTCTCTCTCGACGTTGGTGAATATCTTCCAGCTGATTTGATAACTAACTCTTGAAATAAAATTGAAGTTAAATTTAAAAAAAAATGTTTGTCTTCCAACCCGATCATGGAGTGTTAGTTGCAGCAGCGTGGTTCACGGCAGAAGAAGGAGGAAGGAGTTCGACGACTAGACGATATCGAGACGGCGACCCTCTACGAGGCGAGGGAGACATTTAAAGGTATGAAATTATGTGATTTATTATGTTTTAAAAATGACGAGTGATTAAATGAGAACTGCCACGGCCCTTTCTGGGACGAGTATACAGAACGAGAAAAGCCGTGGCCTCAAGTGGAGTGTATGCAACAAAAAGAGACATCCTTAATGGGAGTTGTGCAGCAAGGTTCTTATTAACTTAGATTTACATTTCTTCATGATAATATACTCGATAAAATAGCGAGCAGGAAGGTAATTCCCAGGACAAGCGGTTCGATAAAAGCAGATATAAGAGTAGAATGGTTTACTTTTATTTGGGGACATCTACACTGATGGAATAATAGTTTACACGAACCAGAATGGGCAATAGTATTTAAATTGAAGGAGTACAAGTGCAATGAGTTAATTGTAGACTATTCAGTTGTAGTACTTGATGAAACATGTCAAGGGTTGAAGCTTCGTAGAGAGTGCTGGATATATAAGGTTTTAGCCTCGTTTTACACCCTTCCTAGATGTAGAGACTTGTTGTTGTCGCATCAGCCCACATGTAGCAACACTACTCTATACATAGACGAGCGGTGGGTTCATAGGCTACTGTCAGGTTGTAGAAGTGTTTGATCTCGGTAGAAGGAGGCCAACTTCCTTGCAGTTAATAAACAACCCTTTCAATATTGAATATTTCACAAATTTCACTCGGAGATATTTTAACCATATGAATTACTTCAGCCGAATTCGTACGACTGAAAAAAATGTATATCGAAATGCTAATACACGGAAAACAATAAATCAATAAGTAAACGTAAACATATAATTGCACTTCGTGTACACTAGATATACAGGATAATTTCCTCTTGGTATAACGATGGTTTATTTGTTACGTTGTACAATTCACATTCGAGAGGGAGGCATTTTCTTTTTATATATCTCGGGTGGTTGTAAAGATAGAGTGAAACAAGTTCATCACTAATGACCGGCTTCGGAGCATCTACATCATGTAGTCTGCGATTTAAGGGGAGTACAACAGTCTTTACAATGAATCGTATTATTTTCCATACGACAGCTGTAAGCATGCTTTCATATCCGACTCTGTATATTAACATATGTATTAAAGAAATGATGTTCTTACATAAAATAAGTTATATGATGGGACTATAGTGTATGTGTGTCTTAACATTAATTAGTTAGTGATAAATACACTAGTTTGCATCTCATCTCTGTTTTAATATATCTATGTATATACCAATGTACAACTCTCGGACCAAAAATAATATTTCGCCAGTATTTGAACTTATATTAATATTCATATAGAATAATGTCTCAATCGGTTAATTTAAAACAAGAAATAAGAAATAAAACGTATCAAACTGGAACAATAAAAATAGAAAAAATAGAAAGAAAAAACGTATCAATCGGTATTTCTATACCGATTAGTACAGTTTTTCTTATTTTTGAAAGAAGAATGAAAAAATGAACGATAACGAATCATGATTAAAATGGAGTGAAGTATTTTCTTCTAAATTTATTGCAAACGATGGGGCTTAACTCACTTGCTATTGGCTTCATACATTCTCTTACAGACGGAGATTTGTACTCGCTAACTTTTGAGTAACGCGATCAATATGCATATAGATACCAATAAGTGCACATTGGTGTTTATTATATATAGGCGGTTTGTTATTCCGTTGTGTGTAAACGGTTTGCTAGTAATTAATTCACTATATGAAAGCACTAGCCGTAGCGGATTCTATAGAAACATAATTGTATTTATGAAAACAAGACTAGTACAGTAGTTGTCAAAGTTTATTTAATAACTAAAATTTAACCACATTTATTAACAATTTTTCTTTTAATAATGTCATATTTTCTATATCTTCTGTATATTCACAATGTAAAGCAAATAATGCATTAATAATACAGATACGATGAAAAATATGCCCTGATTCTTCATGATACGAGAAATCTACTATCTAATCAGAAAATGCACCTCGTTACTTAAAAAGAAAGAAGGACATGCATAAATAGCTGACACCGGGTATATCCAAGGGAAGTGATTGAGAATGTAGTCACGTGCACGCAAGGCCTAGCTCACAGATACAAATATTGTTGCATAGCGCCACTCTCGGGCCGCGGTGGTACGTGTTTCGTATCTCTCTTCCCGATACGGGCCGTAGCGGTACTTATTTCGTATCTCGTCTCTGAAAAAGGCCTGGCAGTTCACATTTAATACTCGTCATTTTTTAAACATCATAAATCACATAGTTCATATATTGTTTGCACACTTAAGAGGGTCGTGTCGTCTAGTGGATTTATTATTTTTTATTTTCTTCCTCCCGTGAACCACACCGTCCGTTGTCCGCAACAAAAGCTTCCTGACCGACTCACCAAACACAATCTGTTTACTTTCAATTCTTTTTATTACAAGCATTAGTCATTTAATCAGCTGGGAGTCATTCACTACGCCGAGAGAGAGGGAAAGAGAGTAAATACCTACTTTATCGTAGTTAGTTAACAATTATTTTCTTAGCCATTCATAGGGGGAAGGATATCTCTCGCCTGTATTTTCTTAGGGAAATATTTCCCTTAAATCAAATTACTAACTATATCAACATCATGTCTGATAGGTTCGCCTCCAAAACCCAGACTGCCGAAACTCGGTTCGAACGAAGAAGTAGTGACGTCACGGATCCCTCTGTTTCCCACGCAATGGTCTGTGACGTCACAATCCCTCGCAGGTGCACACTGACCCTTGATATGGGATCTCGTCACACGGTGACCTTGTCACGTCTGTTAGCTCTGACTGTGAGAACAGGCCCTATTCTGCACTCGACTGCATCCGTGCAAATTCGCACAAGTAAAACCAACGTCTATTCCCATAGGGCCATTATCCAACAATATTAGTATATAGTTTTTTGTAAATAAAATAGTATTCTAACTGAATGTCATCGTACATTTAGTAAGCATGTTGAGGTACGAACTATTGTTTGTTCGTCAATGTTTAATATATATATATATATATATATATATATATATATATATATATATATATATATATATATATATATATATATCTGTGCGTGTGTGTGTGTGTGTGGGTGTAATTGTCTAATTGCTGATGAGTTGAACAAATGAGCGTATTTTACAAATACTTCCACGAAATGTACTTCGATGAACTTACTGCAAAATAAATACACCGGCCCATTCGACTATCAGCAAAATCCCACCACCTTACTGTAGAAGTCCATAGATGCCGACATATATTCTACGTTGATAGCCTCTGGCCTCAGACAATTCTCCCCGTTTTCTCTATTCCCGACCGTACAGACATGCAGAAATGTAAATAAAATGTAAACAAACACTTTTATGGCCAACTCTTTACTCATCTTCACACCCTAAAAAATTGACTCGTATCACAATAGATGTGTAAGCTTCTGTGCCCTTGTTTGGAGTTAAGCAAAAGTGTTTTTTTTATTTAGATAAGCAAAATAAATTATCTATTTAAATATGTACGTGTAATTTGTAGCTGCAAAATGTAATTGTTCATATAAGGAAATTAATCACATTTTATGAAGCATCCCCATCTATTTCATATTAAAATTTAAAAACCGAAACAATGATGCAATTTTAAAATCGGTTATTATATATATTTTTAGGCTAAGATTTTTGATAAATATGGTATTTTCAAAGCAAGAATTTTTCATTTTTTCTTTTATTTCCATGTGTTGTTATTCACGTAACGGGGGGGGGGGATGATCCAGCGTTGATTCAGAAATAATTACGTAAAGGTATTAATAAAGACATTTTCAAGTGAACTCACTTTACTTTACTGAAAATTATATATTTATCAAAAGTTTAAGCCTAAAAAAATAGTTTGTTCATTTTAAAATTGCATGATTGCTTGGGTTTTAAAATTCTAATATAAAATAATTATACACATGGATTTTTCATAAGATGTGATTAATGCTCTTATTCAAACACGCATCAACCAGCGCAGCACATCGCCCGGACTTGATCTTAATTCAAACTGTCGTACATTGTGCGTGTTTCTCTAGTGGGTTGATCTCCTCCCAGCGGTTAATACCAACACAATTTTAAAAACAACAAAGGTAAAAAGTGTTGTTTCGAAAATGATAAGTCTATCGAAAGTTTTAGCCTAAAAATATCAATTATTATATTCATTTTTTAAATTGCATCATTGATTTGATTTTCAAATTTTTATATAAAGTATTTGTACACGGTGTTATGTGTATCTATATCTTCGCAAAGTTATATTATATTAATAGCAAAAGCAATTGAAAAGTAAAATCTTTATGAAGAGTGTTTATATTGAAATACTTGTAGATTATTTGGAAAGCAAGGATATGCGCATGCCGTAACTTTTTTATGGCACTCACTCATCAGAAAACAATGTACATCATTTACAATATCTCCCATGAAAACATCAGGAGTTCTCAATGCACAGAATGTTCGAAAACAGAAGAAAATACTATTTACTGCTTATATTACATGTTGCTTTAATAAAATAGAGTCATCTAAGCATGATAAAAAGGTACTATTTAAGAAACTGCCAAAATATATGCATTTAAGAGAGAAACTAGGTTTACAGTATTTTACAGCGCATACTCAATTATTTTTACTTTTTACACTTAATATAAGTGTAACAAATTAATTATCATGCCAAGGAAAACACAGTTTTTCATCTGCTAGCCCTGCAAATTGTTATGTACTAACAAGTCACTCAAGGATAAGAAGTGCCGAGTTTGGAGGAGAAAAGTGAGACAACACCTTTACGATTTGTAACGATGATAAAAACTGGGCAGAGTTGTATTATATATAAAGACAGCTCAACAAGAATTTAGTAACATTGAGTTTGAAAACGATAATGTTGTAGGCAGGTGGGAAGAAACTTGCGAGAGTGTGTTCCACATACAACTAGTTCTTAGACATACACTTTGCTCATGGAAGTTCCTTTTAGTGTTAGGTACACATAGGCAAGAAACGAAAATTATTTACAGTGGTTGTAACTAGACGAGTTCTGGTCGTAAGGCTTTTACAGAGGAGGTTATAGATATAAGCTCAACCGAGCAGCTACCACGAAAAAAAACGAAAATAACTTATTCCTTCTTAAATGTGAACATATAGAAAGGACAGCAAATAAATAATAACTTTTCTTTTCAATATGCAATTTAAAAATATGAAATCAAGTCAGTCCATCTAGAGCAAAGTACACAAATGCTAAATATTTGCGCAGGCAATAAAACACTATTGCAACACATAACTATTTGTTGTATTAAAACCAAAACAGTAATTAAATTAAAAGAACAAAAACAATAACAGATAATAGTTTATTAATGAAATGCCTTTTTTCAAAGGCAATATGCAAATTAGTTAACTTTGCGACTGATATCACATACACACAAGCAGTATATAACAAGATGGTGTGTCTGTTGTATATCGATTAATTAACTTGAACCCAGGGGATTTTGACTTGGGGAATGGTTCAAACTTTCGCATTCATTAATTAAGGATTGAGTTGATTTCCAGAAAAAGATGTTGAAAATTGGCGTGCCAACCAAAGGAATGACAAACAAATACTATAATACTAACGTGGACAACTATCGTAAAATATGCATATAAGTAGCATAATTAATATAAGTCACCGTTTTTCAAAGCCACTCGAGGATAAGAGGTACCGAGTTTGGGTTAGGGCAGTGAGACAACACCGTGACGATTTGTAACGATGATAGAAACTGAGCAGAATTGTATTATATATAAAGACGGCTCAACTAGATGTACACGTAGAAATGTTGACAGTACTTTTGAATTTACTATGTAAACAATTTAAATTGTTGCCAAGAAAACAGAAGCTTAGTATTAATACTAATCATTTTTTGCTAACGATACTTTCCACACTAAAAAAATTAGTGAGCTTTTCCAGTTCAAGCCGGCCTCATAAAAATTATCACTTTTAATGCTAGTGAAATATGTGACTGGCTATGGACTATGGCCGGTGTGGACAGCTAGCAGTGGACACTTAAATATAAGATGAAGGCACTGTGTTATTAATTGCAAGTAATTCCCATTCTCAAGGGCACCGTAAAGAAAAGCTGGCGTGTTAATAAGTTCTCCGGCTCCGGCTTTTGCTCTTTCAAATTGAATCGCTTTGACAATAACACGGAGTTCTTCATTTCATTGACCTCTCAAATGAATTTGGGAATTGTTCGGTGTCATGTAACGGGGGCAATCATTTAGCCATAACTCACTACTGCCACTCTGACAATCGCAACCACGTCTTTCAGTTTGATAACATAATTTGCAAACGCTTTCACCTTGAGAGCAAAAATGATATTTCTTTTTTGGAAGTCACAAATCATATATTTAAGGAGTTGTTTTTAAAGATGAACAGCCTTCATTCAAGCAATGTTATACTTGGCATTATCATCATCATCATCATCATCATCATCATCATCATCATCATCATCATCATCATCATCATCATCATCATCATCATCATCATCACCACCATCATCATCATCATCATCATCATCATCAGCAGCAGCAGCAGCAGCAGCAGCAGCAGCAGCAGAAGCAGCAGCACCATTATGATATCTATACCTTAACAGATCTATCTGAAAAATAACGAGACTGTTGTAATTTTGGCCAAAAGAGGATACACGGATTGTGATATAATCCAACATCACATATCGGTAGTATTTTTTTAATGAGCATGTTTACACCATCTCTACCTCACCACAACAGTGCGCCTTCTCTGAGCACCATAATAACTCTGGTCAGAAACAATATTGCCGTACTTGAACAATCTTGTTATTCGTTCGATCCATGTGACTTATTTCGTTCTCCCATTGATTTTATGGCGCATGCAGGGAGTCCGCTTTTAAGATGTATTATATTATATCATAGCTATATTTGTTTATATATAGTTAGCTAGTTAGTTTTATATTAACAATTATACAAATATTTGATTTATTTATACACATTCTCATGTTACCTCTTGATAAGAACCGCCAGCTTCGCTTCATGAGGTTATAACACATATACGCAATAAATATCGCGTTAGTTTTAAATATTTTTCTTTCTTGTGGTACGGTTTCAGTTGCACCCCATGAATGGTAAAGTTTACAAAAAAATAATAGTGTGTCAACGCCACTCACTCTGTTACTTAAAATACACATTTAACGATGTATAATGATAATTTAAGATGTAACAAAGACCCACATATTATTGAAACTAACGCACGCACTAATTCTTTTAAAAATGTGTTACTCAATATGAATTAAAATTGGATTTGGAGCAATTATTTTCACTATTTTTTTTTAGATTATACTAATCTAAAAATGTGTAAGAGAGAGTGAGAGTGAAGTTGAGCGCACCCTCTAAATGGTAAAGTAAGAAAAAACGAGTGGCATGGCAAATAACACCCTACCTACGAGTTCAACGTTAAAACTCCTGGGCCTAACATTCGCAGTTAATATGAATTGGAACACATACATACGGGCAATTTCCAATGCTGCTACAAATAAAGTTGACCCGCGCACCTAACAGTATCCTATATGTCTACAAAGCAACCATCCGCCCATGCATAGACAATTTTCTTTACATCTGGGCTGGCGCACCATCCACCAGTCTCTTCCTATTAGACAAAGCCCCAAAAGAATATCTCATCTAATAGGTCCCTCACTATCCACCAAACTCAAGCCCCTTTCCCATCGCCGCAATGTTGCATCCTTGTGCTTGTTTTACAAGTACTTCAATGGAATGTGCTTCGATAAAATTGCTACGAGTGTGCCCTCTCGACGTAAATACACGCAATCCCCTGACAATGCGCAATATCCTATCCATTCACTGTGTAGGTCCCCGGATGCCGGAAATACTTCTACTCTAATTGTTTTTTTGTTCCTTGGGCTGCGGACCTTTGGAAAGAAATCACTGCTCCCTGCTTTCCCGACTGTACCGACATGAAAAAATGGAACTAATGTGAGCAAGCATCTCGCTGCAAAGCTCCCAATTTAAGATGACCCCCTTAACTTTTACCCTAATTCTAATTATCCCCTTTACCTTTAACTGGCAACTTGTTTGGGGAAAACCAGGTTAAAATACTACTACTACCACTAATAATAATAATACTAATAATAATACTGCTACCACTACTACTACTACTAATAATAATAATAATATGACCATGTAACTCACCGTGTTCCTTAGAATATATATTCCAAAATTAATAATGATCCGTTCATAAATTTAAGAGATTACAATCTACAAGAATATCTACGTATATATACAGGGTGGACAAAAATAAGGGTCCTATTTTTAAAAATTCATAACATTTTTATTTATTGATTAAAAAATTTTTTTTTTTTTAGAATAAGTAAAGGACCCCTTCCGAAGCAAGCATGAGCCGTATTAGCCCTAAGGAACGTACCCTCATTTAGAAAACATTATTTTTGCTTAAAAAACTCAAAACAGTGTAAAAAACAATACTTTAGTTTTTGTAAGTTTTAAGAAGTGTTTTTCGGCTAAAATTTGTTTTGTTTATTTCAAAAAATCTCGGAAGGGTCAGTCTACACACACATAAAGTTTGGAGAGTTTAACTTTTATTTTGTGGAAGTTATTCAAATTCAAGTTATTCAAATTTAAAGATAGGAGCCTTATTTTGGCCCACCCTGTATATATATATATATATATATATATATATATATATATATATATAACTGTATATGTGTATATGTATATACATACATACATATATATATATATATATATATATATATATATATATATATATATATATATATATATATATATATATATATATATATATATATATATATATTGGTAGTAGAAAGAGAACACTGTTATTTAAGAGCAATTATAATTTTTTACCACAAATGTAAATTCGAACGGCAAAGTTGTAACTCAACATGTACTCGCCTAAAGCAAAAGTAAACATATGATTTATATTCCACCGCCTAAAAATGGTTAAATGCCTTAAAACGCGTAAATAGCCCAGGAAATGTGGGAATAAGTTTATGTTGAATGTATAGGAACACCTGATACCAGACTTCAAGTTAAAAACAATTGTTTTTTTTTACGAACCCTACTTTTTGGAAGAGTCCATTCAGCGGAGATGTTAATCTACAACAATGTCAACATTTATTCATTATTTGAAAATATACAAAGTAACGTGTTAAAAAGAAAATGTATAATTAATACGATACATTTTAAATAAACGTTTCTACAAAAAAACACATAATCTAACTATCCGCTTTGTAGACATAATGAAGTAACTCATTCATGGTGACCTGAAAAATCTCGCTAATGCAATCTTTAATAAAGTTCACAGTCCTTTCTGAAATTGAACCATTTTTTTTAATAAATTAACTTCAGTCTACGCCTTACGTGACCACTAAGGTGAAATTATGAATAGCCTACAGTGTGTGTGTCATTTGTTATCTTTGTTTAATCATAAGTGACACTTGCATCACTAGGATATGTGATCCTGAATATGTCTCACATTTACCAGAGTTTGGACCCCTAGATATGTATTATTTACTCCTCTCCAGGAGTTAGGCACAAGGCCAGTTTTATCCTACTCCCACAAGTAAGATGTGACCCAATGTCGGGTCGGAAAGTGGGGGTTGAAAAGCCAGCGCCCGAGAGGTGAGCACTCTGACCATCAAAAATTGCCTGGGCAGCCCCGTCGGCATTCCCCGGTAGGGGCGCCTCAGGCAGTAAGCAATAAACTTACTCCTCCCCAAAGAGGGGAGGCGAAGCCTGGGAGGGTGGACCTCCTAGAACTTCACAGGACAGACCCATAGACCGGCGTAAATCAAGCCCCGAAGGCCAAGACAATACCAGTCTATGGGGTGTAGTATCCATCGGAACAGATACTACACTAGGACAAACTCCTAGATATGTATCTGTGTGGATAGCTCAAAGATTACATCTAACATAAGAATTCCAAGATTGGTTCTTAGTTTTTAAGATGAAGATTGATATTTTGTATAATTTGGATCATTCGGACTACTGTTCTCATCTTGAGTGTTATTCTCAACATGTTTCGGCTGCTGGAATCTCCGGCCTTCTTCAGGTGTATATTTGCGAAATCGGGACTCTTTCTGTCGAACTATGAAATCTTGACGCAATTTCGGACATAAACCTTTATTTAATCCACGGCGGTATCATTCCAAAATGCATACTATCATTTACCGTAGTGGATTTGAGCAGTTGATATAGTACTAAGTTAAATTCAGTTCTAAGTGATAGTCATCTAAAAGTTTAAGGTCCAATCCTTAGTGCGGGCGATACGAGGAATTGCGAATGACTGAAGACTTCTACTAGTCATAGCTGATGAGACGAGCGCATTCTACCGTGGATTAAGTAAAGGGTTCCGTTCGAAATTCCGTACAGATTTCCAAGTTCGACGGAAGAATTCCAGAGTTCGAGCGGATTAATCTGAAGAATGCAGCAGGTTACAGCGGCCGAAACGTTGTGAGAATAAAACTCAAGATGAGAACATTAGTCCGAATAATCCAAATTATTCAATCCAAAGTGTGTTCTTTGAAATAAAAAAAACTACATGAAAGCCAGAATCAGGGAGTGTTGACTTAGGTTGGTGTCATAGTGATTGACATTTAGAAATGCATAACTGAATACTGGTGTGCAAGTCTTAGTAGACTGAAGTTTATGTGAACAAAATATAATTGGAGTGCAGAGAAGATTGTGATGTTCATTATATGTTCAAGGGGGTAGCATTTTCTCGGGGGTGGGGTGGGCGCACTCTGTATTGCTAAGGGGGGATACAACTATGACAAATAACGGACTTATTTAATATGCTTATTTTATTTTTGAAAATCCGATTTTTGATTCGACTTTCTTATTCGATTCATCTATCGTTGTTCTGATGATGTTTAAAGATGTCTAAATAAACTTGTATCTTTATTCCTTTTATTTTATTTCCCTTATACACCACATGTTATCCGACGTCGTTAATCCAGTCGTTCTGACAGTTCCAAGTGTCTTAATAGTTAGATAGCTCTAATCGTCTAGCCGTGTTTTTGGCTGATCACACAGCGATATTTTACTAATTTCTTTGCTATGATAACAATGGCCTGTCCCCAAATTGTGCAGGACATCTCCTTTCACCCTATCACATTTCATTTAGCATAACGGAAAAAGAAAAAGAATCAGGAAACATTTTAAATTATTCTGGTAAAACATGTCATGGTTGAGAGGCGTGTGGGGCTTCGTTACAGTAACTCTTCATATTAATTTCCATGCTGGGAGTATTAAATCAATGCCGGATTTGAATTATTCTTAAGCAATTAACATGACATACTGGCATGGTGGTTGTGGTGTATCTTAGTCGATATCCTTATGTTTTTTGTTGTTGTTGTGAATTACGATCATCCTGCGCCTATAGACCTGTCCAATGTTGAGGTTTAAGGGGAATTTCTTAATAAACACATACAATGTAAATATACACTGACTACAGAGATAGTAGCTTTTTTACAACAACATTAATTTCTCAATTTTCCATGACTTTATTTCGGAAATGTGTTCACATCACTCTGTTATAAAAATTGTTCCTTAAAAATAATCAAAAACTCATAGCTATTATTTGCAAAATGACATATTTGTTTAAATCACTGAAAGTTTACCGACCAATGGTAATAGCTTTTCCATTGAAACCAGCAACCAACGTAAACATTTATTCGTCTTCTTCTTATTCTTTGTATGTCATTGAAGAATGTGGTCATACGACAGTTTTCTTAATTTGTTACGCAGTCTTTTGCAATAGTGGTGTATCTGCATGATTGTTCAAGTTGTACCGGTTTGACAGTAGGGGCAGGTAAAAGAGCGTTGCATTATACGGTTGCCCTCTTCACATTCGCAGGTTATTTAGTCAGTTTTGTAACCCTATAGAAACTTGTTATAGCCTCATTCCTGTTCTCAGGCGGTTTAGTGTTTTCCACTGGAGTCAGGGTGCCTCTGAACCAGGAAAGAGTTTGTCGGAAGCAGGTATTCCCATGCCAGTATAAAGGCGGTGATCTTCTAGCTATCTGGTTTACAACTGTTGTCTGGTCTCTTCCCGGAATTTTTCTTAGGGTTCGGTATGGCTGACGAAGCTTCTCATTGACTTAAGTCGTTAGACCGTTTGCCCCCTTTCATTAAAGAGGTGCCGTTCTTCACTGATAACCTTTGTGATCTCATCTCAACTGGCAACTTTCCGTCTCACATCAGAAAAGGCAATGATAAAATGCAGGTTGTGAGAGTTAGTGAGAGTATTATCAAGTGGCAAATGTTGTTGAATGCTAGGTCAAGGTTTTTAGCATATGTTGATCTCTCCAAAACAAGACCAGCATACTCCGAAGTGGAATAGCATAAGATCAATGCATTATATCTAAATATGTGAGCTGTGGCTCCCCACTATGAGTTGACCAGTTTTCGTATGAAGATTAGCTGGAAAGAGATCTGGATGGTGAAGGCAGCAAGGTTATGATTCTTGATAAAATCGACTTATGATGTACTTCCTTCATCAGCAAATTTAACACTATGGGAGCAGAGCCGGGATGATAAATGTAAGTGGGGGCAAAAGGAAACAGTGAAACAGATTTTGCCACATTGTCTATCAAGACTAGATAAGCGTATACAACTCTGAGGAAGCATAGAGACCTGGTCATCAACTTTGTATCGTAAAAAGCTAAATATGCTCAGAAGGAGCATTGGTGTGCATAAAAACAAAGTTGCTTAGTAAAGCAAGATTTATGTAAGCTAGCCTTAGTATCAGTGATTATCTCAAGAAATTGCAACACACAGTAGACGTTATTTTACTCCTTCGGATACGTTTATAGGACAGACATGTCTCTCTCTTATGTAACCCGTCAATATAATGCTTCCTTTACCCTTTCCTTGTCGTCTCATATGATGGTGACTCATATTTTTAATAAATCCTATCATTTCGCCTAGTAATCAAGTCCATCATGGTGTGCCGGGTTTCATATCAGCGGAAATAACCTTACTCATATCCATGTTCATAGTAATTCCTATTACGTTCACAGACATGTGTTTCTTGGTGTAAATGGAGTTGTTGTAAGTGGAACTTTCACAGGAGCCATTGTTGGAATAGATGCATTCTTTGTTTATTTTGACACGTCAAGACACCCGCTGCCGTGAAGATCGATTTTCTTGATTTTCAAGTTTTCTACAGAAATTACGACACATATTCCTGAAACCCTAGTTTGTTACAGACTTGTATATTCCAGCATCTGATCGGTTTGACCTTGAGAAAATATTTTTAAAGTATCTACTTCCGACTTATTTTCAGACACTTACACCAGGCTGGGTTCCTTTAGCTGTTTCCCTTATTATTATTTCTTTTCCGTCATCAGTTAGTGATTTTAAACGTTTCAGTGTGTTTAAAAAGTACACCCGCAATTAACTCTGGCCACCTCTAAATAAGAAAAAACACACTTTAATTAATATAAATATAGAGGCAAAATGTCTTCAAAGAAACCATGTATTAGATGCGAGTAAGTAAATCAAAATAAAAAATAAAAATATTTCAAAACATTTATCAAAATATTTCAAAATACCTTCCGTTTTTTTTTCTTCATCTTGATTGTTTTTTTAGCTAATATTCCGCTTGATAAAAACAAGCTTCGACAGAGCTAAGCCAATTAAAGGTATAACCTTTTTTTTCCATAATATCCTTCTTGGTCTTGTAGAAGTGTCTCGTCCGATGTTGTGGACTAATGGTAAACATGTATGTTTTAAATAGAACTTGATTACGCATGGGCGCTGGTAGTAATAAATTAGGAAAGTTCATTTTATAAAGCATCTTTTGAATGTTAATATAAATATAGAGGCATAAACGGACAGATAAGGATAGAGAGAGATGCATAACTTGGACCGATCGTGGTTAGATCCAAATGGTTGATCACGATTAGTAATATACATGCAGCTGGATGGGCTGCTGCCGAAACGACCAGGCAGGTATATAGTGAGTTTTAAAAACAATAGAAAGTTTTAAATAATCGACAGATGTTCGAACAACCGTGAATATTATAGATTGTAGTGCGCATTACGAAAGGGCACAGAAGTAATGATAAGCGAAGAGAAGGATATGAGATCCTATCTAGGAAGGATAGTGTTGATACAGACGAGACAGTGCCCCCCGTTGCTGGGAGAGGCACTCGATGTGTAATTAAGGGCAGTGTCGGGAAGCCATGAGAAAATGATCATGAAGAAATTGGAAGTTATAAGGAAGAACCGAAAGTAACCAGAGAAGGCGCATCGATATCGAATGGCACCGGGCCGAAGTGAGCCAAGAAGGTGCTCGTCTGAGAGGTTTGTTTTCCCAGGGAAGGAAACGAAGAGAAACTGGCGGAGGTGGCCGACGCACTGATAGTTACGGTGTGCGAACCAGACAGGTCCGTACCAAGAGAATGTCAGTTGTTGACACTGACGAGTGAGTGCACCAGGTGCACAGTTGGATACGCTATCGCTAAGACACTTGTCGCTGAATATAATAACCTCGGCAGATTAAGAGAGGCGTTGTTATAGATACAGGCAGAATTATCCAATCGTTTGAGATTACCGGTCGACCCCACCGACCAGTTATGAAAGTATTATAATGAGTTAAGAGGTGTTGCATAACCAGAAGGTAATAAGGTATTAGCTTTAAAAAAAGAGTAAAGGTTCGATTAAGCCTGGCAGGAAGGAAAAATTAACGTTAACAGGTAGAACTAGAGACGGCCACGATAGGGCTTGGCCGATGTTAGTGAGAATTGTACACACAAATGATAGGGTTAGCTTTTGCAAAAAAGACAAAGGGCGCGAGAAAAACGTAGGGAGAAATTGGACGGCGCGAGTACACTGACAACCGAGTGCATGAGCAAAGAAGGGTTACCCTTGAGTACCCTGCACCCAGGTCACGAGCGGGGGCAGGAATCGCTGCCCTTGTCGGAATTCAAGGTGGATGACCAGTGAAGAAGTAGAGATTGATTCCGAGGAGAAGGTGATGGTGACGAAATTTGTAAGGAGCGTTGCGAGCTCCCATTTGTAGAAACAAACTTTTAATTGAATGCATAATAATTCATTTTGTCACCCACCCACCTTCCAACACAAGAACCACAAAATGCATACCCACACACCCATACATACGTAGTCCTGATGTTTTAATAGAATGTAAAATGAAAAAGAAGAAGAAAAAAAAAGAAAAGACGGACAAGAGGAAACAGAACAGAAAAGAAAACTTTGTGTTCCATTTTTAGTTACAGTTTTTTTTAATTATTGTTTAATGGTGGTACCGTTGTTCTCTTAGTGTGTGCGGGAAAGGTGACGGTCTGGGAGATGTCAATTACAAGTAATTAACACGAAATAAGGATTGGGCGGATATGACACAACGATTAGGACCAACGGAGATCCGGCACCTGGGGCGCACTAGTATGCATCTTAGTGATTATGCTAGGCCCTACGTAGAACGAGGTTGATATATCCGGCTAGTATATATTCAGCACGAGTCGGCTATCCAGGCGAAGGAAGGGAGATGGCGTCGAAATATCTAGAAAAGTCCCTTAGGTTGTCGACACTAGTTATCTCACACAATGAAATACATTTACCATACGACGTATCAGTACTAGCTGGGTGGTCAAGTTGATGGTTGGAAATAGTCATCTAAAAGCTGTCACCATTAATAAGGGCAGAAGCCTCCTCCCCGGTGAGAGACGGGATGATTTTTTTTTATAGAGATAAGGTCTAAAAGAGAAATTCAAATTGCCCGTGTCGCGCGCACCACCCCACTCCAAGAGAGGAAGAGAGACAAAGAGAGAAAAAGAAAAGGGTATGAAATACACGCTTTGGGTAAGAGAAAGGACCTTGGATGAGAATGAGGGGGCAGATCACAGTTACACAGTTAGTTAGAACTGGGATCGAGGTCCGGACGGTCGTGATGCTCGCGGCTCGTGTTAGCCGGAACTCAGACTCGGCCACCGTTTTCTAAACATGGATTAAATACTTAATTAAGAACTTGCAATGGTAAATACATTCATGCACAGAGAGGCATCCTGGAGAAGACAGTTCTTACGATACAGTAGACATTGAGCTAATGTAAAATCAATTCTTTCCTTCAATTTGGTAATAATTATTTGATACAAAAAGAATTCGCCAAGTTGTTGAATTATTCCTATTGTCAGTTTTTTCTGTTCGAATAACCTTGCCTTCATAGAGACGAGATCGACAAAGCCATCATCATCATCATCATCATCATCATCATCATCATCATCATCATCATCATCATCATCATCATCATCATCATCATCATCATCATCATCATTCCGACCTAGAGGAGATTCGACCGACATAATCCTTTTTTATTGCCACTACGACGATCACTGGCCTAAAGAGTGTTCACGGTCTGGCAAGATCTATGTGTAGAGGTGTGAGCACACAGATAGAGACACGAGTTAGCCACCTATGTTACAAGTGGTTCCTGGACACCGGATCAGAGTGAGGTATCTGCTATACTTGGCACCGCGACCAGGATATCAAACACCTGTGCGTGAGATGCCGACAACGATACCCACGGTGACGAACGAGAGTGGGGTACCTGTTACAATTCAAAAGATGCTGTATAAAATGAACTTTCATAATTTCTTAAATTACTATACAAATTACCCACAGCAATATGTAAATCAATAAAATAATGTTTTCATACTGTGCAAGAATTCCCGTAAAACAATTGCTAGAATTGGTTAACAAAATGGTTAATACATGTATTTGTTATTACAAAGTTGTTATTGCTTGTCGTAGTGTATGCGAGATTTTGAAATTGTTTGTAAGTGTTTGTAAAATATGTCAAATCAAAACCCGCTTCAAATCTTACTAAGAAGACACAGTCTGAGCCAATTCAAGACTTCGATAGATGATTGCTTTGCACGCCTGAGGAAACTAATGCTAATTCAGAAAAAAACAATCTCACGGATTATTTCCATCTAATGATAATTCAGAATAAAACAATCTCACAATAGTTATCGGCTTCTAAAGTGTATGTTAAGCTTGCCGGATTGTTTCCATCTAATGCTAATTCAGAAAAAAAACAATCTCACACTAGTTATTGGCTTCTAAAGTGTATGTTCAGCTTGCCGGATTGTTTCCATCTAATGCTAATTCAGAAAAAAACAATCTCACACTAGTTATCGGTTTCTAAAGTATATGTTCAGCTTGCCGGATTGTTTCCATCTAATGCTAATTCAGAAAAAAACAATCTCACAATAGTTATCGACTTCTAAAGTATATGTTCAGCTTGCCGGATTGTTTCCATCTAATGCTAATTCAGAAAAAAACAATCTCACAATAGTTATCGGCTTCTAAAGTCTATGTCTGGCTTACCGGATTGTTCCCATCTTTGAATAGAGTTCTACTAGGTAAGTAAAATCACTTACATTTTCATAGCTATCTTGCTATAAATAATTTATTTGAAAAAAATGTTATTTTAATTTCCTCGTAAAATTATACCTTCTGTCCTGGTTATCGCCTGTTATTTCTAAGGTATTGTATCCGTGTTCCGCCTACCGGATTCGTTCGTTCTTAGAATGGCGTTCCAACTTGGTAAGCCTATCATGTAAAGGGAATATTTTTTTAATATTATATATTTATCTTTAAGAGAGTCACAATAACTTCTACTAAGTATATCCTTTTATTTTTTTAAAACTTCAAAACAATTGCACGCGCGCCTTAACAATTGGGGAGTAGACAATGCACTGTAAATGCACTTTCGACAAGCCTATAACTATCGCTTCCCCTATTTGTAACTCAGTCCTTATTTTCTATGAACGATGTTTCTGACAAATAAAGTCTCACCTTGCGCGAAGTACACTATGAGCAGTAGCTGGGGATTACTTAACTTATTACTTTTCTATTTTGTGTTGCCTTGTAACTTATAAGGGTTATGAAGTTGATCGTTTATCCGCGTATTAGTTTAAATACCTGAACCTTGAGGCCCCTCCCAGAGAAGGTATCTTATCAATAGGTGTAAAATACCGGAGCTGCTGTATTGACATTTGGTAAATACAGTCTCGATCATGTAGTGTTTTCTCATGGGGTTTCTCAATTCTGTCTTCAATGGATTGCAAAGATACATTTTGAGCTTTAAACTCCTCTGCCGATCTCTTACACGCCGCTTTCAGAGCCAACACAAGTAAAACATAAGCGTATACCTATATTATCAGGTCTCATTTAAAAAAAACTTGTGGTGTCCGTTACAACATCACGGAGATTGAAATTTATTTACAGGAGACAACACCTAATCTCAGCATACTCAAATATGATCTCTAAACCAGACCTCAAGACCGCCATTTTCATGGAATTTGCGCATACAGCAGATATTGTGGTCCATGTGGTTCGTTCACTTCTTATGAAGACTCAAATGTTCTCTAAGTGTTTCCGTGTTGCACTTACGTACAGCACACCTATATTCGCTATCTATCGTCCCTTCACCGATGGGGGTACTGTCATTGAGCTAATCTCTGACAAAATTTTATAGATCCTGGCTCCTCAGCATTTTGCTAACATTTATGTATGTGGTTAATTTATGTTCACACTGTTTAATAGCTAGTTCACTTAAAAAAGGTCTGACAATGAAAGGATGTTTTGCAAGCCTGCTTGATTTTTTTCCTGACAACTTGTCCTGAACTTCTTCACTCAGTGCTATATCTCCGTTGGTATATTTCGATCTATCAGTCATCTCAATTAAGATAAAAACATAGGGCAACAAGACCTCTGAAGTGCCTCTTCATCGCGCAGTGTATCGATTGAGACAGCCATAGATATATGATATCAGAAATTACTGTGTATCCAATGTTTGCAAAGAATGTGTAAAACATTGCATCCAATTTATATGATTGGTTACTCGTTAAAATTGTGAACTCCACACTCTTCAAGTAATTGTCAGCTATGATGCACCCAAGTATGTGAGACCGCCATTTTCATTGCTTTCAACGAAATAGGTGTCTGGAAACAAACGATGCCTTTATACTGCCCGGTACAACTGTAAAAAGGGTTTATAGAAAAGGCGAGAGAAACATATGAGCAATCCTTTAAATCTAGTGTGACTGATCAGAGGTTTTTTTCCCACGAGTTTTAGAGAATAGCAAACATAGTCCTGAACAGATGCGTGACGTCTATTCTAACCATCATCACTAGACGAGAGGTGATATCCGTTACATGCGATTAAGCCAGACATTTTGTAAATAACATTGCAGCAAATTCCACACTTTGCGATTAGGGCTTCTTACGCCATGAATGTCCCGATATGAATGGAAACACTCTGAGCGACATCCACTGATCTGTCCGGGATGTTGCCAACATTATCAAAAAACTTGATGCCAGAAATTCAACTGGTCCCGAAAATATTCCAATTGTAGTGCTAAATAACTGAAACCGGAACCATCTCATATCAGTACAAAGCTGTTCAATTGTTTCCTATCACATTGAAACACATCCTATATTTAAAAATAATCGGTCAACTTCATCTCACTAAAGACCAATCAGTCTCGTGTGCGCCATGAGTTAGTTGCTTGAATTTGTAATAATTATGTTGTCAATCACCTCAGCAGAGTAAGCATATACATTGACAAGCAATATGGATTTCGTCCCGCTAGATAAAGAGCAGGTGTGCAATGTAACACAGGATCAGTGAATCTTTAAACGGAGGCTTCGCTTTTAGAGCATAGCGCTTGACATTGATGGGGGTTGTATTGTCAACCATCAGATCATTTCTCTCTGATATGTTCATGAAAGTAGTTGATGAGCAGAAGTTTGAAGCACATAGTATCAAGGCGAGTTTGTCTCAAGGATCAATTCTGGGTGCAGCCCTCTTACTGATCTTAACTAATGATCTCCAATACATATTTAAGATATTTCGTAGAGATTTTTGCAGATGACACGACCCTATATGAAACCACTTCGAATCATATTAATAATCAAGATTCTTCAGATTCTTTCTCCGTCGTGCAATGGGGAAAAATGTGGCAGGTTACTGGTAATACGTCTGAAATCAAGTGTCGTGCCTTAACTTTACCCCAATTGAAATGAACGGCTCTCATCTTGAGAAACCTCGCTGATTTGATAAGCTTCTTTAACTGACTTTCACTTGAAACTTGAAATGCAAGACGTACATCAAATCCGTCGAACTTTCACTTCAAACTTGAAATGCAAGACTTACATCAAATCCGTCGCTAAAGTCACTGACAAAAAAAACGGTGTTCTCATTGTACTGTTCTGACACAATCCTCTATCTATAACATCCAAATACGTCCTAAAATTGAGAACTATTGTCACATCTGGGGAGGTGCCGCTCTGAGCACTGTTTCCCTGACTTGACAGTGTACAAAACTAACTTTTATCTAAGCAAAAGACTGGCTTACATTAACGTCATAGTTTAGTTTTTTTTGTAATACATATATTTATTCGTAATTGTAATTAAAAACATATTTATAGTGTTATATTCAAGCTTCATCACTTACCAAGGCAAGATGTACATGTAAATGTGATAGTCCACCCAGGCTTAATACCGCACTAAGTGCAGCCTAATGAGATTGTAACATGTATTATGATCATTACTATGAGATGAATAATATGTTAAATTTGCAGAATTTCTATCTGTTGACACTAAACCTGAAGACAACGTTGTTATAGTTCACATTTTCAGCCATAGGAATAATCCTAGACGTAGGTCGCAGTGATTGCAAAAAAAATATCATAGTACCATTCATGTCGATGTCTGGATTGCGATTTACCCCTTAGATGTTCCATTTTTCTATCTTCTGTTTTGCAGTGTAAACATACAGATTTTAGTATATTTCTTATATATTTAAAATTGTCGCAAGTCCCTTAAGTTCATTTTATTTTTCCGAAATCTTCCTAGTTCTGTTTAGCCAACGTCGCATTTTATTTCTGCTTACATGTGGGAGGTGTGTGTCATCGAGTTAAGTGAGTTGATTTGCGTAAGTACTGATGCTTATAGTTTGTGTCAATCGTTTATTTTAATTTTTGAAACTGCTATTAATGTAGGTAGCATATTCAATGGTATTTTTTTGGAAATGTCTGTGTGGCTCATTCAGCATCACCTTGTGATCAACGGCGAATTTTCTATTTTCCAACTATCTCGCTTCTGAATACGGTCATGCGAAATGCATCTTATCTGATCTATTGTGTATATATTTACTTGACTCCCCACAAAGGCGAGATTAGACACACAATCAAGTGTAAATGGGGGTAAAATTCCGCTACTCTTAAAGGGGGCATTCTGCATACGCACAAAAATAACAATTGTCTCACTCTTTAATAAGTTTTCTTTCGCTGATTGGGGACAGAACATATGAAGTGTAGTATCAGAATAGATACTACACTTTGCTCCTAGCTAATAAAATAGCAACCGTACATAATAACCCATTACTGTTGCTGGGGTATTATCAACTCTTAATCTAAATACATTGTGACCCCTTACCCCAAAAAATAAATTCATGGAAGCTTTAAACAAATTCCATGTCCTTTTTTGCTATCCAACCATATTTTATACAAAGAAAATTTGAGAAACAATGGATACCCCTTTCTACTCGTCATGATGTTGTCTACCAAACATGTTTAAATACAAATTATTAAAAAATAAATTTAATATTTACATTGCATTAACTAAAAACATGTTACAACATCACATAAGTATCATGTAAAGAGTCTAAAGAACAGTATTCATAAATTGCTACTGATGTAAATTCAGTTTTATAATAGAGACAATTGTCCCTAGCTTATCAATCACAATTTATTCATGAAGGTATATCAGTTTTTGTTTTATCCCAGTTCAATTATAATCTTGCCTGAGTACGACTTCCTAAACTCTCAAAAACTCTGACACAACTTTCTTTTGGTTGTGACATCATTCTTCAGTTCTAGAATAATCTCAGGATTGTTTTTCCAGACATTATATTTAAATTAACTTTCAGATAAATATATGAGGGTATATGGGATAGTGAGTGGAGAGTATTTCTTTACGCAGCAATAAATGTTTAAAATATTGATATGTTATCCTATTTTAGTATACAATTTAAGTATTACACCGACCAAAGAAGCATTACACTTCTCAATGTGTCAGAAGAGCTATATCATAAGTATAAACGACGAGCAGCGTAAATCGGCATACACGGGATTCTATTTTCCGCTATTAGGTGAGTGATAATTCAATACATCAGCGAGGGAAATAATGAATGTTTTTTTTATTCAGAGGTCCAACAAGACTCTGAGAGCAAACTTCATAGGTGACGATAAATATTTACATTCTTCATGTCTGTGTATATTTTGATATGAGGGCGGTTTTGGAATAATGTATAGCGTGGCAAATTATGGCACCACTTACAGTTATACAGAGTCCAATTCCTATTGTGTTCATTGTGTTTGATTACGTACTAGTAACGTACGGACAATAATCAACACATAGTTTTCTCCTGTCTATGTAATATAGTAGTGTTTTAAACACATTATAGACAATCAATTGATTAAAATAATTATCATGTGTCAACATCAAATAATCTCAGTATGCACTTTAAACGAAATAAGCCGAATAGTACAATTTATTAGAATATATTGATAACCATTGCAAATTAACCTTATTCGAAATTAAAAACACCCATATCAAATGGTATAACCTAAACATTTAAATTAATTTCTTGATTATAGATGTTGTCAATTATACTTAAGTAGAATTAGCGACGTTTTTAACAATTAAGGGGAGGACTTGGATACCTACTAGACACCACCCTCGGGTAACTTCGGTCTCTCCTCTGACATGAGGATCCTTTTTATTTGAAGTTAACCCTGACCAGATATTCAAAAAAATAGTGTGCTGTCTCCTCAAGCCATCCAGAATTGTGGACGGCGGCACCTCCTTTATTAATAAAGGGCAGCTTCGAATAATGAATAAGAATCTGTTGCCAATGAGGAAATGATAAGTAAAATAAATGGAACACCACAATAAATACTGGCAGGCCGGCACCCAGGATAAAAAAGGTTTTATCAACTCATTCATAAACCAGGCGGGAATATATAAGTAATGGTGTAAACCTTCTTGCCTCTGGAAATGGTACTCCAGCCATGACAGAAGCCAACCAGGGTCAGCTATCAGGGCTTGAGACAAAAGGTCCTGGCCCCCTATCTCCATCAAATACAGCAACAACAACAAAAAAAGAAAAAAAGAGGCTTAAAACACAATTAATAAGTATCTCTTAACAAATGCATTTTGAGTTCAACATTGTCTATCATAATCATCATCGTCATCATCATAAGCAACAGCAGATGCATCAGCAGATGCAGCAGTTTTTGATCACTCCTTGTTGAGGAACCCCTTCTTTGTTCTCATCCACGTTGTTTTACCGCATATCTAGGTGTGACCTTGTAGGATCCAGTGTGCTATCGACATTGTCGTTCCACCTGGATATTAGCCTCATTCCTGGTCTTTTCCATTGCTTTGGGATCAATTTTTTTCTCTGTAGATGCCCACCTGTTTTCTGTAGATCTCGAAAGGTGGCTTGCCCATCTATGTTTAGCGGTTCATAGTGTGCTGATGATATCATTTCCTTCAGTTAGCTGTCTTATCTAGATATTTCTTATTATTCAATGTAGACTGGTTGTTTGCATAATGCGTTCCATTTTGCGTTGCGCCACTTTTAGCTTTTTTTATTGTTGCATTATAAAGTGTGTGTGTTTCGCTTCCATATGTGATAACAGATATGATGTATTCGTTGAACACTTTCCGTTTAATGTTATGAGTAGGCGTTCTACTCTTCTTATTTTTGTCTACCAGACATGTTGAAATAGAACTTATGAAAAAGCAATATAATATATACATATTATTAACTAAACAAATTATTACAAAACCTCTTAAGTATCATGTGAACTGTCTGCTGAATATCATTTATAAGGTGTTAAATAAGCTGGTAGGGATGTAAATTCAGTTTGTTAATGGATAATATTGTGACTGGCTAGGGTATGATATCAGCCGATCTGAAAACAAACTATTCAAATAAATAGCAACTGAGTGGTATACAGTGATAGAATAGTCGAACATATTTCTATGTTTCTTATTTGTGTGTTTGATTTTATTAATGCGGACTATGGCTTATGTATTCTTAGAAATTCCAACGCCTAACATATCTTTGGTGTTTAGTTTGGTTGATATGTTAATTACAGTTTTCATATGTGTATAGTTTTTATTTTAGCATATATACAGATGTGTTATACATGTAAACAGAAACAGAGAGTCACACATGAAAGGTAGCTTCATTAACCCTCTCAAGAGCCGAGCTATTGACGGCTAGTACTCGACATTTTCTTTCAGTAAGTGTTCCAATTAAGTCCCTCTCTACTCATGACCATTATATGTTATAATGTGAATCCCCTTTACATTCATATTGCATTGAACGCTAATTCTTCAAACAATAATAAGATATTCGTCTCTATCTCAAGTTTGTCTTTTCTAGGATTCTCTTTGCTATACTTCTATGGGTATCTTCCGTTTGAATTATGTTTTAAATTCAACCCTTAAAAACAAAAGTAAAAATTTACACATATCATTTACACAATTAATACAATATTATAATACAAATAAACTGCTATTGCATCGATCATCTGATAATAACCTCTTACTTCTTTATCAATATTATTTAGGAATTAAACTAATTACATCTTAAAATGTTCTAAGCTATTAGTGTTCATAATCTACTTTGGCTTGGAATTCTCTAAAATCTATGTAACACACATTTCAATTGTGTATTACTAGTTTTTATCTACTACTGGAGTTGTGTTGGTAAAGTACCTGGGTATTTCAATTCCCATCGTCACCCAGCTTATATATCTTTATATTTAGTATGAAGAAAACTATTTGTGAAATGTCTTGCAAAAAGTATACTGCTTAGTTTTTGCATGAGACAGTAAGTAAATACGATGACTGCATTTACGTATTGTTTTATTAGCAAAACACATAAGACATTATGTTTTAAGCAAACATAATTCGCTTTGACCCTTACTGAATACCCTTAATGTCTAATGTTTAACACATCATAAAAAGGGCACTTCGTTAGAAAATACCTATATTATATGTTATTGTGTTATTATAACATGCTTATTTTTTTTAATATATGTGTAAAAACGCATCCAGTTTTTTAAAAGAGTCTTTCGAGTTACGTGAGATGCTAATTCGGTTATTGACATCATGGGAACTAATGCCTTGGTAGTGCGTATTCTGCATATCACTTTTTTTACAAATCTCATGTTATGAGTTGCGTACGAACAGACTAACTTAAAAAAACTATAATTTTAAAAACATTTACTTTTAAAAATGTGCCTTGACAATAACCGTCTGAATCGAGAATAAATATTAGGTCTATCCTCGAGAATGTCATAAATACGTCGGTATCACAATGATTAGAAAATGCCTTTATATGGAGTTGAATGAACAGATTTATGATATTTTTGATCATCAATATTCAGTACTGATTGTATGGTAGAGGTTTATTGTAAATTAAACAATACCTAACCCATCCTAGCTGTATGAACAGTAACATGTGGGCGCGGGATGAAAGAGGGATTATCGAATTGTGTTGGTCTTTAAAACACCACATGAGTATATATTAACTTGTATAACTCTGCCGGACTCTCGACGACCACCGGCCCCAAAACATATGTGCTCTGGATTTTCTTCTTTTTATTCTGGCCATGTGGATTCTAGTATTGGCGATCGCCCATCGCAAACCACAGTTTACTATTTGACTTTATTATAAAAACAAGAAACACAGGTATATACATTCTACAAAAAAAAACTTGTTGAAGACGGTGTATGTGTGTGTGAGTGTATGTGTGAGTGTGTGTGAGTGTGTGTGAATGTGTGTGTGCAGTTTCGTTCACGGCATTAGGATCTCTACATTTGAGCTAGGTCTCACATCTCTTGTTCAGGATATCAGCTGACTTACTCTGAAGCCTTTCGTCGCTCTACCTTTCGTGATCATTCACTGTTGTTCACACTGACTCTTCTCGGCGTTCTCCTAAACCAGCTCTCCTTAACAGTTCGTGTACCCCAAATATAACTAGTTTCTAACAGAAATCCAATAATCCGGTCTTCTCAGTTTCCTTAGTTTACTTCAACCGAAGACTGAATACATCTTACCGATTTGTTTTTAGTTTGGCTCATTTTACTTGGATATTAATGGCTAAGTATTCGTGGCGTCGTTTTGTCTGTGTAGCACAATTGGTCCATTCCTTTCATATTACCATTTTCTTTCTAGCCAATATTTTCTGGTAGTATTCTCGTGGGGGAACAATCTATAATATCAGGCAATATAAATATTATGCAATCATTACAGTTTTGGTTTACACATCCATTTCCGCACCAGATTAATTCAGTTTCTTACAATATCTTGGGAATTCCAATGAGTTTGCACAAAGTTACTTTTTTTGTGTTCCTTGTGTTTTAAGAGATTATCGATGGGTTGGCCGTGAACAAGAGAATATTGCCGTGTACTGATGACCTGGGTTTTCCATGCTCGAATGTTGCCGGATTCATAGCACCGCTTTCAATATGGATATCTGGTAACCGTCATATCGTCCCTTATGTAAGAACTGATCCTATAAAATTTTGAGTAAACCAATTCCAACAAAAGAATTAATCTAGTCAAAAAAGCCAAACCATGCTGTTTCAAATGATTCATCAGGCTGACAGTATCGGAAAAGATAAAGAAGGCACTGGAGATGTAACAGAGGATGATTGCAGAATAATTCGCCTGTCAGTGGATAAAAGTGTGGAACAGAAAGATGTAAAAATCGATTAGGCTCAATGGAAGGTATTTTAAGAGGAAAGAACGAAGTGTGGTGTCTGGAATTATAATACATTCTTCATATAACTTTTTTTGTTACTTATCGAACGTTAATTATTAGCATTGAGCAAATATAGTATTTATTAATTGAGCTTTGGCTTTGCAGCACGAATCTATGTGTCATCAGATTACCTCTCTTTGCTGTAAAGTGTATCCGCTCTTTATTTGAAAGCCTCATATATTCATGTATGTGAAGTGTATTTATGAAGTCGCAATGTTTTAAAAATACAATTTTAAAATACCTATTCATGTAAAACGTGTAGACAAGTTTTCCTTTTTGGGACAGCGGTTATCAGAACAATCGCTATGTTGTAAAATAAAAGGAAAACGAAAAAAAACGACATAATTCGATGTCTGTCCTGACCAAAAGAACAGCCGAAAAAAGAAACAGAATTATCTGCCGTGTTTCTGCTCAGTGGAACATCCTGCCAGAAGAAATAATGATACACAAACATTCGGATAGTATATAAATGAGAATATTTGCTAACTTTATTTTTATACGGCCTATTACACTTTGCTATTTTGATAAATTTGAATTTGAATTTGAATTTGAATTTGAATTTGAATTTGAATCGGATATTCATCATCATAGTTTACTCTTGTGATACAAATTATAACAGAAAGTAATGCTATTGTTTTCATATATTAATAGCAATTAAAAATAAACATATTTTCTTCGATAAAATGTCAGTATAATAAAAATAGTAATATAATGAAAGTGACAGTATAATTCATAGAGCATTAAAATGAAAAATACATATCATATATAAAAGTTGAATAATAATAGAAGACGATATACATTTCTGAATCACTACTTTATTGTCACGTTACAAATATTTTCCAATGTTCTCGTGTCTTTTTTGTACAATCGATAATAATTATGTTCGATGAGTTTGACTGGGTGTGGTAGTGAAATGTATTTTTCTTTTCATTCATTCGTTACTTAAAGTAATTGACAACTAATATAGCAACAGCTTTTACATTGGCTGTTTTGGATTCGCCTTTTCCTCTGGACACCAAAAAGGACAAATTAAAAAAAAAAAGCTACCAATTTTTCAGCAATTTTAGAAATTTCTGGTCAGTGATGTAGCAACACGACCAGAAAGAGATCAAAGCCAATACTGTTTTACATTTTTGTTTATTCTTTTTTTAATTAAAAATTAAATTAATTTCATATACATCTTTAAACGTTTTAATTTTGTTTAAAATCAGATTTTTTTAAAATTTTACTCTGCAATATATGTGTGCTACACTCGAATAAGATAGACTTAATTTTTTTTTTAAATGTATGTTTTCATATTTTTTCAGTTGTTATATATATACAAATATACATATATATATATATATATATATATATATATATATATATATATATATATATATATATATATATATATATATATATATATATATTGAATTACATTTTTATTTGAAACACATCAGATCAAATATGTTTTTCAGGTGTATGGTTTATTAATATATCTTTGATTAATGTTTCGTATCAAAGAAAATATTAATATTTGTATTTTATTTTTAAAAAAATCGTTCAGGTTTCTTTTTTTTAATATTGCATTTTTATTCTCGTTTTAATCGTCTTGCTTTAACATTTCTTAGATTAAAATATAATAACGCCAAACACAAAGAGATAAACACTTTGGAAAACAAACAAATCAAATTTTCTGGACCACAAATAATAAATTAAATAAAGAGATAACATAATCTTTCCTTATTAGCCTCGTGTAAATTGGTTATCTTTTTTATATAAAATAAATGTATGATTCATTTTTTAAAAATCCGTAAATAGAATATATTTACTTTTTTACCCTTAATTACGCCAGTCTCGAAAAAATAGAAAACGTATGTCGGCGTAGTGAGAATATTTATAGTAAATATATTTTTTACTTTTATTGGGAGAGTTTCCTTGTTAGTTATTTTATCCCATAATGACATTATTACAAAACATGATTGTCTTCTTTTAGAATTGTTGCTTGATTTTCTTAATTTCCTTTTTGAGAAATACTTACCATACGGTATACGATTTATACAAATCAGATATGTTTATCAGACTTCAATAGAAAAAATGTCTTTACACGAGACTATAG
>OY744524.1:24828902-24848902 GCA_963556195.1 Sepiola atlantica | reverse complement strand
TGCTGTCTTGTGTGCACGTGCGTGCACTCAAAACCCCTTAGAAACATATTGTAATACATTGACAGAAGACCACATCAGAATGAAAATAAATAAAAATACAAAATGAAACATAAAGTCACAATTTTTTATTCAAAATAACTTACCGAATTTGAAAAAAAAGATAATAATTCCAGTGTTAACACCCATGACTGGGAAAATAGGAAAAATTACATGTTCAGCTCTAAATTATTGCAAGAAAAAAAAAAGGTTAAAAAAAAAGACACGTCAGATCAATGTTAACGAGTATAGCAACAATTTCTTAGAGCTTTTCTTTTAAATCTATATTGAAATAACTTAAAATATCTATCGAAATGAATAGGGAATAATGAGATGAGGAAGTTTCAAACAATGGGCAATATATATATATATATATATATATATATATATATATATATATATATATATATTTATATATATATATATATATATATATATATATATACATATATATATACATATATATATTACACATATATATATATATTATGTTTATGTGTGTTTTGTAATCGCATGTTTTATTCATTTCTTTGTAGATTAGCAAGTGATATATTGGACGTATACGTATATATATATATATATATATATATATATATATATATATATATATATATATATATATATATATAGTGTGCAGAGTTGAATGGTTTAGATGGGGATCAGAGTAAGAGAGATCAATGCACTTTTTAACAGAAATTTAAAGGAAATAAACTACCCACGCACCAGGACTGTCCGCATTATTAATTATTTCGACCTATATGTTCAGTTCCTAAATGTGGCTGAGAACTAATCTGATGACACTCGACTAGGTCGAAATAATTTATAATGCGGACAGCCCTAATGTGTATTTAGTTTATTTCCTTTAACTGTATATATATATATATATATATATATATATATATATATATATATATATATATATAAAGTATATTATCACATATTATACTATTATGTCTTAAAAGGATTCTGACATTCAGTGGTTATGCTCCGACAAGTAACAAGATATATCCACTCGGAAGCATAAATAGAAGAATTAAGAATGCTGGAACAATTACTATTGGGTGATGCTGTGCGTCCATGTCATGTATAGTCTGTATATTTCTCATCCTATTCAGTTTGCAATGTTAATGGGTCGGCTTAACCCGACGTCGCATTCGATTAGAACGTATTTCTCATTTTAGAAAATGCTTGGATTCCTTTGTGAAAAGTGTGTGATAATTTTAAACGAGAAACCTGCAGCGAGAAAATGTCTGCAATTTGTATTTAACGAGTTTTTGTATTTACTTAAATATTGATCAATACAGGAGTAAAGCATGATATTTATATGATAATACATTGTGGTTAGTATCACAAAAAACTAGCGTGTTTCGCCCCCAAAAGACCTTAAGGCTCATAACCACGACAGCTTCCGTTTTACTAAAACAATAACATATTTTCTTAATAATTATATATATATATAAATATATATATTTATATATGTATATACATATATATATATATATATATATATATATATATATATATATATATATATATATATATATATATATATATACATATATATATATATATATATATATATATATATATATGTGGGTTTGTGTATGTGTGTGTGTGTGTTGTGAAATATCAAGGGATGTGTTGTCGATTTTACCTTTAACTACTGCGTACAGACCTGCGTACATAGACACACTCGCAGTACTTGCATGAAAAACATTTCTTCACAAACAAAAAAATAAAAATAAAATGAAATGAAAAAAAAAATAGTGACAAGATGTGCTTCTCGTTATAGGTTTTCATGATTTTTAATTTTCAATATTATTGAAGACGAAAAAAAAAACATATTGAAAAATTCTCGTTTTATATATTTTATTATATGATTGCTTTTGCGGTTTTGCAGTGTTTTGTGAAGAAATTGCAATTCCATGTATTCTTTCTCTCGTAAATAATTAGCAAGAAGCCGCCATTTACGTGGTGTTGAAATACGGAAGCAGTGCACGTTCTCACATATGCAGAATGGCCCATTTACAAATAACCTGATATTTCAGCCACGACATGCAGGGGAAATCAACCGACGTACTGGTGCAACATGACCAGAAATTGCATACATGTCAACAAGAAGAACTTTCAGTATCCCTTATAACATGTATGTAAGTGAAATTAAAAGCGTGCGTTGTGATAATAAAGTACGCAATAAAAGTCCTACACTTTCATTCTTCTTGTTGACTAATAATCAGGCTACTTTTAAGTGGGCCAAACTGTATTTCGGATTTCCATGAGAGTATTGGTCTGGTTTGCCAGTTTTAGGGTTCGTCAATCATCTAGGAGATGCAGGCGGTGTGATTTAATGCCGAAACCCGACACATATCTGAAACAATGCCTCGTATTTAATGAACATAGGTTTTTATGGTAATCCTGACTTGGGATGCATTGTTGTTTCGTTCCTTTCCAAAATGCATCAGTGAATACATTACTAAAACAGATCGTATTGGATTCGAATGGGAACAGCCGATATCATAAGGTGTTACATTATCTAATAGGCTTCATCAAAATGTCGATGCCTGGATGTATTTTCGATGAGTGTATATTTTACAGAATGTTAGTATAGATACAGGCATTATGAGACGAGTTTATACAAAGGGGAATACACGTAAAACCAAATAAGAGTTTTACAAAGTCAACAAAAATCTATAAAATACAACATCAATAATAATAATAATAATAATAATAATAATAATAATAATAATAATAATAATAATAATGTGATGATGAAAACCAATGGCAAGTTCATGCAATAAAAAAAAGTTTTTTTCATAATTTATTTGTTTAGATGTGTACCAACATTATGGATGTTTAGATCTCCTTACGAACATATAAAGACTATATGCAAGAACAGAGACAATTATTTTTTTTTTCAAGCGAGCACCAGTTAAGGTAGATTCAATAGACCAAATTGTACAAGATTTGAAATTAAATAAGGTTAAGATTGAACGTTTCTGATTTCCATTGATATCCTTTGATGTGTATCTCATGATACTCTTAAATAATATTTTTATATGTATTTATTTATTTGATATTTCGAAATGAGTCGACTAAAGTAGACGCTATATTGCTTGAATCAGGAAGTAATCTGAATTACATTAGAAATATCAAGATCAAACTTACATATTTTCTACGTCTCAAATAAATTGAATGTCTGTAAGTTTAGTAAAAATGTGTATTGCGCTCAATATTATGACCAAGAAAGCAGTTGTAATAATATTATTATACATTACATACAAGTAAACTGTCAAATATTTAACCTACTTGTTTATTTTAAGCAAGAGAAAAACGAAGACGTATTAATGCATAACTAGGTGTTCTTGTTGTTTTGAAAAAATAGTGACAAGACACGATAATACAAATAAAAATGAATGGAGAAACGTATGTATCCTATGTGTTATTTTCCATTACTTGATTCGTAGTTGCAATCGGTATGTAGAAATACACAATCTTTTATATACGAAAGCTTAATATGTATACCTATATACGTAAGGGTGTATTTAGTTCTAAAATCTATACGGTTTACATCTTGGTAATCTAAGACGTGTACATTTAATATAATCATTGTGGGTACATTGTTTGCATGTTTGTGAATTTCTGTTATCGATAGAAGAATAGTATCAGAAGTGATAGGATGATAGAAATGATGGACGTAAAACATGATGGGGCGAATAGAATAAAGAAAATAATAAGAGCAGGGTTAGTGAAGGAGAGTAAGAAGATGACGTAAATAAATAAATGATGTAAATTAAAAAAAAAACACAAAGAAAAGTTTAAAATTGCGGAAGATTATCAAAAATGTAATATTAGTTTCAGGCTTTTAAGCCGGTGAATACAGGGTTCGCATTCATTTTTAAAGAAAAGAAATGTACACATACACACGCACATACACACGCACATATATATTTGTTCTCTATGAAAAATAAATGGTATGATTGCAGTGAAATTCTAAAAGATAACCATATGAACACGATTGTAACATGAAAACAAGAATTATAGCAGACGTCCATCTCACCAAAGCTTAGTATCCTTAATACTCTCGAAACAGTATTTGAGTATACTAATTGTGTCTTTCTTTTCAAAATAATAACCAAAGTTATTTATTCGATGGTATATCACATTAATTCTCACCGATATATATATATATATATATATATATATATATATATATATATATATATATATATATAATATTTACCCTTTGTTCGGATCTATGAGCACAGTTTACCCTTTATTCGGAATTCGATTTTGTGTATGTACTCTCGAGAAATAATATTTACAAATGATTAAAAATATGTACATAGTCATGTATATACATGCGTGTTTGTGTGCGTATATCTGTTTGTGTTCGTTTTAATGTGAAATCGTATACTGGTAGGGATGCAGATATAGACAACGAGAAGGAAAGTGAGAAGTCATTGATTGTAATTAAGTATACAATTTTTCTGGATTTAGTCGTCTTAATTAATATATTCAATCATGTTCTTTATGTCAATACACAGAAACCGTTGAGGTAACCTAGTTATTAAATGTGTCTTTGTAAGAGACAGATTATTATTTTTAATAGGTATTATGTGATTTAATATTATTGATATATATATATATATATATATATATATATATATATATATATATATATATATGCGTGTTTATATATATATTTACAAATTTATATATATATATGTATATATAATATAGATATATGCATACATATATATATATATGCATATATATATATGTGTATGCATATATATATACATGTATGCATATATATTATATATATATATATATAGTTGTGATATTTATATGTGTGTGTGCATGTATATATATATATATATATATATATATTCATAACTAGACGCTGACACATATCTCTCTGTTTATATAAGTGTATATGCATATTAAATTTTAAGCTTGTATAAACATTTTTTTTTAATCTTAATGTAGCTTAAATATAAAATAGATTAATATTAAAAGGTATTTATATCATTTGTTCAGCAACTCTCAATTCAATTCTTTTAAATCAGTGGACCAAAAACATCAGCCTTAAGCCACATCGCTACATTTGGAAGAGAATTTTTTTTTAAATGTTATTCTTTATCTCTACAGAGGCGTTTTCGTGTTCAGGTGTTTTATGCATAAACTCAACTCGCTATTTAGTAGAAAAAAATAATTTACATACCTTTTTTAAATATTTTAGGGAGTTTTAATTTGGCATGCAGCTTTACAATATTACAAAATGTATTATATTTAAAGTACTTCTCTTTTTTAAGAAAAATGGAGTACAATTAGTATTGATAGTTTAGCGTGCAATTGATTGGAATCGCTTTAAAAAAATTGAATAAATCTGTTACCAGCAAATGCGTTATTTTCGTTTTAAAAAAACTAGAATTTATCAATAATTTCATTTCTGTAAGGAAAGTTTTACATAATGAAAGTTCAAAACTAACAATTAGTAAAATATCGGCAAATGACAATGAGATGAACACAGGTCTTACACGTAAGAACATGCAGTAAGTACGTGTTACTTATTTTATGTTTAATAGAGGACGGATATATATAGCACTAATATAAATTAAACATCATGGATAATTTAAAATATATCACATTAAAAAGGGCAGGTAATTCTGACGATCTATTGCAACATACACCATTATATCAGATACGTAATGAATACTTAATCTCATAGCTTTCACTATGATTAATGGAATGCAAATATACATACTTTTCATCATCGCATCCTTTATATATATATATATATATATATATATATATATATATATATATATATATATATATAGAGAGAGAGAGAGAGAGAGAGAGAGAGAGAGATAGAGAGAGAGAAAGAGAAAGATGAAGATAGATATTTATGTGCTTTTAAAAAGAATATCTATTTTTAAAACGTATACTCTTTATAATATCTGAAATGTTTTCAATTGTAAGCTAAATGAAATTATATTACACAATTAAGAGCATATATATCTTATTTTTGCATTCCGTTGGCAATGAGGAATTTTATTTTATTTTTGTTTGGGGAGGGTGATTAATTCTACTTTTGTCAATGCAATCCCCGAATATATGATCTTTTTCTCTCTCCTCTCTCTCTCTCTCGCTCTCTCTCTCTCATATATATATATATATATATATATATATATATATATATATATATATATATATATATATAAATAAAATTATTATTATTATTATTATTATTATTATTATTATTATTATTATTTGTACTCACTAGGAGTGCTCACACAGATCATCGTCAGTGATTGCTCACCGACAAAAACAGTGGTATTTCCTGGAGTTTGAGTGCGAAAAAATCTCCCCAGTTATTATTATTATTATTATTATTATTATTACTATTATTATTATTATTGAGTTTATTTTACTCACAAGATACGGTTTTTCTAACAATTACTTATACGATAATAATATAAGTAAGAACACTTAAAGAGATCGCCTTCACTTTTATAAAATACACAATGTCATGTATGTTGGCGATGAAGAAAATTATAGTACACACAGTATTACAGTTAATTGATAGAAGTAGTTGTATTAAAAATATGAATTAAGATTGTCTTTATAGTCTATAATAATAGCACCTCATGTTTTCCTTAGTCAAAAAAGAGCAATAATATTTTATTTTTAAACTGTTAAACGACAATATAATTATTTAATTTGGTGTATATTCGTTAATCATCAAAGTAGTTATCGGTTTAATTATGTGAGTCGATTAACAGTGGAAATCTCTAAAGCCATTCATGACTGGAAAATAATGTCATATATATTCGTGTGGTTTTAATATTTACAAGTTTTTAATAAGTTTAGAACACAACAGCATATACTATTTCGGTATAAATAGTGTTATATGGTTGTTTCGTAATGTTTATTAATTTATTTCGCTGATTCATATAAATCATTAATCTTATAACAAATATTCAAAGTATGTATTTGCTCTTAAATCATGTTTTCTGGAGAGAAAATTAAGATTACATAAAATTGAATTTCATGAATGAAGTTTAAGTTATTCCCCTTTATTCAAAAACAATATGTGTTTAAGTTACATAATGCGTAGGAATCTTTTAGCGACCACATTATATATTTAATTCTTAATTCTATCTCAGTGGTAAACTTTCATACATGAATGAAAGAAAGATTAGAACAAAAAGGATTCATTGTTAATATCTAGATATTGTATTAACAATATTTAAAATAGACATGTGTGAACGAACTAATGAGATAAATAAAGCATGCTATATACATATAATATATAATCACGGCATAATATAGTAAAAACTATTGACCAGGTGACAGCAAATAATCGGTTCAGGTGTATAGTTGTTGAACTGAAGTGAACCAGAAATGTAATTTGTTATGTTTATACTGGTACACAGACAGCTATATGTGTCATAAAATAATAGTATTCTTAATTTCTCATGGTGCTAAGTATTAGATTTGTAATATTTTAATTCAATATTGTTGTTCGTAAAATAAAGTAGGAAGATATGATTTCCATTTTAGAAACATCTTATACTATAATTAGTTTGTATTTTCTAAGAATAAGGTGTATCAGTGCTATTTGATTCGTTAATACTACTGACTTTATACTGTTTGATACAAATTAAACAATGTGTAACAAAAAGAATGTAAATCACAAAGCAAAATAGCTAAGCACGTAATACCGACATCTTTTATTACTGTACTCAAATTAATTGAGGCTACATTTATACACCCCGCGTTATTTTAATGGCTATACGCTGTTTGCCGTGAGGAGCATCATCTTACTGTTTCTAACTTATTAAATAGGGCCTAAACATAGCTTTCTTACTCTACGTAACTAAACAAAGCGAATATTTACACTCATAATGATGAAATCACTTAAATACCCCAGTATCCCTACGTGAGTACTCATGTATGCATTGGGCAGGTTCAACGTTCGTTCAATTCACTCAGTCGATGTAGGTAAACGTGATATATCAATATGATACTAGTATATAAACATGTAAACAAAAAAGAAAACCAGTATACACAGACGGATCAAATTAGAAGATCAAATATGATTATTACAACCGTGCTAATACGATGTCCTAAACTATGTGCTCAACATGATAAAAATAATTACTTGATGCGAAACTTCGATGTCGTAGATTTAACACCTCAAAATACACAAATTAAACAAAAATACAGCTAATAACTGTCATCAATCGGTCGAACATTTATTTTTACACCCATCCGCATATTTTTTATTATTTTTATTTTTGTTTATTTTTCGATTCATGAGTTTTTAAATCTACGACATCGAGGTTTCACATCGTTTATAATCCTACCCCATCTTGAATACGTCGGGTTTAAAAGGCTCCGAAGTCATCGAAAATAGATAAATAAAAACGCTTTAAACTAATTTAAAACAGAAAAAATACGCAGGACATAAGGAAAGTTATTTTAGGGGGCTTTTGGTAACATTAATTTGTTGACTATGTTTTTTTACTGCTTTTTTCTTTTTTTTTAAATTCTACATAATCGATGAAAATTGCGAGTCAATTGAATGGAATTGGCTAGATATACATTTCACCTGAATGCGGTTATGTTAGCCGTCCTTGCTTATGACTACTTAGAAATGCAGTAAACAGTGAACAGCATGAAACAATCCACATCCCACATTTTTGGGGGGCGGGTGGTAAGGGTGGGGGGAATTATCAACATCTTCATCCTGCGGGGGTGCTTATACAATATAGGACCCGGAAGCTTCTGAAGTATATGGACCTGGGCGGGGGGTTCTTCTGCAGTATCCAGCACCGGGGGTGCGTATACAATATAGGACCCGGGTGCTTCTGCAGAATAGGCACCATGGGTTCTTATGCAGTATAGGGACCAGAAGTACTTCTACAGTATAGGATCCAGAGGCTTCTGCAGTACAGGCAAGGGTTGGGTGACCGGGGCGCCGTTAAACGAAAAAAGAAATAATGTAGTTCCAGAAGAGTATCTTAAAATGTTTATATTTGGAAATATATGATCTAAAGTTAAGATCGGATTTTAACTCTGCCTGATGAGAGCTCAGTTCATGATAGCTGTTGACCGATAACATCGACATGCCAGTGTCGCAGATTTTGTACATGGCTGTGTAAATAAAATAATTATATATAAAAGCTCTATTTTATATTGAGAACTTTTTATAAACCCGGTTTAAATTCTTTGGATTACTATCCTATGGATGGTTTACTTTGATTATATATATATATATATATATATATATATATATATATATATATATATATATATATATATATATATATATATATACATAAATCGTGATGATTGCCAACGATAATGAACCATAACCGTTTCTGTGTGGCTTACTTCTATGAAAATATTCACACACATTATATATATATATATATATATATATATATATATATATATATATATATATGTGTGTGTGTGTGTGTGTGTGTGTCTGCGTGTGCGTGTGTGTCTGTGTTAGAAATAATATGTGTGTATACCATGTACCTTCTCTGACACTAATTTACACTCAACAAGGGAAACAACTCTCCTATGAAAAATAATCATCCAAATTATGAGAGCACGTCTATTTAAAAAAATCTGCTTTCATGACAATCCTTGAGTTAGTAGGTTTAATAAAATATAACTCATCTTAAATAATATACATAATTACATGATAGCTTATACGACGTTCAATTTCTTTTTCCTGATTGGCACCCAGTTACTTTGTAAGAAAAATTGTAATCTGGCTCAACACGCCATCAGTGTAATCTTCTCGGCAAGACGGCATAGCTTGGGGTCAGCATGATCAAATATAGATGGGCTGACATTTGATAGATTTTGTTCTAATACACAAGTTGCAGTGGTTGGGTTTTAAAAGCTTGTAGGAAGATTATTTACATTAATCATACTTTATTTATCAGTTAAATAATTCGGACAATGGTAATAACGTAAGAGTAGAATGAGAGTAGATCAGATGAATAAACTAAGAGTCACATGAACCATTGAATCAAATCAGCTGGTAAAGTAAAAAAACACATGAAACTGTGTAGTAGAGGTTTAATAGATGTGTAACAGAAAACACATCTATTGAAGTGAAGTGTAATGATCTTTCAGATTTAATATAATAAAATTGAATAGGATTACCTCCCGATTAATTTATATTTAAATCCGCCAAAAAGACCTATAAACAAACCCACGATCATCCTTTGTATAGATGCACTAGAGGGGCATCAAACCTCGGCGATCAGTCTTAAAAGACAATATATATCCCCTGTAAGTATTCCTGGTCGAGGAGTCTATTATGGAGCTAATTATGCGTATTCTGAAACCACACATCTCCTGATAAGCTATTGCTTGATCTCTGTAGCAAGAAGTCCAAGATAACTAAAAGCAATACCTACATAAGCAGATAGCCCTCCTTTATACATTAATTCACCAATCAGCTTCCAATATAAAACGAAATATCAATTATTCCTACATTGTATATTTTTTTTATTTAATAGTTTGCTTCTGGTTTATTGGAAGCTTATCTAATGCATAAACTAAGGATAGCACCCAAGGAAAGCAGCTTGTTTCCAAGTTAGGGGAGGTGTAAAACGCAAAGATAAAATAATATCAGATGTTGATGATGTGAACATGGATTCACTGAGAACACAATTCAACTAAGATGAATGCATGTAAAGCGCATACGATGAAGGAAGAAAAGAGAAAATATATAATGATCAGCATATTTTTCTCACGGATCAGATGACATTATGTATCTGTTATTCGAACTGTTCGGTTGATCCTTAGCCTTCTTAGACACTAAAAGATATATAATTATTTGAGTTGTAATTTTATCCTAGCCGAAAATAGGATATTTAACGCATGTTATCTTTTTTAATGAAATTCAGCAAATGAGTGGTATCGTCGAAAAATGTGTGTTTCTTCAATATTATCTAAATATATATATATATATATATATATATATATATATATATATATATATATATATACCTTGAATCCATATATGTATTTAAAAAGGAAAACATGTAAGATATATTTAGACTGAATTTCATATTTTGTCAATTTTTATAGAAATACGTACAATACGATAGCCCCCTGCTTAGATGGAAGTAAATAGCACTTTAACTGTTCACTTAAAATAAAATAAAATAAATTTTACTGCCAAAGTGCAACACGCCATGTAAAACACAATTAGGAGATGTGTATGTCTATATTTTGTCTGAATCTCTTTTCAACGCGAGTTTAAACCAATATATATAAACACTGTCACCATTTCTGGTAGGCTGTTTCACGAATAAAAACATAGACAGATAATGCTGCTTTACTTCCTATGAGACAGAAAGCACCTATGCTACATTTTTGGCTATATCCTGTGGATACAACGACTTAGGTAGGGTAAGCATATTCAGAAAAGGTGTATTTAAATTCTGGTTGAGTATGTTTTACGCAAGAATCGCGTCTCCTCACATTCTTTGTTGATCAAGTAAAGTGTGATTAGTCGAAGATTAGCAGGCATCATACCTCCAAGACTTCCCTTGTCTGTGTTATCTTCTGTAGACTGATCAAGGTACTGGCAGTCTGTTCAACGGTGCAGCGCCCTGAACCGAAAAAAGGAAACTTCCCATGATACGGCTGAAATCGTGTCAGAGGTCAAAGCAGTCCTCTATGCGGTGCTGGTGTGAAGAAGGGGTTACGAAACACATTATAGTTGCCACGCATCATTTTAAAGGCGAAAGTGAGAACTGCACGTAGCCGCCTACGCTTCAGGGAGTACCCGCTGTTCGTATGACTTAGTGTTGAGTCAATGGACTATCTACATTGCAAGTCTCGTAATAACCTGATCACATGGCCTGTTTGTTCAGATATTTTGTTCATATATATATTTATGTGCATCCCGTATTCCATTTTATGTTCTCCTAGTAATCAATTATGCACTATTCCTCGCATAAGCCGGCAATTATTACAGATGGAATCATGGCCTTATCCCAATTCATATTGTATAACTATGATATTTTCAAGACTCATTGTAACACACGAAGAGTACCCTGTTAAACTATCAAATTCGCCCTCATATGTAATTTAATAATGTTAGTTAAAATTAAACTTACTTACTTCTATTTAAAATGAAGTAAAGTCATCCTAGAAAATAATTCATAAATGAAAGCACGTGTGTATTACTATTTATTTATCAATGTTTGTATTCGTTTTGATATAACGTTGATTTAAGCTACGATAATTATGATATATATTTTGAATGTTATTTGTTTTAGTTTATTCTACAATAAAATCTATCTCATAAATCTGTCAGATAATTATGGTGTCAGACTCATCTTTAGTTATTTTCTGTTTATTATGTTGGGATTATTTTATTTATTAAGATGTATCGATGATAGTAACCATTCACGTAACTTTAATGAAATATCAAAATAAATGATTCATGGAAAATAGATTTTGATTTTGTTACAAGTAGATCCCAGCTCCCTTCCTTGATAACTAATTCACTAAAATAACCTTAAAGCAGCAGTGTCAATGACATATATTCCCAATGTCACATATTAATGTGTTGACCTTGTTTTTTTTCTGTCCTGTTTCCTATGTGTTTGTTCTTCGGATAATGACTTGTTTTTGATTTCACTGATTTTGTAGAAGAGGCATGATACCATCAATATATCAGTGGAAATATATGTAGAAGGAATAATAAAAAGATGAGACAGAAACAGGTCATGTATATGTTTATCATGAAACGTTCGTACTTGTATTTTAGTTCCAATCAAGCAAGCCCAGATTACTTACATAGTTTGTATGATTGTGAAAACCCGACACAAGCGTTCAAGCCAGGGTATATTAGTGACGAATCATCTCGAATATCACAACACGTTTTATTTCTACACATGAGTTGAACATGGGTGGACACCTATATTAGCACCAAATATTTGCACACACACATATATATATATATATATATATATATATATATATATATATATATATATATATATATATATATATATATAATATTTCGAACTCTCGATAGCAATGTCTGATAGTACCCTCTCCGAAAATCCAACGTTCAAACTCATAGGTCTAACATTCGTAGGCGACATGAATTGTAAAAAAATAGCCAAGTCTGTTGCAAAGAATTTGAGTGTCGTCTAATTGACTACAAACATTCTCCCTCCTGACAGCATCCTATATCTCTATAAATCTAATTCGTCCATGCACGGAGTATTGTTGTGACATCTGTGTAGGTGCACCAACTACTACTCTCTCCACTAAGACAAGGTGCAAAAATGAGTATTACACCTAATGCGTCCCGCACTGTATACAAAAGCTCCTATGCTCTCGCTGCAATGGTGCATGCCTCTTGTTAATTCACCAGTACATCCACGAAGTGTGCTCCAAAAAACATACTACACTTGTATTCCCCTAAAACATAAATACTCTAGACCCACCTAACTAGCAGCAAAATCGCACCCCTTTACTGTAAGATACCATCAGATACCGGAACATATAATAATCTAATAGGTTTCCTTTCTCTGTTCACTGTTTCCCCGAATGCACCAGTATGCAAATATAAAATTGTAATGTTAATAAATATTTTGAGGCCCACTCGTAACTCTCGCTTCCCTTATTTTGTTATTTAGTCCTCACATTCCATCAGTGATTTTTCATACAATTATTAAAACATATAATTACACACACATATATATATATATATATATATATATATATATATATATATATATATATATATACATATATATATATATATATATATGTACATATATATATATATATATATATATATATATATATATATATATATATATATATATATATACAGATATACCTATATGCTGACATATGTGTATACATACGCAAATATATACCTGCATAAGTATACATCAAGATATATTAATTTTTCCGATAAAACCAAGTCCCCGTAAGAATCAAAAGTGGGCCTTATCTAAAAAAAAATACAGCTGTTTCTCAATCACGAATACAAACGGAACACTATTTCTTAAAAGTCCGAGTTTTAAGAACAAATTAGTCTTAGAATTTACAAAAAAAGACTATTTACTTCCGAGGTGATTCATAAAATAACGTCAATTTTTCCGCGATACACGCGGCGAGTAGAATTCTGTATCTGCCATTTTTTCACTTTCAAGAGTTTAGTATTAATGTATTTACCACAGAGTCATATTTTTAAAAATAGTCTTAAAGAACTTTAATAAAAGCCAACAAAGGGAGATAACATCTTTTTTTATGTAAATTAAAAAGCACATATTTATTATCTTCCCTTAGCCCACAATATAAGTTAATTTTATAAATGAATGTTCATGATATTCAGCTTTTATTCAGCAATATCAATTGATGTATCTCACAAACATTTCTATTATTTTAAGTGATATATATATATATATATATATATATATATATATATATATATATGTATATATATATACATATATAATTGTGTCAATACTCTGGAAGAGTTGAGTTAATATTATTCACCTATACAAGTATTATTAATATATATATATATATGTATATATATATATATATATATATATATATATACGAGCATTCACATATTTATGACCATTAATATAATTTATATATAATAAATACTTATATGTTCATACATATACATATGTATGTACGTACATATACTTACATATATACACACACGTACATACATATACATATATATATATATTAACAGGTATATATATATATATATAGTATCTACCAATATACATAAACTTACATACAAATGCATATATATATATATATATATATATATATATATATATATATATATATATATATATATATATATATATATATATATACACTGAATTAAATACATGAAACGTCATCTGGAATTTTGCTTGATTTCTTTCAAAATTAAAGTTGATATAGTTGTAATATATCCAGATGTAAATACAGGTTATACGCTGTTAAAATAATATGAACACAAAAATAAAATGAAAATAAAATTAAAAAAACAATGAGAAAAATAAAAGCACTTGTTTCACACAGATTTTCAAATTTACTTGAAAAAAATATGTAAATAGATTCTCGTTTCGTTCAGGGTTAAATAGTTCTCGTCTTTGTTCTGTTTACATAAATATGATTTTTTCAACACGTGAATTAGAACTCATAATATCACGAATATTGGTCCGATTCAAGAGATATTGATTCAACATGAAATTAATGGAAATTCGGATTTAAAATGACATGAACAATAATATATAGGAAATTGCACAAACTTTGCTCAAATAACTTCAGAAAGTGATTTAATGGGAATCTATTGATAGAGAATAATGAGGCAAACGTTCACTTGATTCAACCTTCGACAAAGCTATGAACTACGCTATATTAGAGAACGTGAACATGTTAAAATAATACTTTCTAATTAGAGATATAGAAAAGAGTATCGACTTTGCTTTTTTTTAAAATAATTGTTGAGTTAGGCACAAGGCCAGTTTTTATCTTACTCCCACAAGTAAGATGTGACCCAAGGTCGGGTCGGGAAAGTGGGGTTAAAAAATTTGCCTGGGCAGCTTCGTCGACATTCCCCGATAGAGGCGCCTCAGGCAGTAAGCAATAAACTTACTCATCCCCAAAAAGGGGAGGCGAAGCCTGGGAGGGTGGACCTCCTAAAACTGCACAGGACAGACACATAGACCGGCGTAAATCAAGACCCGAAGGCCAAGACAATACCAGTCTATGGAGTGTAGTATCCATCGGAACAGATACTACACTTTGATCTTAGCCAAAAGGCCAAGTACAAAATAATCTAGTAACTATCCAAGGTTATGTCGTCTCCTTGCAAAACAGTTTAATACTTTATTTGCTAATTTAAATATATACATTTGATGGAACCTAGAATTCTGATTGATAAGATCTAATATTCTGAAGATGAAAATATGCCTTTTGAAGCTATACTCTTGGATTGTTTTAGTTCTTTAATTAAAATAAACACCCACATCTTCAAGTAAAGTCGTTTAATACAACCCTAATTATATAGTATATGATAAATCAGGCGCAATAATGTGCAAGCATGTAATACTCTGTATTGGTATATATTTAATGTGATATCTTCGTGAGTGTTTATGTGTAAACAAAAATATTCGAATCTCCTATGAAGCAATTCTTTTGTCTGGTAGATGATTACAAAAATAATTTTGGTTCTTAGAACCTTCTCGTTATTGGCAAGATTCGTTTTGAATTTTTATTACTTGAAATTAAGGCAAATCATATGACATGTCTCACTTTAAAACGTAAACCATACACTCTATAACCATAACCAACCCGTGAACTATTTCTTGTAGGATTTCGTCTTCGATACACTCTCGTTGACTTATCTATACAACAAAGCAATTCAGCCATCGAAATCGTTATTCATCTCTTTATATTTATATAGAATGCTTTAAGTTTACTACTAGGTAATACATGTTATTAGTAGAATTTTGAAGAATCATGTATTTGGGTAATCTAAATGTAATATCAGATTTTTGCAGCGATTGGCATTTATTTGCATAGTCTATTGTTTACAGCACATTCTCTTCACCACGACAATTATCCTGCTTATAGCATCCCGAGTATTTGGTAACTTATAGTAGAATCAACATCAAACTAAAAAATAAACCCTGACTGTTCTCTGTGATATTTCTACCATACAGGAAAGAGGCTTCCCAATGAAAATTTGATTTGTATGATGGGGCTTAGCAGTATCCCAATGATGAAAATATTCCAGTAAGACATAGAAGCATAGAAGAAGATAATAAGAATGTGTCCTGAGCGGGATTATTTGAAGGGGAACCAATTTATATTCTATAGTTTAGATCGATTCTAATGAGAATCAATTCCCAAGGAAAAATGTAACTCAATACTAATTTCTTAGACCAGAATTATACAGACTATCTTTTAAAACGGGGTATGTTTGTAACACTTGAATTTTGTTCAAGTCGGTTCTGACGTTTCTAAAGAAACGTGTGTAAGATGCTGTTTGCTCTGCAATTCTCAGTAAATTAGAGTATGATAAAACTCAGATCTGTAATTATATATATATATATATATATATATATATATATATATATATATATGCATATACATATATATATACACATATATATATACATATATATATACATATATATATATACATATATATATACATATATATATATACATATATATATATACATACATATATATATATATACATATATATATATACATATATATATATACATATATATATACATATATATATATACATATATATATATATATACATATATATATATACATATATATATATACATATATATATATATACATATATATATATATATATATATATATATACATATATATATATACATATATATATATACATATATATATATATATATATATACATATATATATATACATATATATATATACATATATATATATACATATATATATATACATATATATATATATATATATATATATATATATATACATATATATATATACATATATATATATATATATATATATATATATATATATATATATATAAACCGAGTAGTTGTACTTTACTTAATGTAGAATCAAATAGTTTGTAAACACGTGCTTAATGCATTTAATTCTGTAATGTAAAATACTACAATCTAATTTGGTTATGGATTTATAGTTGCTATTTCTTTCTTAATATATTTTGTTTACTCTTTAAGTAAAATCTTATGCATTTAAACTCTTTTCAAACAAGGTTTGAACAACTTTTATATTTTGTGAGAACAGCACGTTCTACATGATTTAAAAGACGATGGCTGCTGAGATATTCTAATAAATGCTTAAAACAGATGCGGCGAAAGCTCTTTGATTTGCTTAAAGAAAATAATATAAGGTTTGATTTTCGCAAGAGTTAACATTCGCATTCATGTATGGTTTAATAATTTCATTGTCTTACGCTCTGATTGTTACGGCGAGTAGCGAACTTTGAAAGGTTTTACATTCCTTATTAAATCAAGATTTCAGAGATGTGTTAAATGCATTTAAACGATTCTCGTCATTCAAAGGAACGAAGTTTTCACAAACTATGCAGTGACATTAATATATATATAGAGCATAGTAGGTTGTAAAATGAACTGGAATTCAGTTTCAAAGAATGGGTTTAGCTTTGACGAATTTTGTTTTAATTGTTATATATATACATATATATATACACATCTATATATATTATATATATATATATATAAATGTTATATATGTATATATATATACATATTATAGATGTATATATATATATATATATTATATGTATATTTATATATATATAATATTTACACTTGTATATATATATTATATATGTGTATATATTTATGTGTGTATATGTATGCAGTATATATATATATGTGTATATATATATTATATTATATATATATATATTATATATATGTATATATATATTATATGTATATATATATATATTCTATATGTGAATATATATATATATATTCTATATGTGAATACATATATATATATATATATATATATATATATATATATATATATATATATATATATATATATATATATATATATATATATATATATATATATATATATATACATGTTTGAAAAAAGACACACGGAAAACAAGTTAGAATACAGGAAAACAGAAGAGATGTGACCGGTTTCGTTCGTATTATCGAACGTCTTCAGAAAAAGTGAGGATTTGGAAACAATTTTATTTATCAATTTTATCCATCATTTATTCTGAAGACGTTCGATAATACGAATAAAACCGGTCAAATCTCCTGTTTTTTGTGTTTCTCCTGCATTCTATCCTGTTTTCCGTTTGTCTTTTAAATATATATATATATATATATATATATATATATATATATATATATATATATATATATATATGCATACATATATATGTATATATATATGTATACATATATATATAGTATATATATATCTTTATATATGTATATATATATTATATATATGTATATGTATATATATAAATGTTATATATGTGTATATATATACCATATATATGTATATATATATATATATATATATTGTATGCATGTGTATATATGTTATATATGTATTTATATATGTATATATATGGTTTATATGTATATATGTATGATATATATATATGTATGTATCATATATATATACATGTATATATATATATATATGTATATATGATATATATATGTATGTATCATATATATATACATGTATATATATATATATATATATATATATATATATATATGTGGGGGTGTGTATGTATTTTTAAAGTCCAAGCAAACAACATCATCTCCGACTTATTTCCCAGTATCTGAACGATGATAGATACAAACTAAGGATATTTACTTGATATCTTGTATTAGATATAATTATTGCATGTATGAAACAAGTATAAATCGGCCTGTACTGCAAACATGCATTTACTATATTCATATGTAATATTGTACTCATGTAATTTTCATATCACCTGATCGGCTTGTAAACCCTACTTACCATGCCTACATTTTTATGTTCAGTTAAGAAAAGCTAACTTATAAAAGAACCATAAATAAAACTTTGAATATGTGTATATGTGTATTTGTCTCTATCATGTGTATTTGTCTCTGTATGTGTGTGGCTTAAGTTATGCATACAGAGTGACAATGTGCGTTTCGTACGAGTAAAGAAAAAAAGGAATTGATGATTGTTGGTTTCGTACTGTGAAAAGAAAACATGCTGAAATTATTATCAGAGACAGGAACAATTGTTTGCGTTTTTCTTTTTTCAGTTAATAAATGTCACTTTCATCTGTTTCTTTATGATGTTCAATGGTGTCGTATTTATTGTTTCTTTGTTGGTGCGGTTCTCGG
>OY744524.1:24818902-24823902 GCA_963556195.1 Sepiola atlantica | reverse complement strand
TTTTTTAATAAAAAGTCCTCTTTGATGTTATTCAATTAATTAATTAATTATTTTCCACGAGATTGAATCATGTATTTACCGTTTTTTTTTTTCATTTAAACATTGATTATCAACGTGACACCTTTCAGTTGTTTTGTTTCATCTCACTTTCTTTCTCGTTTTTTTTTTTTGCTTAATATACATATATAATTCTCAATATCTTTTTTTCTTTAGAGGGAAAATATAGGTGCTTATTAACTGGACGTTTCAGTGGTTTTCTGTGTTTTTACACCGTCTTGCAAACGCCCCTGTTCATTGAGTTCTTTGATGGCCTGCAATTCTTTCTTCTCTTTCATTCTTCGGTTCTGGAACCATATTTTTATTTGCCGTTCCGTCAAACAGAGCATATGCGAAAGCTCGATGCGTCGGCGCCGCGTTAGATACCGGTTAAACTTAAACTCTTTCTCTAATTCAAGAGTTTGGAATCTTGTATATGTCTGACGACCCCGTCTCCGCTGGTTGGAATTGGGACCTGTAACAAAGAAAGAAGAAAAAAGAAATAATTAAAGCCACATCAAGTTAAAAGTAATATCGATTAACTCATTAAAAATATAAAGGTTGACGTAAGTTCATATATTCTTGTAAGGAAAAGAGTGGAGTAATTTGGATGATACTGAAATATAATACAAAAAAATAATATGGTATGTTATGCTATATTTGTGTACCAATCTTTGTAAGTGGAATTCGAATTTATAGTTCAGATATATAATACTAATACTGATATTATTACTAATTGATATGTGATATATGTCTGTCTGAAACCGAAAGTATAATTGAAAGGTTCGAACGCAAAACGCGATAACACCACTTCGTTTAATTTGAGACCTTAAATAATACAAACACGAATATATTAAACCTAGACTTCAAATTAAACTAGATTTTAATTGAAATCAAAAATAAATTATCTCGGTATCATAGAATTTAACACATAGTTTTGGGGAGGTCGTCGAGTGTTGAAATGCAACACTTTGTATGGACAGTTTCGTGATTTTGAAAATGGCGTTTATCGCGTTTTGCATTCGAACTAATCAATGTTACTTCTATTGATTGTACTATTGGTCTGTCTTTTAATGCTCCATTTAGTTTGATATCCTATTTCAGACTAATATAGTACTTTCAATCATTCAGACGATGTAGTGTAGTATATGTTATGTTATCATAATACATTACTCTAACGCATCATCTCCCTTCATGTTAAGGGTAATTGTCTAGTATATGTTATGTTGTAATAAGACTATCCTCCTAAGCATTACCTTTTCCTCTGAAGTTAGGATAGTATCTGTTCTGTTACCATGCTACGAACTTCCTGAGCATTATCTCCTGCGATCTTTATTTAGCGGGGAATTAGACTTGTTATGTTATTATTATATTCTCCTACCAGGAACAAACTCATCATGTATTGTAGTGTACGTCACTAAGAAATGTTTACCGTCTGCCGTTCGTCATCAAACTCATCACTTACTTCATATATACTAAATAGTGTTCTCCTCTGGTTGCCTATTTCCGATTGTACTACGAAATGTAATGAACATAATAAAACTTATATTAATACAAAAACAACGTTAACAGAACATAAAACAACGTGGGCGGTTACACTAAATAAAGTCAAAACACAATATTATATTTCGTCGAAGACTTGTCACTTAGACTCCTGTGAACACAACCTGTTGTTTTGCAGTAAGCAATTCCTTATTTGCAATTGGTTCAAAATAAGAAAATAATGCTTGAAATTTTGGGAGAGTTCTCGTCATTCAGACCCAAGGAAACATCACATGTTGTTGACAGTAAGCAATCATCGAGAGAACACCTAGTGAGTAAATCAAGAAAAAAAAGAAATGTTCACGGTAGATATGAAAGAGAAATCCAATAATCTGACCCAAAATCAAATACGTTGACACGAACAACTCTTGGTGCCACTAAAATATGTCCATGAAGTGTCTAAGAGGGTGTGAAGATCGAGGGAGAGGTATCACAATTCAGACCTTGACTGGACGGGAAGAGATAGAACTGAAATCCTCAAGAGACGTATTGTTACTAATATTCTAGGAAAAGACTACGTTTCTTACCATAAGAAATCTACTGGTAAACAGCTGTTGCGATAAGAAAATGTGATTATCACAGTGATCGAAAGAAGTGGAGACTACTGGAAATCGGGGAAGACATGTTGACACTCAGACTCCAGGGAACACCAGTTATTTTAGCATGTGAGCGATCACTATTACTCACTAGTATTTAAGAAATAATGATACATAATTAAAGAGAATATCACGTATCAATTATGACCCAAGATTTGAACATAAAAACTTAAAAAATTAGCATATACGATTAAAGATTGTTCATATAATATTTGTTATGAAAGAATATCTATGATAATAAGAAATAAAAAATGTAGACATCCATTTATTATTAAACACACATTAAAAAATGGGTCATATCTTCTTCATGTATAAAACTCAATGTGCATGTAAATGTGGGTGTGATATATGTATGTGAATGGTTAGGGAATCTACATAATATATATATATATATAAGTGTATTCTTATGTAAACTTTACCGGTGACGACAATGGAAGTGTTCCGGAATATCTTAGGTCACCCCTAATCGGACAATGAAGGTATAACCGCCGTAACACTTTAAATGTTATCCTATTTTAATGAAATTGAAATGATATGTATTAGATTTGTGGGGAAGACTGTTGAAATGGTCCTGAAATTCTAAGTTCTCTCCTAACTTAACGGAGCTATGGGGGTCGAACTTCCATTAAAACTTAAAATATATCTTATTTTTACAGCATTTATTACATATTTATAAAGTTATCCGGGGAAGACAATGGAAATGGTCTAGAATATTTACGTTAACATTTATGTGGCTAATACCTACTTTCTTCTTCCCTTAAGTGACTTATGGGGACCAAAACCCCTTCAAACTTAAAATACGTATATCTATAGTATGTATAAGACACTAAGTCGGAGAGTTTTCAAACATATTAGGTAACGAAACAGAACGAGGAGGCAGTAAAACCAATGGACATAATATTGTGTTTTGAGCATAGTGAGAAAATACATAGTAATGATCCACTTTTTATCTGAGAACCGTCGGGTCTTCTTGCTAGTTTTATATAAAACCATGTTCCTATATTTTACATGTGGTATCATAAAATTATAATTGGTATCATATTGTTAGTAAATCATACTTTGAAATCATTACACATTTGAAGAAATTGATATCATATTGTTTGTAAATTATACTTTGAAATCATTACACATTTGAAGAAATTACTCCTGTAATTTCTTTATATGAAAAGAAAATGTATATCATTAATTTTGTATAGAATTTGCACTAGCATAAATGATTAAATGGTGCCTGGCAGAAGAAGGTTAACTGATAATTATGTTTAAGGGGATCCCGCTACAAATCTAACGTATGCTCTGAGTATCGTATTTACGGAATTCAATGTGACCATAGTACTATTCACCGGTGATTGTTAATAAACTGATAGATCTGGAGTAGACATACAAATAAAGTGTCACCACATTACCGATGTAATGCGAATGATATTATGTAGATTTTCATGTTTCCCTGGACGTTGAAGAAGCCAGTAAGATCTTTGTAATCTGATAGATAACCGATATTCGTTTTAATCAGTAGAGAACGTGATGCAATATTTTTTTAGTGAAATAGATAAAATAATCAGGCAATCAAATAAGTTATGTCCGTTTCGATTCTAATTTTCTGAAATGTACTCGTAAATAAAATCGTCTAATAGTACTAAATACGTGTTATTGTCCTCATCAAAAATGTTGCTAATGTTATGAAACACATAAGGTAGCAAAGAACACAAACATGAATTTAATTTTTAGCAATTTGTATTTATTATACATGGATACAAGATATTAGGATGTGTGGGTTTTGATCCGTGATGTGGGGTCGTCAGGTTAAATTGCCCATCATCCTCAGTGTGATATTGTTGTTTGACCTGGACTGCTCGTCGGTCCGGTATCAGGTGTAGTTATAATGGGATCAAGGGGATTGGTGGTGAGCGGAAAACTGACGTGGACGACTCAAGATATTTGCAATTTTCAGGAGTAGTTGATACATCTCAGTGTACCTAATTCCACTTTTCAAAAAGGTTTTAAGCACGGAAATAACGAACACTTAGACGGCGGTCGCTATAGTAACGACAAGGAGATGGCCCGCCTGGCCTCACAAAATAAATGAGAGCTAAATATCGTGACACTAAGCGTTGGAAATGGGTGCCTTATAAATTGATTGCAGCTCTCTTTTCACAATTTATGGTTGGCTTTATGAGGCATAGATTTTTAAGCTTTAGAACGTTTACAACTTGTAGAAATTGACGATGAACTAGTGGATGGTCTACGTCTTATTACCAATTATTTAAGTAATATAACATGGGGTTCCATCGAAGTAAGATACGAGGAGTGTTTCATAAATCTTAAAATGATATCCGGATATATTTTTATATTAAATAATGGAATCTCGATTTCTGATCTTTTAATAACATTTTTTGCGCGATCTTTCATTCAGGCATTCTTTACTAATCTAAATAAATATTTCGAGTCGCTTCGGCTGTCGCGTTATAGTTTTAAACTGTTAACTCATTATTCGTCGAACAGCTACGTTAGATACACTACTAGTTTAAGTGTTTTCAATAGTGAAATTGCAATATGTTTTTTTCTGTAATATGTAATAAATTAAATGTGTGAATCTACATATGTATGATATATAAATATGTTTTAGTTCTATTAAACATTCCCAGATACTCTTATATTTCAGCAAATTAAACTCCGAAAATAAGTCATCAGATGCCTTTATATAAGTTGATGCTGTCTATTTAAAAGCTTTAAAAGAGTTGATATCTATAGTGAGTAATCATATAAATAAATTGTCGAAATCTTTTGGGTTTCATCGTTTCATCATTGAAAACACCCTACATATTATTA
>OY744524.1:24806402-24813902 GCA_963556195.1 Sepiola atlantica | reverse complement strand
ACATGAATGTGTGGGTTTCTATGTATGCACGGTTGTTTATTTTTTAGCACGAATACGCCAAAAATCGACCTAATTTAAACACATCCTGGAATGTAGATGGCGCTTGAGTCTTAAAATAAAGCATTATACCGGTCCGAATACTTGTGTCAATGCAAACATTTTTAATATATTCAAATATTTTAAAAATGAAATCAGACGTAACACTTACATTATTGGTTCACATTATTTACACTATCTCTGTATTTAAAACTGTATAGCGAAATTTTGCGATCTAATATCGAGTTTAATAAGGAAAAACAGAAAAGTAATACGACACTTATTATACAAGATTCAGTTTTAAGCTCTCCAAATAAATACTAGCTATGGGCACGTGGCGCAAATAATACAAGCGTTCAGTACTAATCAGTTCTGTGTAGCATTCTTCTGGAATTTGAAGGTTTAATCTTTACTACTGTCTTACTAACTAAGAATAAAATAAAACTTATTTAACACTTCCACCCGCATGAATAAAATGTTCAATTCGTACTTCAGTATCGATTGATAATTTCGGCATCAATATTCTCGAATTCGAAAAGATGCACCTGATGAAAATCACAGGGTTCCTTTGTCGAAACGGTGTGAGAATAACATCCAATATAAGAATAAGAATGGTAGTCTAAATAATGTACTTTATTACATTTCATGGTATATTATATGGTTACTTTGCTGTAGGATTATTGAGTTTTAATAGAGGTTCTAGTGTAACAAACCCAAGTCAGATCATACTCGTCTTTCAGAAAGTAGGTCATCTATTTGTCCTTGCTAATTTGAATTTTTTCCAGAGATTTGATATTTAATGCTACAACAATTACTAACTGAAAATTCGGAATATAAATATATTCATGGCGACTTTTACTTTCAGATCTTAGCTATTACCACAGAGACGGACCAGATTTGCTTGGCACCGCTGAAGAGCTAATGAAACTTCAGAGATGCGTTTTTGTAGATACTAGAACATGGGTGTGGTTCAGTGGAGAGACCGTACATAAGCTACAATAAGCTACTAGCGGAAGACTTGCAACATATCAATGACGACCTACACGCTGTTATGGGGCATAGAACGAGATGGTGTGAGAGAGTCAGGAGGATAGTAGCATTACGCGACTAGATGGTGATCATGAAGACATACCATTTGAAATGTTATTAATACATTTATTAATAAATCTACATTGTATACTATACGTTCTTTTATATTATTAAATTCCTTTCATTTACTACTTCTTATTTTTATTATTAAATACAATTTTAGTTCTAACTGATTTCAAGATGTTTCATTATAAACAACTAACCGTCTTCATATTTAAGTTACTACTTTGTGTTTATATTTTACTTATTCTTTATAGTAATTTTCAAGTGAAGTGAACACCATGTCATATGGACTACATTGTTATTGATTAATATATAACTTATGATGTTTCTATGTGAGTCCCGGCCCGGTTTGGATCGCAAGCAAACCCCAGCAAGCTATTAAAATTATCAGAATCTTAGTAATTCGTGCCTTTGGACTTTTGTAATCAACAATCGGTGAAGCGATGTGATGGGGGCTGCGAATGAGGTGGTAAGTTCTGATCATGTATAACGTCCGTTTTACCAGTTTTCACAATTTTAGTTATCTTTGAACTTCTAATTTGTAGAAATGTCATGCGCGATTGAGAGTTTTTATTTTAATCTCGCAGATTTCTTAACGGAATTTGCAGGAGTAAATGTATCAAAGAATCAACCTATCCGTCTTGCTGGAATTTGAAAGCCACTTTATTCGCTGTGTTTAACATTTGACGAACTGAGAATTATTTCTCCAAAAATGGTTAAAGTATTTGCTATAATGGGGCATGATACCGTAGATAAATCATCGACCGAGTCACATCAAAGACTAAAAAATGGTACTTGAGCGCTCATTTCAAAACAATCAGTATAATAAGTTGAGGCTAAGTTGTCAGGGTAGTAATCCAGATAAAAGAGTGATGATCCTCTCTACATCTCGGCGTAGCGAATCATAAGATAGCCTTTGGGTCATCTTCGATATCGTCGATTGCTTTATTTTTATATTTTGATGAATTTATATTTTTACTGTTAAATTCTGGCCGAGGTAGGCACTATACAAATTGATATTCTAGTTCGAAATGTTTTATGTTTTCCTGGCATAAATAAAATAATATCGCAACGATTGATTCGTACCTTCTTGATATTTGACTAATTCCGTGTCATAATATTCATGGTAAGTAACTCTACTTTTTCGTTCTGATGCTACTAGATCAGGTTGTTCAAAGGTATTAGCTTCCTGGCCCAAAATGAACCAAACATTAATGTTTTATTGTTTTTTCTCTTTGCAAAACTCAATCATGTCCTGAAAATTTCAGAACAAAAATCAACAATTTATCTCCCTCCCTCTCCTCTCTTTTTCCCTCACCCTATCCTCGCTCCATCCCTTTCACGCAACAAACATCATGAATGACTACTCGAACATATAAAGAACTTGAAGCATAGAAATATCTACCAAAATAACATTGATGCATTAAATAACCCGAGGAGGGTCGATATGCCGTAAAATAAATCAACCAAACCAAACACCATGAATAAATACATGAACATATAAATAACCTGAACTATAACAAAGTTTTATCAAAATACCGTATTCGGAATTAAATCACACGAAAAGGCTTAATAAGTCGTTAAACAACCAAATAAATACTTTCAATAAATACTTGAACATATAATAAATTAAATCATAAAAACGTTTACCAAAATTACTGGATTAGACATCAAATAATCCGAAAAGGGTTGATATACCGTAAAAAAAAACAAGGAAACCAAACACAATGAATAAATACGTGAATATATAAAAAAAAAACTTGAAGCATAAACACTTGATATGCAATAAAAAATGAAATAAAAAAACAACCAAATCAAACGTAGTTTTTCTACAACTGCGTCACTTTTATGTGTGCGGATTTTAGTAGGTTTGTTATTTACCATCATGATTATTCCGAATAATTACTATAAGAATAGTAGTCTTTTGCAATAATGATGGTGAAGATTTTATTGTCTATATATTGGTTTCTATTATTGGCATTTTCAGTTTCGGTTTCCTGCCGTATCTGATATCATAGAGCAGTTAGCGCACATAACTCAGTACAGTTCAACGGTCCGTTTATTATAATCTAGAAAAATGAAAACAGATCGGGAATATTGACTACGTGTTGACTGATCAAGTTACCAATGAAAGAAAGTCAACGCGGTGCGAGTTAATAAATAACGCCATTCGTATTTTCTCATTGGTGCATGCCGCCGTTACCCCTAGTATGTATTGACGAGTATATTAGCGATTCCCGCAGCACACTTGTCCATATCATAACGTTTCGGGATTTATTTATTGTATTTATTTCCTTTCTTAACAACAATTATAGCTAGGATTTCTTTTAATACGAAGATTATTTATTGATTAATTTAATTGTTTATTTGCCGTATCGACTCTTTCGGGAGATATTATATTGATTAATTATCTCATGCAAACTTTAAAATAGATATAGAGGTACTAATTATTCTTCCGTGGGCATCTGTTGATTTAATAAATACTAGCGGAACCCGTGTAAATTACACGAAATGATGTTTTCAATACGGGTCCTAATGTAACAAAGCACCCTCTATTTGTTAGTAAGTTACGCTTGCTTTATTATGAGCCCCCCCCCCTTCTGGATAAGAGTGAAATAATTGTTTAAAATAGTAACTCGTGTACGATAGACACTGCGCATATCTACTAAAAAAGGTTGATATGCCATCCGTTCAAAAAACAAAAAAACAACAAAATAATACCTACTTTTTAAGCAGTCAACGTAATTAAATAGACAATGCCATTAAAAACGCCAACATAAAAACAAAAAATAGTTTAAAGTTTTAAGCAACACAAAAAAGTAGTTTTTAACCAAGTGATAAAAATTTTTTTATTATTTCTTCCCCTTCCGCTCGAAATGTAGAATAAAAATCATAGAGGTTGGTTGGTATCGAACTATGAACCAGTCGGGCCGAAGTAAAAAAGTCTACCTCACCAACCATTGCGCCAGAGCGAAACACATGGGAATATGCCTAAACGCAGGCTAGTTGAATGTTTTTCAAAATTTAAGTGCGACACGCATGCGCAGAGCTTTTGCCGGAAGCGTGACACACGAACACACACGCTATCGTATTAATATATAGATATTTCTATCAACTTTTAAAATAACCTTTAAAATAAGAAAAAAATATTAGCAGATGGCTTTGGAGGATACCTACAGCAAGAAAATATCTGTAAATAACTGAACTTAACTTTTAAATGTAATTTAAAATATATTCCACGTATTCTTCAGCAGAAAAAAAAAACACTCGCTTACCATGAAAGCAAGAACGGTGCAATTCAAATTACATATGTTTCCATGACAAAAATATACAATTTTCTGACACTTTTTCACATAGTTCAATAGGTAAAAGAGTCGAGACTTTCTAATGAATCTAAACCTCTAAAATAAGTACTAATAATAACGTGCACGCTAGGGCTTGTTTTCGATTAACAGTTTCAGATTAATATACATTCTTAGTAATAAAACATATTTAATAAACTTATAACATAAGTGTACAAATCATGGGAAACAAAGCTAATATATTCGCAAGAATATTCTGATTGAAAATAAACCATTGCTTTTGCTCGGATATAAACGATCGATAACTGATGCCCAGACAAGCGGACAAGAGACTCACACTATTATTCTTTTGACGTCATTGTTTTCCTAATTTTTTAGATATTATGCGTGCTAAAGGTGTTGGAATCAGAATATGTACACTGGATAGAATATATTGAATATTATTCAGTGTGTGTATTTGTGCGCCTTTTGGCTGTTATGAACAGCCATTGCCCAATAAAACAGTAATATGAATTATTTATGGGCTAAAATAACCTGGTTTCAAATGATATGAGAAGGGTCATATTCTGTTACCAAATACACAGGTGGTAAGCATACGTCTCAGAAGTTGTCTCGCTCTGTGATATACAAGAATGACCAGAATTATTAAGAAGATCAGACATGACCGGTCTGACATCTACTGATAACCTCTACACTGCAACTGCACCCTGAACACCAAATTAAATTGCACACACACACACACATATATATATATATATATATATATATATATATATATATATATCACTCCGTTATAAGGAATGAAGGTGTTCAATGCGACGTAAAAGCAATATAAATCGGAGAGTCGGGGAAATAACAAAAAAGTACGAAAAACAGAAGAAAAAAGTAAATAAATCAAGAGCTTTATTTAAATACGATATAATTTCTCCAACTTGCTCTGTCGATAAAGAACCGAACGTCAACGACTGGGTTTCCGATTTTGTAAAAGAGTCACGAAAGGAAATAACATTTAACCGAAAATCGTGATAAGTATGATGTTAGTACCTTTTAAGAGTTGACATAATAGATCCGGGGAGGTTCGAATTTGGCTTACTGCCTCCGCAGTTAGCGTCAGTAGAGATAATTGTAAGTTAATATTTACATATAATAACATTTTAATTGAACTGTATTTCATATCATTTAGGCAGACATGTTTTCTAATCCAAACTAGGCGAGATCGTAACTGACATACAAGATACCGCTGTGGACTAAGATAGTATGCTGAGTATTTACTATTGTATCTGTTCTGTTCATGCGTAGTAATTACGTCCGGGAATGTATAAATTCACAAATTTCCTCAGCTATCCGACAAGTGTATTAAATACCAAGCTGCGGATCTGAACGCGATAACCAATTCGACAGTCATGAAAGCGCAACAATCTTCTTCATCAAGTTGAGGTATGGTTAGCTTCTTCCTAGGAATTACCTCAACTTTATGCAGGGGTTATTCTTGATCGCATGATACTCCTTTACGGGTCATAGAGTTCTATGATTGTGTCCAACCAGAGTGGCTGCTTAAGGTAGATTTATTTTCCCACTTTGTCTCATATATTTCTCAAGTGCGAGTAAGTAAATATATAGGTGTGTTAATAATAGTAGCTTTTTTTTGTATAACATAATATTTGTACAATATATATATATATATATATATATATATATATATATATATGATTTTTCAGTATTCAATGAGTTGTAAAAGCTTCAGATACCATAAACACAAGAAACCAAATTAAACCTGTGAAACACAATTCCACGGTGATATTTCACTATTGACTACAACATGGTCGTTTTTAGTACAATGTTAACAAATTATATGTTACTCGTCCTTTTATACAATCAAATTCTGCCCAGTGTCATCAAACCTTACCAATACTCACGGTGTTTTCTCACCGTCAACCTGCCAAACACATTAATCCTAATCATCGAGTGACCTTTGAACTTCATAACCGGGTATTCATTACTACATAAAAAAGTCGAATTCTTCCCTATACAAGACAACACATCAAATTAATCGTCTTATGAAGAATATTTTACTTGTCTCGCTTAATAATTTTCTGATTTTGTTTTCCTAATCTTATAGTTAAATAGTTTTAATTAGTGCATGTTAATATAACTACATACTAAAATCATAGTTTTTATTAATGTTCACTATTTAAATATACACATAACTTTACTAGCAGAAAGTTTCGATCTTGCTCTGGATTGAATGCTCCTTCATACTATGCTCGTAACCCCATATTACTTTCTTACTTTTTACTACCTCCTCCATCCGTTTCGCCACATAATATAGTCGAAAAAAGCTGAAATATTGGGAACCTCTTAGTTCATTTAAATCGGATATACGTATGTGTAGTTTTAATAGGGGTACTGTTCTTTAAAGATTCACGAAGATGTTTGGCACATGTAGGATAATGTAGAGATTGAGGGCAATATCCAGTGTTTTCCCGGTATTTTTTTTTTTACATATGATATACATTTCATCAATATAGGGTATATTTAAAGTTTCAAAGTAGGTTCGCCCTACCCCCCGCTAGCTCATACAGGTAAGGATAGCGCTTAGAGATTCGGGGCCACTTCGATTGTCTTCCCCAGAAAATGTTAGACATATGATTTTACTTTCATAAAAATAACATATATTTGAAGTTTTAAGGAGGGGTGGCCCTTCAAAGTATTCTAGAATGTGCACTTAAAGATTGGGAACACTTCCATTTGTTCTCACGATTAATTTTACATAAAAATACACGTTTTGATTTTATGTAGATTATCTAAAGTTTTTTTCTATAGGGAACACATACACATCACGCACACACACATGCATATATACATTGAGTTCTATTTATAAAGATTCCACGAATTTCCAGCTGGCACAATATCTCTAATCGTTTCTGCTCAAGTTTCATACAAAAGAAGATGGTTGAATCATGGCCGCTAACACCTTACAATTGACCCATAAATTTGATGTCGTGGAAGCTGATCGTAAACTGGAAATATGGCGGCCCAGGTTAATTATCTCTTAATTTGACAAACGAGC
>OY744524.1:24671402-24803902 GCA_963556195.1 Sepiola atlantica | reverse complement strand
CTCCAGCTTTTTTGTTCATTTGCTTTTGACACCTAAGGATGATTCGACAAAGAATCTAAAACGTTCTTGAAACATGTGAAACTTATGAAACATTTATTTTTTTATTCATCTTAATACAAAAAAAGATCATCAGAAAAATAAAAAAATAAAAAAGGTATAATTTAACCAACGAAGTCTATCTTTTTTAACAATGTTTTCATAAATATATATATATATATGTATATATAGTAATTCATGTAAAGTAAACATCTACAACATAAAATCCTTAGAATTTCAACCGGGCTTATAAAATAGTGCTCAATTGTGAATATAACTATTTATATAATTGTTTTTAATTTTACATACATGTGCAAAAATTCGATACGCTTACATGTCGATATTATCGCTCAATAGTTATTAGAAACTAAGATTTGGCATGCGGAATAAAAGTATTATCTTTCACTCAGATGTTCATATATGATATGATGAATCGGAGACGAATAGAAGTGTACTATAATGGCGTATCAAATGAGAAGATACGTAGAACTTTTCTATTTTATGAGAGTCTATTTTACTTTAGTCGACTTTGATGTTACCATCGTTACTAGATGTACGTAGTCAATATAATAATGTCACAAACATTATAGTCTCAACCAATATGCTAGTGATATGTTCTTTTATAATCTGGTGTGAACATAAAACAAATAAGTAAACAGACATTTACTTCGATGTGTGTAGGTACATATTATTCGGTAAAGTATTCTTATTGCGTATTCGTCTTTCCGCTTTGCTTTTTTATTCGTGATTCCTATCTACTAACAGACTCAGTCATGGTTATACACTGTAATGCTTCAAGTTCTTAAGTCGTTCACAACAACAAAATACAAAGTTGTCATAAATTATCATACATTTTGATTTGATCAATAGGGTTTTGCTTTGATTATTAATCGATACGGGCTTTTTTCCGAAGGTAGCAACACTTGAAGGCACGTAGTTCACGAACAATTTAGATCAGGTACGTAGTATGTCTGTAAATAGTTCTGCAAGGAAAGGTTAATATCTTAAAAGTGCACTTATGTTGATGGCTTTTACTAGTTATTCATGATGTAAAATTATGTGTATATCACGGTATACAGTTTAATGCCATACGCAGGATAGATTAGATATCAATATTGTAGGTACTGACACCACGGGTCAGAGAGGACCCGAGGCCAATGATAATTAAGGGCGTGACTCCATCCCTTCTAAAGCTCCGATATTGCAGCCTTACATCTTATGGTATTTCAGGTTTATACCCCGGACATGAATTACATTTAAAGACATAGATGACTACATTATATGTAAAAGAGACGTAATATATAGGGTGAGCCAAAATAAGGGTCCTATCTTTAAATTTGAATAACTTGAATTTGAATAACTTCCACAAAATAAAAGTTAAACTCACCAAACTTTATGTGTGTGTAGACTGACCCTTCCGAGATTTTTTGAAATAAACAAAACAAATTTTAGCCGAAAAACACTTCTTAAAACTTACAAAAACTAAAGTATTGTTTTTTACACTGTTTTGAGTTTTTTAAGCAAAAATAATGTTTTCTAAATGAGGGTACGTTCCTTAGGGCTAATACGGCTCATGCTTGCTTCGGAAGGGGTCCTTTACTTATTCTAAAAAAAAAAATTTTTTAAATCAATAAATAAAAAAGTTATGAATTTTTAAAAATAGGACCCTTATTTTTGCCCACCCTGTATTATTAAATATATAACTGAGTGAACCAAATGTATGTTCATCAAGCTTTTTCCTCATATAGTTTAATGTCACAAAATACATGTGACATATTTCTGGGATTAATTTTTTATTAACTGAACAAGTCAACATCTCTCACTCGAGCATCGATGTATGTTACTCTATGTTGATTCAACCACTCTCTAATAATTGCATCCAGTTCGTTTAACAGAAACACTTTAACTTATGATGTTGGCAACGTCCACGTGGTTCCTCCTGCTAAGTCCCCAATGTCTTCCTAGAAAGAATGGTAACGAAAGATATCGGAGAAATTATTGCCAACAATAGTATTATCTGATTCATACTAAGTAAATGAATAGATGGGAGCATTTAGAAAACAAGTGATGTTCTTCTTTAATCACTATTTATAAATTGCGTTATTCCTCCATCTAATCCCCAAAGTATGTTTGGACACACCATAAACAGTTATGTACTATCAATAGCACATACGTCTCATTATTCTTAGTCATGCAACTAGACTAGCTTAACAGTAATGTCTCAGATTACAAAAATTCCAATTAACTACAAGTCTAGTTTATAGTTGTATTAATTTGACTTATTAGTCACAGGTACATCTAGTATTTATGTAGCATGTGTTCTACATATGATGTGTATATTTTATCTAACGAAAACATCATATATATCTTACATAATTTATTTTATTATCAAGTGATTGACAATTAGTTTAACAATATCTGGAATGTAGATATTTAAAAGCGTTTTATATTAATAATTCGCGCCATTTTCACATAAACACTAACAATAATTCAATAATAGATATGAAGCAATATTGAGATAAGGGAGTACTTAGATCGGCGAGCTTTTTCTGCCGTAAAGTAAGCAGAATCTAAGAAGGTAGATCATTTAGTAGCACGGATTTATTGAAATATGATAAAATTAATAAACGTACAAGTGGTCACTGTCAAAATGTATGATGTTTATATACTTTTGCATTCTCGTCATCGACTACCGACATGCGCACTTATTTTACACATATGTATTCCTTACGCTAATAGTGTATATTTTACATTATGTTAGTTATATGAATAAAATACTGGAAATAGTTTTCGATTAATTAAAACCGTAAAATATATATTTAGCAAACGATGTTATTCGCTGTGCCGTATGTCAATCCTAATATTGATATGAATAGATTTTTAAAAAGATAAAAATAATCGATTCACCATGGAAAGGTATTTTTAAAAACTCCGGGAGCGACCTTATGTAAATAGTGTAGTTTGGCAAATAGGAAAATATTACCATAGCTGTACACTAGGGAAAAAAGCAAATACAATTTCTATATCATAAAAGATATAGCTGGAAAGGTCAATTAAATGTATTTCATATTTCAAATCTATCGGTAGAGAAAGAATCAAGAAGAAACAAGCGTAAATATTAAAGATGATGTATGTGACAAGAAAGAATGAAAACTGACGTCGAAATGGAGATTGCTTGAAAACAATAGTTGGTGAAATATATTAGGTAGCGCTGGTCGAGATCTTGTGCCCTTTTCGGTGACAAGGGCACATTGATAAATGTGATTTAAATGCTCGACGCACGACACAAGACATTATCGACGAACGACTCGTCAATGATTGCGAACATGGCGTCAGCCTGATCAGACATCATGTCCAACATGGGTGGTAGTGATTTCTCTGTATGTAAATATAGTATTTCAAGTTGCTTATTTTTTTAGAATTTTTTCTTGGATGGGAGAGGGGAAATGTTTCGATGAAAATATTGTTATACACAGTGTCGGCCTAAGATAAACACCATGCCCTCACATGATATGATGGCAAGAGTGTTCGCAAATCGACCAGGAGACAATGTTCAATCCTCGGTCGAGTCATACCAAATATTCATAAATGCTACGTTATGTATTCTTGCTAAACACTAGGACTTATCAGTGGAAGATAAAGCTGAGTAAAATAAATATTACTGGGAAAGGAGTGGCGCTCTTTCTTACATATCAGTCTAATAGATACGATCGATAACTTTACTTTATTTACTGCAAGTATGTTTTTTAACAAATCATTGTAATTCATTTCAATGAAGTATATCCATTAATAGTTATGTTTATCCGACGTTGCCCGTGTATCTTTTTACTTTCATTTTTGCTTCGACCTGATTTTCTTTTAATTTTGCCGTTTTATCGTTACCAACTTATTTTATTTTAATTGGTGTTTTGAGGGATTCATTTAATTATTAAGTTATCGTTTTATCATTAAATTAAAAATTGAACCAAATTTCCGACCTTGTGTCACATCTTACAACTGTGGAAGGTAGATAAATACCAAATAAGTCTGAAAAGTTTTGATGTTAATATACTTAGAAAATTTATTAATATTTAGATTAAAATGGAATATTAGATTATGTTGGAATATTACATAAGCTAAATTCATTATTCTCCATTATTTCGCTATGTATTTATTACGTTCAAAATAGTGTGACTGACAGACAGCCAGACAGACAGACGGACGGAGAAAATCGCAATTTATATAAAATGGTGGTCTTGAAAAGAGTGTGGATTTTATGCAATTATACTTTTGCTAAAATCAATTCGATTAGTAAGTAATCTATTGGTATATGGTTCTTGTCCTTTTTAAAAATGACACAAGTAAAAATGGCACTGGGAAAATAGCACAGTAAAAATGTAACCGGTAAATATGATACAAGTGAATAAGTAGAACCAAATTAAACAAAGAAAGAACAATTCGGTAACGGAAAATTAGGACCGTTAAAAAAATTCGGAGCTACACCCCACTCTATTGTTTTTGAATAAGTATTTACTCTGTTGTTTTGAAACCATTAGAATTGTCTTTTTATTGAGGGCGTAAGCTCCTGTTCCTCTTCTTTTAAATAGAGGCTAAGCCCCCGTTCCTAATAATGTATGTAAAATAAATATTTTTAAATTTTCAATTTCGCTTCTTCGAATAATTTTCATTGAAGGTGGGGGGGGGGCGAAGGTTTCAAGCCCTATAGTCTTTCATAGAAGCTTGATGCTCATACCCCTCCACCTGTTTAAAAATAGATATTTTTTAAATAAGTATTCACTCACGCGGTAAAACATAAATAAGAAAAGAAAACGGTGCTGGTGCAGCTTTTGGAATAGAGAAAACCGAAACTTGCCGAAGCAGAAATAAGTAAACAGCCGAACAGGTTGAATAAAAACGAATCGGCGTCAACACAAAAACGAGGCAGCGTTTCAACAGAAAAAAAAACTAATGAAAGAAAAAAACTCACCATATGTTTATTTTTCTGACAATTTATTTATGTTTTGGCGAAGAAAATCAATGAAATAAATGTTTGTTATATCACGGGGAAAGATAACAGTTACATTCTTTTCGTTAAATTGTGTTTTAAATGACTACATTAGAAATTGTAATGGACAAAATTAATGAAATAACGATTTTTACAGATTTTCTATTTGTTATTTAGTATTCGACCACTTTTAGAGGGGTACACATCCGACCAGGTTCAGCTTATGTTAAGGTTATGCTAAAAAAAAACAGTTCGGTGTCTGTTTTGTTCAAAAGCTGTACAAACTTTTTTGGCGAAAAATTCATGTTTAACGAGCTCGTTCAAATCGAATTAAAAACTAGTATATTCAATTTTTCGTATCACGGCTTCAGGGTTAGTTTTTGAGCCTATGAAATGCATTTTTTAAAACAAAATGAGATGCGAAACTAACTTCCCATTGTAACTCCTCATACAATTGGGTAAAAGAGAAATAGTCTACTTTATGGCGGCTTCCAGTGTTTGCCGTCGGAAGTTGACAACGGTGTTTATCAAAAAACTGTTACCTATTGTATTTTTAGTAAGATTTATTTTAATGAATAATTGGTTTTCATAATTTTTCAAACATTAACACATAGTAAAATCAAACTGCTCTTTATAATTGGAATTTAAAAAAACAAAATTGATTACAAATAATCATATAAAACATTTTTTAATACGAATGTTTTCTGTTTTGAAAACATTTTTAAATAGTTTATTGACAAACCAGAAGTGTACCCGACTCAAATCCAGCAGCAAACGGTGTTTAGCCAGATTTAGTTCCTGATATAATAAAGTATCCGATAGTTTCTCAAATGTATTAATTTATTTATTAACTTGTTAGACGAAAGTACATAATAATTAACAAATACCCCTCCCCATGTTAAAAATGTATTTCTAAAACTAAACGTTGTTATATCATCACGGTCCATGAACTGCAGAAGATTATTTAGAAAGTCATTCTTAACATTCTTAACTATTCTGTACTTTCACGTGACAATTCAATAAATACATGTATAAATAATACTTAGTACAAGACTTGGCAAATCAGAAGAGTAAGCGTCCCAAAACAGGAAGTATTAAATATCAGGAACAAAATCTGACCAAACATCGTTTGCTGCTGACTCCGAGTCGGTACTATTCTGGTTTTCCAGTTTATTAACAACTTTTTTAATAATTGTTTTGTCTTAATTTTTTTTGCAAAATACTTTTTAAATACTTTATATTGAAAACATTTTTTAAATAGTTTATTTTATTTTTAACATAGTCTAATAGTTTTTTTTTCATGAATAAAAATGTAATAAAATTAAAATATATAACACAGTATAGTAATAACGTATCCAATACAGACTATTCCCGAGAAATTGTGTTTTATTCGATTGCATGACTGATTCTCACGTGTTTAAACTAGTGTAAATTTAAAAAAAATCCCTGCACTACTGTTTTCTGGTGAGCACCGCTTGTCGGTCTCGGATTTAAAGGTCGGAAACCGTCATGAAGTAGACTGTTTCTTTTTTACTTCTAGTTGTGTTTTCCCAAGGTGTTTCTTGTGTGTTCAGACGTTGTTGCCTAAGAAGTAAACTCTCATAGGGGAGGGCGTTTAGCTGAATTTTCTTTTAAATATGACAAACTTCATACTTTCCCTTTTTGTATTGTGATATCTTTATCTATATTTTTCCTTTGGGCCATTATTTCCTATTCATCCTCTTTTTCCCTCTATTCCGATGCGATTTCTACCTGTGGCATATTTTCTCTACATTAATTGTACTATATCAGCCGTGGCTTTACCCGGTCGGTTTTCCTTATATAATTTAAATACCCCCTCTCTCTCCCTCTCTCTATCTATCTATCTCTCTATCTATCTCTTCCTCTCTCTCTCTATCTATCTATCTCTTCCTCTCTATCTCTTCCCTTCTCTCTCTCTCTCTCTCTCTCTCTCTCTCTCTCTCTCTCTCTCTCTCTCTCTAAGGTATTCCTCTCTTTTCTTAGTTCTCTCATCAAAAAATAACTCCTTATATCTATCATTATACTATATATGAGTTGATCAACTTTCTTTCCCTTAAAGCTTTTCCCAATATATTTTAATGTCACACATTGCATAATAAGATATGACTTTGTAATTGTGTTTGAAAACATATCTGTGTTTCTCTGATTATATCTAATAATTATTAATATCTATGTGGGCATTTATGAAAAGAGGGAATCTGTCTTTTCGCGTGGGCATCATATTTACATACGTGTCTCTTTACACAGTACACATTACACACATTGATGGAAAGTAAATGGCAAAAAAGCCTCGTTACTTCTATGCATCGATAGAAAAAAAAAATAATAATAATAATAATATTCCCATATAATAATAAAGAATTATAATAATATAGAAATAAAGGCCCTCATTTCTACTAGTTATGTAAGAAGAAAGTCTTAAAATGATATGCAAAAATGATTACTTTTTCTTATGAAGCAGGAGCTGTTGTACTCCAGCAGGTAACTGGTACATCTCGGTGAATCTCACAAATACACGCTTATATATATATATGTATATATATATATATATATATATATATATATATATATATATATATATATATATATATATATTGGAAATCACTTCAGACAAGGCATGAATCCACGTGATGTAAAGAGCTTAACAAGATTTCTACTTCAAGATCACACATTTGACAACGATACGTGTTACATGGTAAAATTCGGACCCAGCAAACATCAATTCTTCCCCCTTTTTTCAGAAACATCGCTCATGGAATCTGAGGGTTAAATAAAAAAAATAAGGGAAGCAAGAGTTTCGAGGAGGCAAAATGTAAACCCAAGGTCCACTTTCTAGTCTTTTTGCCAATTTATGAAGTCGTAAAAGATGAATAGTAGCTGTATAATGTATCTAATCTCTCTTCGCTGCATCTCTCTCTCTCTCTCTCTCTCTCACTCTCTCTCTCTGTGGCGTCGACCAGTGTATACGCTTACAAATCCGAAAACACAAAATAACTAATCCTTAAAAAGATCGTTGTATACAGATTACAATTAAGTGACTGTGTATAATTATGTTTCTCACAAAGTTTAAGGTATGAAGATACAGAATACAATATTAAGACCACAACGTGCTTCTGAAAATGCCCCTTACGGAGTCGAGCTATCAAGTGATACTGATGACTCATGTCACACAACTTTTTAAGAAGTTAGACGTTGGTATTGTTAAATCACGAAATTCAAAGCTGCGCGTACACGTTAACTTTGATTAAAAATATGTCTACGATGTACGACTATGGTTAAGGGGTATTAAGAAGAAATTGAAATTCAGGAATATTTCGTGTCAACTGACAATAGATTACATGTTATGCAAATCTGAACTATTTCGTCATTTAACCGTAACATATATACGAAGAATGCTTCCAAAATATACACAATTACTAAAACCGGTATCAATCGTGCACACTTTATTCTATACTGGAACGATCTATAACCATTTTCAACATATTCTTTAATTTGGGGCAATTTAATATTAAAGCTGAAGATGAAGACATTAGACATTTGTTTTAAATTGGTCCATTCCGTTAGTTTCAGTAACGTCACAAAGTGTTGACTTCCTGTTGAGAGACAAACAGTGGGCTGATGTTGACGTAACCCCACACGTAGCATCTTACTCGGTTGTCGGGCAAATTAGAAAGTCATGCCACCATCTTGCAGCTGTAGATTTTACGATGTTCTAAATCTGTCAATTAATCCCAGACTTCGGTAAGCCTTTATATAGGCACAAAGTATGGAAGACACATAATGCCATATATAATGGTCGTAAAATACAGTAACCTTCTCGTGTCCCTGTTGTCTACTTGACTGATATATAAGCTACTGCATTAATCAATATATATATATATATATATATAATTATGTAAGTGTTCGAATCATTAATCGGAATTCGGAATCGAAAAATCAGAACTTATGGAGGTTTCAGAATCGAGAAAAGTGTAGCCTTATTTCCGTTGCCAAAAATGATTATTTTATTTGTGTTAGTTATTTTTAAAAGTTTGTTCATTAATACTACTAAAGATAAAATAACACATATTTATAGTTTTTGTAATTACTAGTAAAACAAAAATCCATAAACCATCAAAATAATTGCACAGAAAGAAATAGCACGGTAAAATAGCACAGGGGGAATTGCACTAGTGGATGAATCGGAACATCTGGCACAAGTCTAAAATATACAATGAGCTTATTAAATCACCATTTACAATCAATCACGGGTAACACATTTGAGAGAAAAATAGTTAGGTAGATCAACTCGTTTAATGTACGCCCCCCACCCACAAGTGTATAGGCGAAAATATATGAACACATTACACAGTTTTTTTTCGGTAATCAGAAAATAAAAATCAACATCTCAATAACGAAATATTATGAAATTTGAAAAGAATTGGGATCCGAAACAGTAATTGCATCGGAGTAAGAATAAATATACACTTTTTGTCTATCAAATACATATTTGTTATTCATGTTTTAATTGTTTGTTTTTTTTAATAATTTCTCCCCTCGCCCTCTTCCCGTTTTCACTCTCATCTCTCTACATATCTATTCATATAGCCACACTTCAAAGCTGTGATTCAGCTAAACAGTCTTTGTCAATGACTAACCCATACACCCCTTCTGTGTTGAACTATCTGGTAAGTAAAACCTCGAACTGAGACCAGGTGAAAACGCATTGGTCTTTTTGTAAACAAATTTAGCTCTTAAACAATCGATGGTGTCCATCATTTATGCAATGCTTATTCTCAGCAGTGGTTAGAAGCGGAGATTGTCGTTCAGAAGGTCGAGTTTCGATACTGGCCGTGGTCAAGTTGCTTATCTAGGCACATTAAAGAGCTTTGCTATAGCGAAACTGTATTTCTATGAATGTCTATATATATAACAATAATACATACTGAAAATTATCATATATTATTGTTATAGTGCCCTATACCTGAGTAATAGTATAAACACATTTTTGGAGAGATAAGAAAATGCAAATATATACGTAAAATGTAATCAGTTTACTAATACAACCTGTAGGACGTCTAATATTTAAATTTAAATACCGTAAATAGTCAACAGTATTTACTTTTTCAGCATTTTTCTTTTGTTGATTGTTAACATATTTTTGTAGATTGTGATATTAAACGTTTAGCTTATTTACAGTTTTAGTTTTAGAGATGTTTGCATTACTATATTTTTTAAAAACTCTGCTCACCCCAAACAAGGCAAGTTGTCACTGTAGACGTAAGGGGCTACTTAGAATTAGGGGAAAGTTAAGGGGGTCATCATAAAAATGGAACTGTACAGCAAGATGCACATTATTTTCCTTTCAACGTAGATGGGTGACATATTTTCGTTAATTAAGGAAATTTTATAGTAATAATAAACTCAAAATATTGAAATGCCATTTGTACTTTTGATATATTAAACTAATTGTACATATATGTTAAAATAAAAATTGCAAGCATATTATTTCTATAACAATTAAATCATCAAACCAATTATACAACACGTAGTAAATTAGCACAACTCACCAGAGAGTAAATAACACAATAAGAAAGACCAACATATTTCACCATTAAAATGTGTTTTTCCGCTTATGACCGCCATAATTTCTTTGTAAAAAGTACAGCGTGCTTATGTTAAGACGACGGTACAAAAGGGTAAACTGCAAGCAATACTTTAAACTTATTCAAACAGTGCATGCTTACATTCAATGCTATCAAGAAAGCTGATTTTCATTTACAACTATAAGAAAACATTTAAACCACCGATAGCCATGGCTAACAGCAACCTTCCACAGAGTCCAACATTCAAATTCCTGGGCTTAACATTCACAAGAAACGTACACTGGAATAAATACGGAGAATACACTGCCACATTTTCTGCAAAATAGGTGGGGCTCCTCTACCGGGCTCAGAAAACTTTTCACACCAGCCAGTATCCTGTATCAGTCACTATTCCCTCATGCATGGATTAATGTTGCTACATCTGGGCTGGTGTATCAAACACTAGTCTCTCCATTGTTGACGAGGTGCAAACAAAAGAGTATCTAATCGAATAAGTATCATACTGCCTAGCAAGCTTCAGTCACTGTCTCATCGCAGCAATGTTGCATCCATGTGTTTATTTTACAAGTACTTGCACGCAATGTGCTTTCATTTTCTAACTTAACTTGCAGCCGTAAATACCCCTAAAAAGCACGACCAGCAGCAAAATCCCACCCTGTCACTGTAGAGGTCCCCAGATGCCGGAACACTTTCTACTGTAATATATCCTTTTCTTCGAATCGCTTGCCTTTAAAATCCTTTCTTTGCTACCTGTTTGTCCAACTGTATTTCCCTGGGGAAATAAAAATGTAATGTGAACAGATATCGTGATGCACCCCCCCCCACTATAAAACTGACCCCTTATCGATGTAATTAATGAAACTAAAGACAGCAGAATGTTATTTTAGCATACATAATTTACTTTTTACAAATTAACATTTCCGTGATTTTCGGCATACTTATATTGAAATGAATGCGAATTACGAAAAATGTAATGAATATGCGGAGTGAGTAAAGAAAAAGACAGTACAAGTGAATTCACGAACACTATGAATGTATATGGAAAGCAGAATAAGAAAATCCGTTTAAGTATTATGTATGAAAAAAAGGCTAATATTATATTTGTGTTTTCTTTTTTGGTTTTGTTATTTTAAGGAATAATTGCCCCATCGGTAAACCCAGTCCCCGCCGGCCTAATAACAGCTGCTATGACCCTAGCACGGCCTCGGAATTCCTACGCTGGTTGACAGTTTTATTGCACATCGCAATCAACCCCGATCTAATAAACACCTCGTGTTTGTTTTTCTCAGTTTGCCATATCCGTGAAAATGAAGTCGGTTCTAGCGCATTATCAAGTTTTTTTTCTTCTTTTCTTTTATATTTACTATGAATCGGACAAAGACAAATTTAGCACAAGACCCCATTTGTAAATAACTAGGCGAAGATTGAACACTTTCCTCAATACCATAATAAAGGCAACTACTGACCCGTACAAACACATGTGATTGTGATATAGAGTAACATTTCTATAGTATGGTAAAATGTGAGAACTCAATGTTTTTTAATCGAGATATTAGATTCTCTGGTACTATCTGGGTGTATACGTTGTTTGGTTCAATAATATTTCGTGTTCTGTTTTTGTTTAACTTTAATTCTGACTTATGGAAAATCGTTTTTTTTATAGTGAGTTATCACTTTTGATGGCCGAAAATCCGCTCAATGAAAATAGTAAATAATATTGTCAGTTGGCGATGAACAACAACTTGAGAGGATTGAAAAATATGCGGGAAATTGATTATTTGAGTGTACGTCTCAACAGGCAATAGTAAAATTAAACTTTAATAGACCCTGTTGTAGTCAGCTGGGAAGTGATAACATATTCCATAGATGGATAGTTCTGTGGAAAAACTTTGTACTTGGTAGTTCCATTTAGTCGTAGTTAGACTGAGGAAGAAAGAAAATAATATTTACAGTGGCTGTAGGTAGATGAGCTTTTCTTGTGAATGTTTTACAGCAGGAACCCTAGCTTGGAGATCAGTTGATCAGCTACCGTGAAACTAATAATAGAGCAGGGAACGACTAGTAATATCTCTAGTGTGAAAAGGAGGATGTTAGTAAAAGAGAAGAGAGCATCAGCCACTAGATTCCGAAGTCTATAGTGTACGTTGTTAAAGCAGACAATTGTACTCTGAGCGGCACCTCCCAGATTGTATAACAGTAACAAATCTTAAGACGAATCTGACTTCCATACAAGAAGAGGAGTGTGTCAGGAGTAAAGTCCTTTCTGTAACGGTAGAAAAATCTAAACAATCTAGTATTATTTCTTGTAAATACAATAATAAAAAAAAAGAATAATATTAAAATGAAGTGTCCTACAATTGTCTAACTAGGATATTCTGACAATAGTGGTTATAATTGTGACATTTCATCTTCGGCTTATATTCATGTACTAACATACACATCTGACGTTGCCCTGCAACGAATGAAACACACGATGTACTTTTTTTGCGGACAGCTCATAACTTTATAATAACATTTTCTTCTTATTTTTTTATACATTTTATAATATTTAATGCCTTTAGTCGAAACATATACTCAAAATTAAGTATGTATTTCATGGTCTATGTACTGGGATATTGATTGCAATTCCTATCAGTATATGTATAATCCTTATCCTCCTCAATACACATATATCGTTTCTTTTAAATCCATGACGATAACTTCGCTTTCCTGCTCCAATATCTGTACTCTTTATTTACATTTCTATTCTGATTTTTTCGACAATTTTTACGTTTTAAAAATAAAATAAAACGCAACAAATAAAATAAAATAAAATGTCATGGAAATACTGTTAAAAGTCATCAATAAAATAAAGTGAAACGTCATAAATGAAATTAAGTATAACGTCATACAAAATAATATAAAACGTCATGTAAATAATATTACAATTCATAAATGAAATAAAGTAAACGTCACAAATGAAATAAGTAAAACGTCATACAAAATGACGTAAAACTTCATTAAAATACCGTTAAAAGTCATAAATAATATAGAGTAAAACGTCATGAATGAAATAAAGTAAAACGCTATACAAAATAACGTAAAACGTCATAATAATGTAAAACGTCAGAAATACAACCAAGGAAAACGTCATAAATAACATAAATTAAAACGCCATATAAAATAAAGTAAAACGTTATAATAATGTAAAATGTCAGAAATACTATCTAGTAAAACGTCATGAATGACATAAAGTAAAATGCCATACAAAATAAAACGCCATAATAATGTAAAACGTCAGAAATACTATCGAGTAAAACGTCATGAATGACATAAAGTAAAATGCCATACAAAATAAAACGTCATAATAATGTAAAACGTCAGAAATACTATAAAGTAAAACGTCATAAATGACATAACGTAAAACGCCATATAAAATGAAGTAACACGTTATAATAATGTAAAACGTCAGAAACATAATATAAAATCAAGTAAAACGTCATGAATGAAATAAGGTAAAACGCCATACAAAATAACGTTAAACGTCATAATAATGTAAGACGTCAGAAATACAATCAAGTAAAACGTCACGAATGAAATAATGTAAAACACCATACAAAATAACGTTAAACGTCATAATAATGTAAAACGTCAGAAATGCAATCAAGTAAAACGTCATGAATTAAATAATGTAAAACACCATACAAAATAAAGTAAAACGTCATAATAATGTAAAACGTCGCAAATAAAATCAAGTAAAACGTCATAAATACAGTAAAGTAAAACGTAATACAAAATTAAGTTAAATTTCCCAAAAGATGAATGAAACCTCATGAATAAAACAAAGTAAAACGTGGTAAAAACGTCATAAAAAGTTTAACGTCATAAATAGAATAAAGTAAAACGTCATAAAAACAGTAAGACATATAATATATGTATATTAATCGCGAACGTATACAACACAATATTATTGTTCTATATTTGATAAAAATGGTTAATTCTTATACAAGTCGTATATGTAATGTACTTTCACACCGTAGAGAGTGTACGTAAACAAACAAACAGGGAGTATAATTTCATTATATAGATGATATATTCATGATGTTAATTATTGTATCTTTTGGCATAATCAGTAATTTCATGGAAATCTTTTTTTTAATATCGGAAATATATAATATGAATGTACAGATCAATTTTTTTAAAAACATAGTTCACTTCAAACAAGACAGGCCGCCACTGTAAAACTAAGGGGATACTGAGAAAAGAGGTGAAAGTTTTTTTTTGGGGGGGGGGCAACCTAAATTGGGAGCTGTGAAGCGAGATGTCTCTTTACATTCTTCTTAATATTTCAATAGACTAAAAATTCCCTTGTTTTTAATAGTTTTACTATTATATTTGAATTCATTTAGTGTATTTTTCGAATGACCATATTCAAGCTACTTTAATATGATAAGACAATGTAGGTGTAAAAGTATTTTATTACTTTAGTAACAAAATCTAATTATGTAGTAGATTAAGTTATTAAATGTTTGCAACATCCTGGGAATTCGTTGGTTAGGCTTTTGTCTTTGAAACGTTTGGAAGTGTGGAGTAATTCCGTAGTTACCATTATTACTAGATACGATAACATACATAGGTAAAACCTGTGCGAGGTTGGGCTCGAGAAATCAAAACCGTCATGTACACACTACTTCTTTGCAGAATACATGCTTGCAAAGCAAATTACTCTACAAACTTTTCGTTTACCAAACATAAATTTACAGCATGAATAAATAGTTGAACATATTCAAAACTGAAGGCATAAAAACTGTTACCAAAATTACTGTCTTCGGTAGAAAATAATAAGAAAATTGTTGATATGAGGTAAAATTGAGACACGATCGGCATTGTTTGTCAATCATTTACTAGTATGAAGAGAAATATTAATAAAGAGTGTTGCAGGTTGATTAATCTTATTACTTATTTTGAAGAATGTAATTTAGTTATGTATCATTTTTTATTTATTAAAGTAGTTAAACTTAAGCATTACAATCCATTATTATAATTACGACAGTTTAATTATTTTTATTATTTTAATCACGTTTTCTGTGCACATTCCAATATTAATATTACATCGCTATTAACATGACTATCTCCTAGAGCCCAGGCTAAAGTACAACATTCGATATGCTATCTCATGTTAATCAAAAATATTCACACAATTTAGTTCTGAATATAAAAAAAATGTGTATACAGTTTCAAATGATAGAACACTGGCACAAACTAATTTCATATATAATTTGACGTTTGACATTCAAGTGACGTCAGATATACATTTATCAGCAGAATTTGAACTTTTAAGATACTGTAAATTGAAAAACAAATTTGGTAAAATCTTTTAGATAGCCAAATCCCACCATCAATGCGCAAATTTGAGTTATATTTTCGTCCATGTAGTTGAAATCTGGCTTAAGTGTGTTACGATGTGAGTTCATCTAAGTTTAAATCTGAATTGATTTAATTGTTGTGAGCGTGAGAATTCGCATTGAACAATGAAAAAAAGAAACAGAAAATAATCGGATTCGTTTTCTGTTTCCCTGACTTTAACATCAATAATTGATTTATTTTGTAATGTATTGGGCCAATGACAAAGAGCAACCAGAGAGAAATACCAAATAATCTCGACAATAAAGTAAAAATAGATCTGTTTAGTGATAAGAGCCAGTGATTTGAAAGGCTCTTTCATCAATCATCCTAGCAAAGAGGACATGTCTGTCTTTAGAATCAATAATCGCAAGACCTGCTTTTTAAAAGTTCTGATTCTTCTTTCACATGTAATCTGGCAACGTTCCAATGTACTGACATATTATGAAAAAATCTATAGATTTGAGAAAAAAAATTGTTATTCACCCATTTTTATTTCCACAAGTAAGCGTTTATTTGTATAATTGGGATCATTCGGACTACTGGTTTCATTTGTGGATGTTATTATCACAAAAGATTCGGCCAATGTAAGCGTGGCTGAACCGATACAACTAACACAGTGATTATGAGGAAAGGTCTTCTGGGGGTTGAAAGTCCAATCTTCAGTCGAAACTAATAATAATATAAATAATAAGGAGAATATATTTTTTAAATATTTAGAAAACCTGCATAACGTAAATTATTTGTTTTTAAAAATAAATTATTTATTTATTTATTTTTAAAACTTTTTTTTTAATTTGAGTACTTTCGGTAATAAATACCCTTGTCAGAAGTATAATCATATTTTTTCTTCATCTTCTTTTTTCTTCCTGACTGAGACATATCTATCGCAGTCAAGTTGAAATTCGTCCTGGTGTTATCGACGACAATGTTGATATGGCTGTGTAGCACGCGGTTACGTGGCTAAGGTATTTTGAAAACTCACACCTTGGAAACGTTGCTTAAATGGCAATAATAAGCAGAATATTAAAAAAATATTTAGAAAACCTGCACAACTCAAATTATTTGTTTTTAAAAATAAATTATGTATTTACTTTTAAAACTTCTTTTTTTAAAACTTGAGTACTTACGGTAATAAATACCATTGTCAGAAGTATAAGCACATTTTTTTTCTTCCTCTTCTTTTTTCTTCCTGACTGAGACATATCTATCGCAGTCAAGTTGAAATTCGTTCTGTTGTTATCGACGACAAAATAAATATTTAAGATTTCTACCCGCTTATTGCTGGCGGGCAGTAAACAAGCTACCCCCGTGGATCAAGTACAGAGTGTCTTTCGAAATTATGTACATATTAATGAGTTCGACATAAAAAATGTCTAGTTCAACAAAACGAACATGAAGAAAGTCGGATGTTACATCAGTCGAAACGTTGAGAATAGTAGATTAGAAGACTAGTCCGAAAAACCCAAATAATATAAAGTATGTCTATAAATAAATTCCAAAGCAGGAGCATTGAATTATAAGTCTGTTTCATAGACTACCTTAACACTTGTTTTGAGCAAATAATTCAAAGCCCAATATTAAACGTGGACTACTGTGTAATTATTATGTCACGCAACAATAAAGTATGAACTTTGTTTACGTAATGTTCTACATATGCAAATCATATTCATGGTTAATGATACATGTTGGCTTTTAGAAATACATTATGTACTTCATTAAAATTAAAATATTTGATAATTTCCCCATGATGTCAGGAGTCATGCATTTTCTAGCCGCACTGAAGAGCTGTGATACAGCGAAACAGTCTGTATGTGGATGACTATATGAAGCTCACTCTCTGGGTAGAGCTTATTTGTAAGGATATCGCCAACTGCCATTAGCTTTAAAGCATAGCTCATTAGGTAAAACTAATTCGAGCTCTGGCATTTGACAATGTTTACATTGAGATATTACTTACATTCAGTCAGTGTCGCGTGATAGCACGGGGGTAGGAGCGCCGACTGTCAGCTCGACGGTTGAGTTTCAATCTGGCTTGAGGCACTAACTGTACTAGTCGCACTGAAAAGCTTTGATGACGATATATATATATATATATATATATATATATATATATATATATATATATATATATATATATATATATGTTATTATTTATATATAGTTATGTGTGTGTGTACGAGGTAATCCATTAAACTAATGATCGGATCAGTATGAATTTGGGAATATATATTCTCGGGAATATGGTGAGTAACATACACACATTACTTTTTGTAAATGTAAACATTTAAGGTGTGCATATGTATAACGTTTTTATTATGAAAACATTATGAACCGATCATGATGAATTTTCGAGTACATGCAAGAAACAAGGGTGCATTCTTTATTTTGAAAACTATGCAATTCAATGGGTGACATACCCGAACTCGCACTCGCTCCAAAAAGCATTTAAATAATTTAGATACAAAGAAATGATAAAGAAAATCATTACTCAACATCAACTTTTAAGTTATAATAAGTAATGTAATTTTAAAACGATTGGTGCGCACGCATGCGCGTCAATAAGATGTATGCGTTTGATATCATCCTAAACTAGGATGACTAACGTGGACAAATCATTTCTGTTTGTAAACATTTCCATTGAAAGTGTGACATCGAAACCGTATTATACACCCCCCCCCCCGAAAAAAAAGAAAGACAATATGTTAAAATGTAAATATGATGCTACGTTTATTAATTATACCCATCCTAGGGCGTGCATTTTACTAGGATGACTAACGTGGACAAATCATTTATTTTTGTAAACTTTTCCATTGAAAGTGTGACATCGAAACCGTATTATACCCCCAAATAAAGAAAGACAATATGCTAAAATGTAAATATGATGCTACGTTTATTAATTATACCCATCCTAGGGCGTGCATTTTACTAGGATGCCTAACGTGGACAAATCATTTATTTTTGTAAACTTTTCCATTGAAAGTGTGACATCGAAACCGTATTATACCCCCAAATAAAGAAAGACAATATGCTAAAATGTAAATATGATGCTACGTTTATTAATTATACCCATCCTAGGACGTGCATTTTACTAGGATGACTAACGTGGACAAATCATTTATTTTTGTAAACTTTTCCATTGAAAGTGTGACATCGAAACCGTATTATACCCTCAAATAAAGAAAGACAATATGCTAAAATGTAAATATGATGCTACGTTTATTAATTATACCCATCCTAGGGCGTGCATTTTATTAGGATGCCTAACGTGGACAAATCATTTATTTTTGTAAACTTTTCCATTGAAAGTGTGACATCGAAACCGTATTATACCCCCAAATAAAGAAAGACAATATGCTAAAATGTAAATATGATGCTACGTTTATTAATTATACCCATCCTAGGGCGTGCATTTTACTAGGATGACTAACGTGGACAAATCATTTATTTTTGTAAACTTTTCCATTGAAAGTGTGACATCGAAACCGTATTATACCCCCAAATAAAGAAAGACAATATGCTAAAATGTAAATATGATGCTACGTTTATTAATTATACCCATCCTAGGGCGTGCATTTTACTAGGATGCCTAACGTGGACAAATCATTTATTTTTGTAAACTTTTCCATTGAAAGTGTGACATCGAAACCGTATTATACCCCCAAATAAAGAAAGACAATATGCTAAAATGTAAATATGATGCTACGTTTATTAATTATACCCATCCTAGGGCGTGCATTTTACTAGGATGCCTAACGTGGACAAATCATTTATTTTTGTAAACTTTTCCATTGAAAGTGTGACATCGAAACCGTATTATACCCCCAAATAAAGAAAGACAATATGCTAAAATGTAAATATGATGCTACGTTTATTAATTATACCCATCCTAGGGCGTGCATTTTACTAGGATGACTAACGTGGACAAATCATTTATTTTTGTAAACTTTTCCATTGAAAGTGTGACATCGAAACCGTATTATACCCCCAAATAAAGAAAGACAATATGCTAAAATGTAAATATGATGCTACGTTTATTAATTATACCCATCCTAGGGCGTGCATTTTACTAGGATGCCTAACGTGGACAAATCATTTATTTTTGTAAACTTTTCCATTGAAAGTGTGACATCGAAACCGTATTATACCCCCAAATAAAGAAAGACAATATGCTAAAATGTAAATATGATGCTACGTTTATTAATTATACCCATCCTAGGGCGTGCATTTTACTAGGATGCCTAACGTGGACAAATCATTTATTTTTGTAAACTTTTCCATTGAAAGTGTGACATCGAAACCGTATTATACCCCCAAATAAAGAAAGACAATATGCTAAAATGTAAATATGATGCTACGTTTATTAATTATACCCATCCTAGGGCGTGCATTTTACTAGGATGCCTAACGTGCACAAATCATTTATTTTTGTAAACTTTTCCATTGAAAGTGTGACATCGAAACCGTATTATACCCCCAAATAAAGAAAGACAATATGCTAAAATGTAAATATGATGCTACGTTTATTAATTATACCCATCCTAGGGCGTGCATTTTACTAGGATGACTAACGTGGACAAATCATTTATTTTTGTAAACTTTTCCATTGAAAGTGTGACATCGAAACCGTATTATACCCCCAAATAAAGAAAGACAATATGCTAAAATGTAAATATGATGCTACGTTTATTAATTATACCCATCCTAGGGCGTGCATTTTACTAGGATGCCTAACGTGGACAAATCATTTATTTTTGTAAACTTTTCCATTGAAAGTGTGACATCGAAACCGTATTATACCCCCAAATAAAGAAAGACAATATGCTAAAATGTAAATATGATGCTACGTTTATTAATTATACCCATCCTAGGGCGTGCATTTTACTAGGATGACTAACGTGGACAAATCATTTATTTTTGTAAACTTTTCCATTGAAAGTGTGACATCGAAACCGTATTATACCCCCAAATAAAGAAAGACAATATGCTAAAATGTAAATATGATGCTACGTTTATTAATTATACCCATCCTAGGGCGTGCATTTTACTAGGATGACTAACGTGGACAAATCATTTATTTTTGTAAACTTTTCCATTGAAAGTGTGACATCGAAACCGTATTATACCCCCCAAATAAAGAAAGACAATATGCTAAAATGTAAATATGATGCTACGTTTATTAATCATACCCATCCTAGGGCGTGCATTTTACTAGGATGACTAACGTGGACAAATCATTTATTTTTGTAAACTTTTCCTTTGAAAGTGTGACATCGAAACCGTATTATACCCCCCAAATAAAGAAAGACAATATGCTAAAATGTAAATATGATGCTATGTTTATTAATTATACCCATCCTAGGGCGTGCATTTTACTAGTTTATTATGAAACAACAATACATTTAAGTTAACTCAAAAGTAAAATCGCTACCATCCTTCGCTACACGAACAATTAGATTTTCGAAGCAACTCGCGTGTTTGTTAGAATGACACAACAAGCTACGAAAATCATGAGATCAAATTACCAGATAATTTTGGCACATATTCTTCAAATATTTAGTGCCTTTTCGAAAATAAAAATGAGATAAACACGAGATGTCCGGGTAATAATCCGGGAAGGGATTTAGCTCGATACATATAATCGCACAGAATTCTTCTTCTCTCGGTTTTTCTTATGCTGGGATCAACAAACGCCGGGTGCAAGTTATTGTTGCAACAATGGACACATTTATGTTGGTTTGAATGGTGTTCCCACCTTTGTCTCTAATGCATGGTTCCTGATATTCTACCTGACGCCCTCTCCCATCAACTCTGACCGCACCTTTTTTTTCTATCACCTCGAGGACGTTAAAATTGAAATCAAATCGAGCCAGGCAATTATCCAATCACCAAACAACGACGTTACAGGCAATTAAAACGTCAGATTAACTCATAAGATTTCGACAAAGGCGTCTACAAATCTGTTCACCTCTCTTTTCCTCTGTCTAGAGATCCCACGTCAACAACTTTAAGCGACCAGAAATTACTAGTTAGAGGATAAAGTTTGGGCGACGTGTTTACATAATTGGACACTGTGGTAGTTCTGCCGCACTCAGCATATAATCCACCCGTTGCTCCTTCGGACTGCGTTTTATTCTGATCAATGCAGCAATTTATAAAAGATCGTCGATTTTACTTTTTCAGTCATTTTGAAGACGCTTGTAAAAACTCCTTTTTCGATGAAAACCGAATAATTGGTACTTTGCCCAAATCCTAAAGCTTGTCAATCGTTGGCAGAAAATCGTGAATATTTATGGTCCATTGTACAAAAAAATTGTTGTTGTTTGTGAAGAAATTCTTGCATAATAAATATTTAATTTGTACAGAACGAACAACCTTCCTTGCAACCTAATATATTGTGTGAGATAAATAGACCAATACTTGGGGAAAGCTATATATTCTTGTCACGCGTTGTTTTTATCTTTATCTTTTCCTTAGAGGTGCTGTTGGAGATTGTGGAACACTTGCCTCCCGCGCCGTCACCCTTACAGAGAGTGTAGATTTTCTCTCGAGACTTAACGGAGAGTTTTATATATAATATAAAAAGTGTGACCCGTTGAGTTATCCATTGAACTACGGTTAGATTGTTTGAGAATGGAAAAATGAGTTTGCAAAGCCAGTTAATTTTAAAAATTCAAAAAGACACCATTCATAAGTAGTCGCTTTTTGGATTGCCTTTATTGGCATGTAGTTTAAATAAACACAGAAGGAGAAAGAGAAAGAGAAAGAGAGAGGGGGAATAGAGGGAGAGTTAAAGACGCAAGAGTTATAGACATCGTATGAAATCAGAGGAGCGATCAAACAACATACAGAGAGAGTATGGATAACAGAGAGAAAGTTAGTAAAATATGTGTCACTTGGTGAGATAACTTAAAATTACGTTTCATTTAGATAATTTAAATTCTTCATAACCCAATAACTCAATCCCAAAGCGCATCAATGTTTTAGCATTAATCTGTGTGATCAGAATATATAGGAACATCCTTAGAGTAACGGAAGTTGTTTAATTCTGCTTCAGAATATAAAATAGAGAGAGAGGTAGACCTAAAAATAGATTGCTAGCAGAAAGAGAGATATAGAGGGATAGTGGAAAGAGAGAGAGAGAGGGGGGGGGGAGAGAGATTCATAGAAGTCTAGATTTGTCTTTCAAAAATAAAGATTTCCATTTCGTTCATTTGTTATTTGTTGACTACAAATAACCTCGTGCGCATTTAGAATTAAATCCGTATTCGTAAACGTCGTCCATGATAATAAAAATCCCATATACAATCGGTTCCATCCGCTAGCTATGATATTAAAAGTAATGTCCCAACAATTATTTTCCATTTGTCTATCATATAAATATTTTCAAAGCGTTTCCTAGTTTCAGCTATCGGGAGAAGAGACACCTAGCGAGTACGAAAGTCATCAACAAATCTCTTCCGATTTTGCCGTCTATTATTCGACAACAGACGGCCACATTTGAATACATGCGTGTTGAACGTGCGGATGGTAGTGCATGCGTTTAAACAAGAGCGAACGTTCGGCCGAATGGTTCGTGCGAGTTTGTAAGCTTCGATGTGTACGCAGACGAGAACGGATATAGCAGGTTTGATTGACATATCATTAGTTGCTAAAACGAATACAGTATTCCTATTGGAGGTTTTATACTAGGAACGCGTCCGTTGTCAGGGGTGGTAGGTGGACTGAGGGCCTCCAGTAAAAATATAAAGATATTAAAGTATGGACGGCCAGTCATCGTTGCAGAAGCACGGGGCGGGTGATGGGCATGAACTGGCGCTCAGAAAAGACGAAAATACGACCTGATAAATCAAGTGCAGACGACAAGATGTGAGATATGGCTAAAAGGAAAAGAAGAAAAATTGTAATGAAACGAAGAAAAAAATGTGAGATGAGGGGGGAGGGGAAATAATGAAAAAATAAAATGTAAACGAAAAAGAAATCATCAGAAAATATTAAAGAGAGAAAAAAATCGCTAGCGAAATTGGGAGACGTGACGGCAGATTACAGTGGCAAAAACGAACGGATATTTTCAAGATGCGTCTAATTTCTTTGTGCGTTTAACGATGTAACTGCGATTGCAGACCTATGCGGACCGTCCGACCAACCAACTTACGAAACCTCCCATAGAGAAACCAGTACACATCTAAAAACGGAGATGTTATAATATAACATAATTTTCTATTTTCTTCTTTGTAAACATCAATTATGGACATTTTGCTTGCTTAGACGGAAGAACGTGTAACGTTGGCATTTTAAGTTGGAAAGATCAACGGGTTCTAGAAAATAGTAATAAGTTCCTCTGGGTTCAACTAAACGTATCGTACTATAATTAAGACTAGTGGAACCCTGTGAAAATTCCAAGGTGCTTTTTACATTAATCTGTATAATTTACTGCTAAAAATAATATCAATTTTTAAATACTGAATGTACGTGAGAATCAATATTATTAAGCAGAAATGACTTGTATTTGTTCTGTTTAGATCCAGGGTGCCCACTTTCCTAGGCTTTGCCATCTCGCTTTGCGAAGGTGTAAGTTTATAGCTTACTTCCGGTGGCGTCATCACCGGAAAATCGTGGCGAGACTGTTTATGCATTTTTTTTAATAAGCCAAAGTGCGCCCTCTTTTGTGCTTTAGCTTATTCTTCTTACCTTCTAGCCTTGGCGCCATTAACTTTATTACATCTCGTCAGCGAGATTAATAATATAAGTGCGTCTAGGTAGAAATTAAAATCGGGCAAGGTATCAATAGCAGATTTTCATTACACTTAAAAATATGATCACAGCATATTTTAACGGCTATATAACGTTGTAACTACGTACTTATTTAGCTGGGATGTGTTTGTCATATTAAGAATCGGGTAATATGGGTTTGTATTTTAGTATTTATTCATTTTTAGGACTTGTTTCCATCGTTATCTCAATGTTTTGGCCGTTTTTATGTCACTCCTGATGTTCTTAAAGAGTCTTGTGTCAAATTCAGTAACCGTCATTTAATTTTAGATTGACCACTGAGGGGGTGCTCCGCCATTCAATTGACTAAGACTTGTGAAATACTTTCAGTACCATTTTAAGTAACCTTTGCCCAGGAGTGAACTCCAAACCTCAATTAACCTGCACAATTTTACACAAATTATTAAATTACAAAATGATTGAATTAATTATTCTCAAGCAAGATCATACTACTATTACTAAGTATCAGGCTAAAGTTTATAATTTCATTATATCTCATTTTTGATCAGATTTTCTCATCATTGCTGGACGCTCCTTTTTATTGTTATCGTTATTTATCTACATAAAGTTAATATTCATATTATTATAAGGTCACCTAAAAATAACTTAGTGGTTCACAAAGGTTCATTCATACACGTCAAAGAGAGTTTGGTTTTTTGTTACGCACATGAAATTATTCGTACAGAATTGCAAAATAACGCTGATACATCCCACTTTTGCCACTATCTTTAGTTGGATCTGATGACGTTCTTCAATTCAGAAATGTTCTGAAAATTTTTTTATATACTGAAGCGATTATCAAAGTGTCCCCGCGTACCATTTTACGTCAATAAAACGACTGATAGGCATTCATGACTGAATTTCGGTGGACAAATAAGGCATAAACTGATGTTTACTTGTACCAAATATAGCTGTAGTGCAGACACGAGTGTACACCTTATTAACACTAACGTGTGTAACATGTTAGGTAGTTAATTCTGTATACTATTCATGTAACCTGAAGAAGGCCAAAAACTGTAAAATACTACACAAAACTAACTATTGGAGAATATTTATTAAGTGATGTCTAATATATTTGATTTAATTTCAGTATAATCGGACTTATCTGAATATTCACGAAGGCTTAAACTAAATATAACATACATTACTCAATCGTACGTCTTCCAGTTGTGTTACAAACTTGATTAGTTAATTAGATTTTGAGTGAATCCTATACATAGAAATAGATAAACGTATGCACAAACCTAACTATATATATATGATGGAGTAGTGGTTAGCATCGCCGACTGTCAGCTCGACGGTTGCGTTTCGATCCCGGCTTGAGACACTTACTGGTCTAGCCGCACTGATGAGCTGTGAAACAGCGAAACAGGATGTATGTGGATGACTATAAAAAGCTCCCTTCGGGTAAAGCTTATTTTTGTAAGGGTATCGTCAACGGCCATTAGCTTTAAGGCAATGCTCATTAGGTAAAACTAATTTCGAGCTCAGGCATTTGCAATGTTTACATTTCGTTACATTGAGATATCACTTACATTCAGTCAGTGTCGCATGATGGAGTAGGGGTTAGCATCGCCGACTGTCAGCTCGACGGTTGCGTTTCGATCCCGGCTCGAGACACTAACTGGTCTAGCCGCACTGATGAGCTGTGAAACAGCGACACAGGCTGTATGTGGATGACTATATATATATATATATATATATATATTACTATTAGCATGGATTCCTGGCGATTCCCGGGCGCAGAATAAAAAAGGAATGGTTGTATACTCAATTGGTTTGCATATTAAGTTATCACTTTGATCACTGTTCTCGCATCACTTTCTTTTATACTCTTAAACACTCTTATCACCTAATATCTACTATAGTGGAGGAAGTGCACACATGAAAAAGTAGATTCCAATCTCATAGATAGTAAGATTAGTATAGCTTGTTTTTGTACAGGTGGGTTTTTTATACATGACAATATATATATATATATATATATATATATATATATATATATATATATATATATATATATACATATATTTACATAACAATGGCGGCCAGTAATGGACAGTGGCGGGTAGTGTCCACTAAAATGTAAAATCTAAAATATGCTGACTCATTTCTTGTTTTGAATTATGAGTTAGCTAACTAAAGTCTAAGTTAGTCGCCCTCTTCCTTTTTCCTTGCATAATCGTATTAGAATGTTGAATTCCCCCCACCCTCGCACCGCATCATTTTTATGATGTCATTTCCGGTTGAATTTGAGGAAATGACTTGCAGTATTATTTTCGCGAATTACTTGTTTAAAAAAAGACAACATAATATAATTGGTTTCTATTTAAATAAATACATAATTAAATTAAAATAAAGCTGAAAATAGATTAAATAATCGACCCCCAGTCGAAATATACCCCATAGCCCCATTATGAGTGAATTTAAAGATTTATGAATACGCCATTTACTTTCTCGGTGAATTTTACATTAGAATACACTTTTAGATGTTATCTAGATTCGCTACTTTTTTCTATAGGGCACGCACACACACACATTAACATACATACATACATTGAGTTTTCTATTTATAGATATAATCAGTAATAATGGCATAGTCTTGATATTATGTCGATGTGATACTACAAGATTTATGAGTTAAAAACTAACGGCAATCCGGTCTTTATTGTAAATGTAAAGTATTGATTTACTCCTCTCCAGGAGTTAGGCACAAGGCCAGTTTTTATCCTACTCCTACAAGTAAGATGTGACCCACGGCTGGGTCGGGAAAGGGGGGTTTAAAAATTGCCTGGGCAGCCCCGTCGGCATTCCCCGATAGAGGCGCCTCAGGCAGTAAGCAATACACTTACTCCTCCTCAAAGAGGGGAGGCCAAGCCTGGGAAGGTGGACCTCCCAGAACTGCACAGGACAGACCGATTGACCGGCGCAAATCAAGACCCGAAGGTCATGACAACACCAGTATGGGGTGCAGTATCCATTGGAACAGATACTACACTTTGATCTTACTCCTTCCATATGTTGTTTAGCTCTTGATAAAATGTGTGGTTATTGGTTTCGGCCTTCTCCTAACATCACGAATTTAAAAAGTTGTTTTTTTACGTTATAAGTGTTTTCTTTACAGTTTAAAGATAGATGATGTTAGCTTGCGAGGATCATGTGTGAAAAAGATAAGGCAACAGTATTGCAATATCTTTGCAACGATGTGGCAAAGCTATTCCGTTAGTTCTGTGCTGCAATCAATCACACTATAGTGTGCAGCACACCTTACTTGCAGAAATGAGTCAACATTACGTGGAACGGTTTATTGAGAATAAAGAAAAAGGAGTATATGTTGGCATACAGCGTGTACCCTCATGCGAGCAACTATCAAATGGGTGGGCCATTAGAGAGTCGATGGAGATAAAACTAAGCTTTGATATATTGGACAAGCACACCGCCCAACAAATTCTTTTTGAGGCTTATCGATGAAAATAAAATTCCACGGGAGGGTTTGGTTTATCAATCCCCATTGTATATTTATTTATTTATTTATTTTTCGTCTTATCTTACGTAAGAGATACGATTAAGGTAAAAAAAAGATACTTTAAAGAAGACATCAACAAATCATTGAATCGTTTTTTTTCTTAGTGACAAACCGTAAAACTGAAATTCGGTTTCGAAAATGTATTCAGTTTTATTATGTCGGGCTCAACATTGAAAGCGGAGAACTTATTCATACAAAGCTTATATATATTTATATACTGTTAAGTATGTGTATGTGCTTATATATTTTTATATATTTGTATGTACAGGATTTTAAAAACAAATAACCAACAATTATGAATTTTAGAACACAACTTATAGGGGTAGGGAGTTATAATATCAGGTGCATGTTTGTTTTAATTTATTTTTATGAAAAGGGGTAAAATAAAGTCGGAAGCCATTCGTGAAAATGTATATATTTCTGTTTTTTGACGAATTTTTACAATAGGTATTATACATTAATCAAGGGAGGCGCGAGAGCGCTCTATCCCTTAATAGACTTCAAAAACAACCTATGCTAGAAATTCCATTTCTTTGATCAATCATAACTCAAAAAGCAATGAACCAAATTAGCTAAAAATTTGCACAACATTGTTTTGTACAGGTTCTATAAATGTGTAGAATTTCAGCATCATTAGTCAAGGCAACCCAGAGATCCAGCAGGTCAGGCATGATTTTGTGTTATCCGTGTGTACGTACGTACGTATGTGCCACCCTGAATCTCATCAACTATTTGATGGATTCAGCTGATTTTTGGCAGAGATAGAGGTTCTAGTGTCTAGTTGAGTGCATTTTAATTTCAGTTTACCCTATACCTTAGTTTTCCAGAAAATTCAAAAAAACCTTAAAAATGACCATTGTCTTGAGGCATAGCTTTTACAAAAGTAGTGACATTCCATGAAAATGCCAGTATACTGAAATCATATTCTATTAATAGGGGTAAGATGAAGATTCATATACACTAAATGTACAAAAGCACGGAAATTCCCAAAGGTTTACACTTTTATTGTCATTAAGGGTATTCGAGCACAACAGGGCTATGCATTTTACTGGTAGGAATTTTTCTTCAGGGCACCTCACACACTTCATCCACTCATGCATATACATTTATACTGTAGTGATGTGATAATGAAATGGTCTGGTTGATATGTAGTAATACCCTCAATGACAATAAAAGTGTACACATTTGGGAATTTCCTTGATTTTGTACATTTAGTGTATATGAATTTTCATATGCACCCTATTAAGGGTAGATGATATCAGTATACTGACATTTATCATGGAATTAAAATATAGTCAACAAAGTTTAGTTTCTTTAGAGTAAGTGAACGGATTTTTAGTTGACATATTATGAGCACAACCACCGATTTAAAATTCAAATAAATCAGATTTGCATTGAATTTGATTCATCGTCATTATACCACAATCAAGTTGACACAGTTTCTAAATTTCTTTTACATACCCCATAAATTTTAGACATTTTCCAGAATCAAACTCGTATAATACAGTGTTGTTATAAGGAGTTTATACATAAGGTTTTTTGTAATTAAATTGTGATTTTAATCATCGTAAGTGGACATAAAAGTGATTCAAAACTGGTACCCATCCTTGGACGGGTATTTATATAGTCAATACATGAAAACTATTCCGTGATTTTTGTAGAATTTAAATATTTACTTATTACATAAATCCAGTTAGCTGTCTAAATGTCACATCAGTAAGACTAGGTAAACTCGTCGGATAAGGATTGCGCCAGGAATCACTATTGGAATAGAGAATATGTTCAGAAAATGTACATCTATGCTGATAATACAACTCTCTATTCTGGTGTTGCTTCTCGCCCATCTCCCTCGGACCAATCGAAATATGTAGCTGATCAAGAAGTTGACCTGCGTTCAATTGTACGAAATGGCTTGTTTCATGTAATCAAGTTAAGACTCAGCTCGTGCTTTTTAATTCTTCCTGAGCTTATCATGGGTGAATCTGCTCTTGAAGAGAAATCGACTCTTAAACTTTTCATCAAATATATCTTGGAGTTCATACATTAGATCCATTGATCTTAGTGCTTCTTGTAGAGTCTGTTCTCTCTATCGCTCCAAACACTTTCCTACATCTGAGGCTATTCTCTATCTCTACAAATCTACAAGAGGGCAATGCGTGTGGTACTGTTGATATATTTTGACTGGTGAATCTCTGTCCAATTACACGGACCTTGATAAGGTGCAGACACGTATCTGTAATTTGATTAGCCCTACTCTTTTTCTTCTCTGCACCTTCTCTCTCACAGACGTGATGTTGCTAGTTTCAGTCTTTTCTATAATTTCTAGCATGGCATGTGTTCGTCAGAATTATATGATCTATTCCCCGCTTCTTTTGTTCCAGCTCTTTTGACCCGGTGGTCTAGTGGTCCTCATCAATTGTGTTTATACCTCATTGTATTATAACTTCCTATTCCAGTAGATTCTTTCCAAGAACCGCAGGCTTGTGAAACTCTTCTAGCGGACTATGTTCCTCCTACCTATAACCTACGTCGTTTCAAGACTAAGGTCAATAGGTATTTTCTGTCTCTGCGATAACCATATTTGTTCTTGTTAGGTCCTTACATCAAGTGGGTTCATGCATTGTCCGGAGCGATTTTCATAAAAAAATGGTAATGTAACACTCGAAATTCAGATACTGGATGGGATGGCTGGTTGTATAATTAAAATATATATATATATATATATATATATATATATATATATATATATATATATATATATATATATATATATATATATATATATATATGTCTGGGATCATCTGTGATCATCAAATTCTACTCAACACTCAAAAACTTTCAAAAGATACGCTGTGATTATTACAAAATATAATTTCTTGGAGCACCCAAGGTTTGCAAATAACATAGCACATTGTTCGAATTCTTTGTTTAGATAGTTTAAATCATTTAAGTTTCATACAACTCTCTGCCCATAATTTGATTCCTATTCTCTTTCTCTTTTATTGTAGAACTCAAAACTCAAACTCAAAATGATAAGTCTCTTTACAGTAATGAAATGCATTATTTTACTATCTGATTTACATACGTGTTTACGGTGTGTAGCAACCGATTATGTAAATTTGATAGCAAAATTAAATAATTAAGAAGTATTACTGAAAAAAAGAACCACTCATCATCAAAATAATCATAACAAAATTATTCACAATTGGTGACAGTCAATTAATTAATAATTATTGTCTATTACGAAAAGTAACATTTGATTTTTCTTAAACATAACTTTAGTTAACTACGATCTATTTTCATTGAATGACAACGATTGCTTTTGACAAATTCTATTCGCGGAATAATTAATAGGTCATGAAAAAACACACACACGCAACACACTTTAATATTTATTAATATAATTTAGATAGTTAGCAATTAATAATTATTAAACAACACAACAACTAATTGTATATTGTTTTAACAACAAATCCATATTTATAATTACACCTCTATATTAATATTTATTGATCGTTTATTTTTAAATTACCTCATACCCAGGGGTTTTTACCCCGCCTAATAAACCGGTATTGTCTGGGCCTTCGGGTCAAGATTCACGCCGGTCTATTGCTGGTTGTCGGTCCTGTGCAGTTCTAAGAGGTGCACCATCCCAAGTTTTGCCTCCCCTATTTGGGGAGGAATAAGTTTATTGCTTACTGTCTGAGGCGTTTCTACCGGGGAATGCCGACGGGGCTGCCCAGGCAATTTTTTAAACAGCGAGAGTGCTCAAATTCTCGAGCGCTGGTTCTTTCTCACTTTCCCGACCTTGTGTCGCATCTTATCTTGTGGGAGGAAGATAAATAGCACCTCATTTCTCATTTTTCGTGTTGTAGTTGATATTTCTTTGATTCCTACTAAATCAAGATTTGACACAAAGACAGAAGGTAAGGAAACTTAGCTCTTTCTGGTTGGACACTCTGGTATTGGGCAAAAATAGCCGAGAACGGCAAGAAATCATCTTGCAAAGGAGGAGGTAAGGCTTGGATGAGACACACGTTTTTTCACCAAGCAAGACTCTAGTTCTTTCCTAGAAAGACGGACATGTGTCATTTTACACATATGTTGCCTTACTTGTTCTCAAATGATTTGCAATGTTCCCATATTTTTCCCTATTTCGTCTTGTATTAATTGTTTGAAAACTAAAATGCGAATGAAGCGAAACGGTACGATAAATAATTAATTGAAAAAAGAAAATTGTTTTTCAATTAGTAATTGTTTTATTATTCGCCTCGCGGGCTAGGTGTGAACATGTTCACTCGATTACTTTTTTTCTGAAAAGCAAGACGACAACGGATGTAAGTTTAATTGCTTTTCTCATGTTCTGGTGAATAACATACAGAAAAAAAATGATGATGTACGAAATATAATACTTAACACATTTATTGACGTCATTTACAAATAAGTACGAAAATGAATAAGACACTAAGTGCGCAACGTACCCTTTTGTTTCTTAAATACACTTCTGATATGATGGCTTCATTTTCTATTGTTATACTTCCACGGCTCTACCACTAACAAGAATGGTCAGTAACTGATGGGATGCAACTCAGATCGTTTGCCCAATCAAGGATACTGCAAAACTGTTAGGCTATTGAACCCAACATGTTCTATCTAGAGTTCCTTCTGGGTTAGCTTAATGAAGGGAAACGAAGGAGATTTGCGCTCCCCATGTCTAACTGCCTCATATCACGTACGGATTAGCTATTATTCTGGCAGCACCCGAATTTACCATACTCTTCAAATAATGCCACTCCATAAATCGCAGATATCGACTCTCTGATCTCTATATGTGGTTCTCACTAATGGTAGTCTCCGGTCATTAATCTCGGGTATACATCGCAGCTTGCAATTCAACTGTACACATCATTTAACTTATATATTAGTATGAAAGAATCGTTACACCATACAAAATATATTTCGTCCAGATGTACATCTCTATTAAACATTCTATATATTTATATTAAATGCAGTTTTGGGGGGCATTTGTTGTCTGTAAAAATCTAATTAAAAAACAAAAGAAAATAAACAAACATGAAATACCACTTCCCTCCCAAACAAAAAAATAAGAAAACCATGTTGTCCATAATGTAAATACATTTAACAAATATTTTATACATAATGTAATTGTTTGAATGTGTGCTGTTTAAGTAGGTATTATGATAATTGTGGTGGCCTGCGTTTACGTCTACCATTAAACACTGCGTATTTTAATCAGCTAGCTGTGTTTACACAACGTTGCACGAGAGTGTAACCAGTTTTATTTTGTGTTTCTTGCTAGAAAGTCAGATATACAGAGCTAAGTAATATAAACAGAGCGCATAGATAGGAAACGGGCTAAGGGGCGAAGGGGCTGCTATCTCACCTCGGTTTCCCCTACTGTCTCTAATTCAATTGTAGATAAATACATTTATTTTTTTTAAATAGAAATGTCTATTCGTTTTTGTTAAATATAAATATTTATATGATGTATTTTTCTTTACAATAGATACCATGCAAAATAAATGAATCTTGAAATGTGTCTCTTTATGAATATATTCGCGGTGTGCATGATTCTTAATAGTAGTAGATAAATGTTAGCGAATAGAAACACCTTGTACAGTTACTAGATTCGTACTTTGCAAAATACGTATATCGAACCGGATTGAATATTACAATATTCAAATTCATTTAAAATACAGGTTTTAATGGTTATAAACACGGACTAATAGTTTCAATAAATGAATTGATAAATTTGTTTAATTATTAATTTGTATTAAAGAACACTATTATCTTCAAAAATACGGTTATGTTAACTCAACTTCATATATTATTATATTATTATCATATAATATCTTTATTTTATTATTATTATTATTATTATTATTATTATTATTATTATTATGATTATTATTATTATGATTATTATTATTATGATTATTATTATTATTATGATTATTATTATTATTATTATCATTATCATTATTATTATTATTATGATTATTATTAATATTATTTTTATTATTATTATTATTATTATTATTATTATTATTATTATCATTATTATTACTATTATTTTTATTATTATTATTATTATTATTATTATTATTTAATTATAATTATTATTATTATTTAATTATAATTATCTAATGTTATTATATATTATTATATAGGCGTATTTATTACTAGCAGGAAGAGCCGAAATTGTTTGGGATTAAATGAGAATCACTACTATTTACTTTTTCACTATGTTCTTAACGCCGTGTTACTTTGTTTTTATTGTCTCCCAACTTCATGTCCCCCTCTTATATAATCGATAACAGCTGAAAACTTACATATGGTTTACAGTTCATTGAAATCGGGTATATGAACTTAACATTCTAAAGGGTTTCTTTCCACAGACTAAGGTCGCTTAGAGCTGGAGGAACGTAGATACTCAGAACATGGAGAGTAACGTAAAGATTCGCTACTGCTTCCATTGTCTACCTCGGGGAATTTGTTTACATATGTTTAACATTTCATTAAAATCAGATATAATTGAAGTTTAAAAGCAAGTTCGGCTCCCATACCACCCTTAGGTTCGGAAGGCACTTAGACATTCAGGGTCACTTTTATCCTTTATTAAAGATAATGTAATACGTATGATTTAAATTTTATCGAAATAGAATATATTTAAAGTTTGTAGGGAGTTATTACATCATAGCAACCCTAGGGGTGCACTTACACATTCAGGAATAAGTCCATTGTCTTCCCCGGTAAATTTCACATGAACATACATTGTTTGATTTTAGGTAGATTCTCTAACATTTCGTTCTACAGGGAATACACAAGCATCACCCACGCATACACACCAACATTGAGTTTTATATATTGATTTACGTGTGTAACGGTAAATTGACCGATTTGGGGTTATTAAACAAACAGTTATTTTAATACAGTTAATAATTCACAAAATGTTATTTTATTCATGTCTAGCAGGGTATTTCTTATTAGTATCCTTCCGAAACAAAATCGGGGAGTGGCTGTAAAAATTGGTGAGGAGCTACTATTTATCTACCTCCCACAAGGTAAAATGTGACACAAGGTCGGGAAAGTGGGATTAGATAAGCCAGAGCTCGAGAGGTGAGCAATCCGACCATTTAAAAATTGCCTGGGTAGCCCCGTCGGCATTCCCCGGTAGGGGCGCCTCAGACAGTAAGCAATAAACTTACTCCTCCCCAAAGAGGGGAGGCGAAGCCTGGGAGGGTGCACCTCCTAGAACTGCACAGGACCAGACAACCCCCAATAGACCGGCGTAAATCCAGACCCAAAGGCCAACACAATACCAGTCTATTAGGTGGGTTAAAAACCCGTGGCTGAACTGGTGAGGAGCTACAACAACTTCAATAAATCTCATCTATATTAATAAAATTATGAGCCACCTTGGTGTTCTATTAGTTCTTCTTACGTCAACATATCTTCACTAATTTCGCATTAAACTATTATTTTTATTATTTACTTTACTTGAATATGTATTGAAATAAAAAAATGCAACGAAATTCATATTTTTGTCTCTCTGTACACGGCGTTACAGGACAACATAATTCATATTCACACTTTCGCACACAAGACTAACAATACGTAACCAGTTTTCTTCCTTACAATCGTCTGTAATCAGCAATCTTCCCCTTGCTATCAGTGGGTTTGCCGCTTTGAAAACTCTGGCTCTTAGCTGCTTATTACTTTTATAAAGTTGGGTATATTTATATGTGTATATATCTATATGCACAAGATTCACTTCTAAACCGATAGTTTATCTAAATCCACATGAAGGCAAAGTTAGGCAGAAGTTTTTTATTATTATTTGAGGGGTATCCAACTCCACAAAAAGGTGCACTCTGGATGGGACCAAATAAATGGCCCCAGGCATGAAGGAGTTTTCTTTCTTTGACCGAGGACAGAACATATACTATATTTTGCTCCTAGCCCGACAACCATGAAAGGAATGTAAGGGTACATGGTCATTATATATTACATATGCATTTCTTTTGTGAAATGATTACAGTGGGTTCTTTGTTTAATTTAAAATCGAAACATTTTGGGTGGTGTTATGACATTGTACACTATTGATTGCAGAAGAGCAATGGAATACATGTTGCGTGCCAATCCATTTTCTCGGTAGTATTCTGGTGTAAAAAACGCCAATATATTTATTACGATTTAAAAATCAAACAAACGAGTGCATAGTCCGCGACGGTAACCATGAGCTACTCAAGCACTCCGCCCATTTCAAATAATGCAATCTCTTCAGGGGCTATTTTTAACATTGATAATTATTGCTCTATTTACTACCCCATGTTCCCCGGGTGAGAAGTGGCCAAAGAATCCTTGCTGTTGGAGCCTTCAACGTTGATTTTTCTTAATCCCACACGCGGCCATATTTCACGGATGCGTGTAGAACACACAGCGAAAGTGTCGGGCGCGCCATCTGTTCGGCGGCTCACATGAAGGTCGGAGTCTAGCAGATGGCGAGGCGAATCCACTCCAGCTTTCTTTAAAGCGCGACTGGTGATATCGATCCGATTTTGTTTACCCACGAATGTGGGTTATAAATTAAAACTAAGAGAATCAAAATATCGTGATCATAAGAAATTATTGAAAAATATTCACGAATTGTGTCACCGAGTACTTATTTTTACATAAGAAAAATAATGATTTTATTTTTTATTTTACTCGTAGGAAAATTGGATTTAATTAATTAAGAAGCAATAGCGTAAACGGCTGTTACAAATATCCAAATGAAAATATGGAAAATCAGTCTGCGTATTTAATTTTTAAATAAAATCTAATCCTTACATATAATCGGACGAAATTAATAATTACTGCAATAAAAACACTAGCGAGTATATGAAGGTGTATTCGGCTTACAATGAGATATCATTGCATAAATAGTTATATTGTCAGAGTGGCTTATATGCACCAATTATAGTCTAAGTATATATATATATATATATATATATATATATATATATATATATATATACTCAAAATATGAAACTAAAAGTAAACTTTTAGTAGACAGAACCTATAGTGAAATGGTTTAAGCTCAATATACGAGATAGAGCAATTATAAAGATAGACGAAAGAAGAGTGATAAACATGCACGAATGTCCAGATTTATTTCAAACTTCACCTGTTCAATGTAAGGTATATTTTGTAATAAAATATAATTCCTTAAGCCAAGGCTTTTAAAAGCCAAGGCTTTTAAAAGATCAACATCTTATTATCAGTGGAATTTCTTCTAAGAACTGCTTAAATATTTAACTACAAACTATGTATATATATATATATATATATATATATATATATATATATATATATATATATATATATATATATTTAAATATTTAACTACAAAGTCATTTGTATACAACTCGTCTCCGACCCAGGAAGTATTTTTAAAATACCCCGATTTCTGATATTAATTCCGATTAAATACGCTCCACCTGCGATTTGAACTTAACATCCCACTATTGGAGTTACTTCATTTTTGAACGCTTTTCCATGCTGCCTTGACGAAAAACTTTTTTTCTTCATATAAATCTTCTTTAATTGGACACCTTATCTACGGACAATTACCAACTGGACAAACCCCATATCTTTTTTTTCACTTTCCATTTCTTAATATTTTTTCATATGTTGAATTTTAGCTTTTCCCCTCTCAACTTATCTATCTATATAGTTCATCTGATGATAAGATTTCGATCTTTGAAAAGCCTTGGCTTAAGGAAATAATAATAAACATAATTTTATTACAGAATATACCTTGCATTGAACAAGTGAAGTTTGAAATAAATCTGGACATTGGTATATGTTTATCACTCTTCTTCATCTATCTTTATATATATATATATATATATATATATATATATATATATATATATATATATATATATATATATATATATAAAGATAGATGAATAAACAATAACAAATATTTATATTTGAAGCTCCTCGTTAGAAAGTAGAGCACTGTAAATGGTAGTAATAACACAGCGTGACGTCACTTGATTTATATGCATCATTCCTTCACTTATAGAAGTTGAATGCCTGTACGTTTCGCCGCCTCTAAAAGTGTTAAAATTATCATTGTTTATAGGCTGTTCAGAACTGGCCTATCGGTTAGCGACGTTGGATTGGGGTTGAAAAATACTTGTAATCCAGGGTTTTGAATCGTGTGACCGGTGGTGAATAGTCGTACTTCTATGCTGATGAGTCTTGATTGAAAAGAGACGAAACGTATACGTCCATAGATAAATAAACAATAACAAATATTTATATATATATATATATATATATATATATATATATATATATATATACATATCATTCTTGTGGTGTCTTGGTCTAATCGGATTCCAGGACAAGAATGCATCTAGTCTGGTGGAGTATCCAGCTAAGTGATGCTACTTGACGAAACATTACTTGGAGAAGGTGCACAATTCTTCATATAAGCCAGTGTATAGGCCTGTCGAGGAGATTTTATTCGGGCTTCGAATACTATGTCATTTGGAATATTGTGTTAAAGTTTACTTGTAGGGTGAAGTATCTTCATGCCAGCTTGTTCTGAAAACTCCGTGTACAGAGTGGCCGAACACACTCGAGGATAGTATCTAGTAGGCAATTCAAAATATATTAAAGGGTGCTTATTCAAGGGAGAGAATCCTCAACAAGGGAGGTAACTTATACGATTTAATGCCAAATACAACCATTTGGATAGAAAAATAGAACGTGCGTGTGTCCTACCCCGGCTTTTGTAATACCTCAAGCCTGTAAACTGAGTCAAGTTATGCTGATGATGTAATTAATAGTGTTAGTAAGAGCCACTATCACTCAGGACTGAAGTGCTCGAAACGCTTAACACGAATATGTCCATCTGTAATCAGAGCAAATAAACAGAGCAAGCAGACCTCGGTCCATAGGATTATTCATCTACTTGAGAATCATTGTAAACTTGTTCCTGCTATTGTGACTTTATAACTTTTCCAAGAACACGGCCACCCTCTTATAGAGTATTCATTCACATTTAAATAATTTATTTGTTCTTTATTTCAAACGTATTTTCTTCTTTTAGACATGTTAAGCCCGAAAGAGAATAACAAAGCTTACATGGCGTCTAACAATTAAGACATAGCATTTTCAAGTCTGAAAAGAATAAATTAACATTTTATTCTGGGATGATAATACAATTTTTGAAAAACTAATATGTTTTATCCAAAATGTATCCCACCACTAAAAACATGACTGTTTTAATTTATCACAAAGTGTCAGTATATTGTAAATAAACTGTTCGTTTTGCAAAAATAAAACAGCAAAAACACACGATGTTTTTATTTATTTCAATAAATGTTCTATTAATTCATTATTTGGAACAATTGATTTTGTGTTATTTTACTTAATTCGTAATATTTCATGTTTGATTTATTTCTCATGTTTGATTTACTTTTAAGTTTAACAAAAATCAAGAAGTATAATTTATTTTGTTGGAAATGAGAGCAGATCATTCAAAAACAAAACAAACAAAAAACACGCATTTTAATTTATTTTAATAAATTTTCTATTACTTAATCATTTTGAATAATATATTTGTTGTTACTTTACCAAATTCGTAATCTTTCATGTTAGATTAACTTTTCCTGTTTTATTTTCTTATAAGTAAAAACAAATCAATAAATATTTATTTTTCGGAAATGAGTGTACCGCTTTTTATGAAAAAACAGAACATACTTCAGCTTAAACTAACGATAATGAAATGTCAATATAAAGAATAAAACTGCCTACAAATGAGGATTGGTCGTCTTGTTTTTGTGTGTATAAACCAAGAGATATGCCCATGCAGTATAACTGATACTAGTCTTTTCATTCGAGGTAGACCGGAAAGAATGAACTCATTTAAAAAATGAATATTAAATCACACAAATTATTTTTCACAGAAAACATTTAGTGTTTTAAAAATTAAAAAATTCTTGACAACACCATTTTATTATTAAGTATTAATTTAATGTTTGTTGTCTAGCCTACGCAAATTACACTAAATAATACATTTGCACTAAGATTTCTAATAAGGTAATATTTAATTATTTTCCGTGGTCGCTAATTAATAATTCCTAAAAAATCATTAAAATTCGTCGATTTGCTTATTTGTTATGTAGTTTAAGTGAAAGGACAGGTTAAAATATCGATAGTCTAACTGTTTAACATATTTCATTTCTACTGTATAGCATTACGTCATTTTCAGCGCCTTTTTTCCCTATTTACATATGTCTTGACCCAGATCGCTTCAATAATCTCTTATCAAATCTAGCGAGTTAAATATGGTTGATGGGATTACTCTTAATAATAACTGATAATAAAAAGAAATTAAATAATAATTATGTATACACATATTATTTTATGATAAAAAGTAGTCTTAATTTTAATAAATGATAATAAAAATAAATGAAATACTTTATTCTACTTTAAATAAAAAAAGAAAAGTATTCTCTTGTTCGTAATATTGTTTTTGGTTTAAATAAGAATACATTAATAGTTACACAGATGGTTCATTTACAGTTTCAGAAGAAAGAGCGGATCTATTTTTTTAAGTAAACGTTATATCGCGTACTTAACAAAGATTAAACACGTGCTTTTTTACAACCTTTACATCATTAGGGTGTTCAGATGTTTACAGTAAGATTTATTTAAAATCTATTGTTACAGATAATGATAAATTACCGGGTATTTTTACGACGTCTAAATATTTTCACATATTTATTTATTCTGGAAATGCACTTTTTGTATAAAGTTTTTTTTAAATAGTTAGTCCATAAATTTACAGTGGATTGATACAACCTGTACGTGTCTCTCCTGTGTGTATTTGTATTCTAGAAATAACTGTAGAAACAAAACACAACAACGAAATCGAGCAGGTAAATTGGCAAACTATACTGGTTCATACAAATTTACGTTCTTAACCAGGTACCCAGGAGAGGCCGGAAACCCTGCTAGTACATGATAAATACATAAATTAGCTTCTGAGGTACTGACACCCCAAAAACCTAGGGGTCATTCCAGACTAATAGATCCCAAATTGGGGCATCCCCATTGGCTTCACTTTAGTGCCATACACAGGACGGTTAGATGTAGATAAAGCGCAGAATATTTGATTGTGTTTGAAAATAGGGTACGCAAGTAAAAGACAGTAAGGACTGAGATCGGAAGATTTAAGATTCGTGAGATAGAGTAGGGACTAAAAACGTCATCAATAGTACCCTAGTAATTTTCATGTTTTATATAGGACATGTTATATCTAACGCATAAATGTACTACCGCTCTGGATAAGAGTAGACCTGAGAGTACTGACAAGTAAGATATTACTATACACTCTTAAACACTCGCTAACTGAGGCCTCGCCACAGAATATATTTTAAGATCAAGTTTCAGGATATGTGTTTGTCTGTACTGGTAGCCTTTTTGTAGAAGTTGTTAATATTCGGGAGAGCTCGGAAAACATACAGTATTATAGATTAAATAAAAGTACCGGACACAGTAGATTGATGTGTGTTGTTTTATTTTCGAAATATCAATATTTAAATGACTTATTTAATATCGTACATAAATTGTTCACACTATATAAAACATGAAAATTACTAGGGTACTATTGATGACGTTTTTAGTCCCTACTCTATCTCACGAATCTTAAATCTTCCGATCTCAGTCCTTACTGCTTTTTACTTGCATACCCTATTTTCAAACACAATCAAGTATTCTGCGCTTTATCTACATCTAACCGTCCTGTGTATGGTACTAAAGTGAAGCCAATGGGGATGCCCCAATTTGGGGTCTATTAGTCTGGAATGACCCCTAGGTTTTCGGGGTGTCAGTACCTCAGAAGCTTATTTATGTATTTATCATGTACTAGCAGGGTTTCCGGCGTCTCCTGGGTACCTGGTTAAGAACGTAAATTTGTATGAACCAGTATAGTACGGCATTTTACCGGCTCCAATGTTGTTGTTGTCTTTTGTTTCTACAGTTATTTCTAGAATACAAATACACATAGGAGCGACACGTACAGGTTGTGACTATCCACTGTAAACGTTGTGCTGTAGAAGCGACATTATTACACTTGGTTCGCTTAGGTCGTCAGTTTTCGTCGTTATCCATTTAAAAATGGACATATCATTTTCACGTGTAATCGGCTCAATATAATAGAAAGAATTAAAAGGAAAACGAATCATAAGACAAACTGACCGTTTTACCTGGTTTCCAGTAAGAAAAAAAACACACATTTTTCTGAAGGATTACGAGTAAATGTTAACGTTTCTTGAACCGAAGTAAACGAATGTTTCGCTATCTTTTAACAAGAACCAGTTTTTTATGTATCTTACCTGGTTTCTAAATTTACCCCTGAATCACTCGCAAAGGCGGAAAGTACGAATATAAATTAAATAACAGACAATTCAAATAATTGATACGCAGTAAAATACGGAATTAAAAAAAAAACTTCTTCAAATCTGTAGACAGCTGTTATCGTCGGATAGGGAAATATCAAAAGGCATCTACTGAAGTTAAATCCTGTGTAGTGTTTCGAGAGCAGTACTCATTTCGTGAACCAATATGTGTCCTTTGTTGCTGAACATGTAATAAAACTAATTCAGTACAACAGGTGAGCTTTGAACTGGTAGCTGTAATAAATGCCAACGTAGTTGAAGGCAGGAACGACAGGTCTTAAATTACATATGTCAGAACTGCGTATGCTACTTTTTACTGTATTAGTCCAATACAAGGCATCATAGCCAATTTAATAATGCAAGAAAGTATACATCAGCGAATTCAACTTTGTAACCTCAAATTGAATAAGTTTAACTTTAAAAGAAAAATACGCACGAAAAAGATATACATATTTCATTTAAAATTTTCACTTTTGTCAATTTATAATATATATCGATTTGTGCTATAGAGAATTTTAAAATACATCATTAATACAATGTTGCCATATTTTGTTACATTATAATTTAAAAGAAACATCTCATATATATATATATATATATATATATATATATATATATATATATATATATATATATATATATATATATATATATGTCTACATATATATATATATATATATATATATATATATATATATATATATATATATATATATATATATATATATATGTCTACATATATATATATATATATATATATATATATATATATATATATATATATATATATATATATATATATATATATATATGTCTACATATATATATATATATATATATATATATATATATATATATATATATATATTAACCTTTGCTTAATTGAACTTATGAAGACATTGGAGTTGTTCACTTGATTAAATTAAATGTACATCTAATATATATGATGCTACCTTTCATTTGACTTCTATCCGACATATTTGCCTCTACGTCAATATATATATATATATATATATATATATATATATATATATATATATATATATATGAGAGATAGAGAGAGAGAAAGTAAACAGAAACATTCTCACAAACATATATAACATTCAATATATATGTATATATATGTTTGTTGAATGAAATCAGTCAAACTCATATATATATATATATATATATATATATATATATATATATATATATATATATCAATAAACTTTAAGTTTGCACAATTAAAGCAGTCTATTTGTGTCATATAATCCTGGTGTATACGTGATCACAGTAATAAAGATAACTAATTTGCCTATTGCAATGAATACTGGCATTTTATTTATTAAGTATGGTTTGTTATATTTTTATTTAATTTTAATTACTTGTTTGTTAATTTACAAATTGTTTTGATTTTAATATAAGAAACAGTTCTGTCTAAGAATATTGTTTTATTTCATGGACAACTTTTTCTATTCTTTACGGTCGCATTTTAAATTTATATCAAAATTAGCAAAATGTTTATTTTCATCTATTTATATAAACAACTGCGAAAGTATTTGTTTGTATTTAATACAATGTTCTCTGTCTCATATAAAGTTTTTTGTTCAAGTATTTAAAGTAGACACATTTGTGACGCGATAGTGAGCTCACGAAGCCATCTAGCATAATTATAAATATACCTTCGCCTAGAATAGCATAAGAAAGTCATGTTTTTTGGTATTATTTAACTTCAAATTTCTACCTGTAATGTTCTCCCTTATCGTTTTCAGTTGCTTCCCCGCCAATTATCATTATTTAATATTGTGCAGCTATCCTTTTGCGAACGTTCTGTTTTATCTACATGAGGTATCTATTATACTGAAACGTATATATTTGTAATTTTTAAAAAATCGACCTATATATACACACACACACACAAACACACACACACACACACATATATATACATACATATATATATATATATATATATATATATATATATATATATATATATATATATAAACGCGGGAGTCTCTGTGTAGCTTAATTGCAATAAATATATTTTCATAGCTTACTACTTAGCTCTACTTATGTATCGAGCACTGTTGAAGTAAATACTGAAAATTGATACATAAAGAATTATATTTACTTATAAAATTTCGTGTGGATACATGAAATACTAATATATATATATATATATATATATATATATATATATATATATATATGTGTGTGTGTGTGTGTGTGTGTTAATACATACATACGAACAGAAACACACACACACACATATATATATAAGTATATGCATATGCAATATGTTGAAATCTGTGTAAAATGAGGTTGCAAATAATATAACTCGCTTATTTATTTATGTGTGAATATATTTACTTATATTTATTTAGTTAATTATTTGTGTATTATTGATTGATCAATTATTATTAAAATATTTATGCTTATATAAGTGTATTTTTATGCAACATGTGAATATATGTGAAAAAGCAAGGGAATAATACTCATTAGTTACTTAATTTGTTTGTGAATTTATTTATATTAATTTTATTATCATTATTGTATTATTAATTAACCACATATAATTCACTTAATTATGAGCATAAAAAGTATATGCATATGCAATATGTATATATGAGTGTAATGGAGAGATGAAAATTACATCTACTAGTTTATTTACTTTTCTGTAAGTGGCTTAACTTTTCAATATGTTAGTTATTTGTGTGTATTTATTAATAGAGCATGATGTTATTTTTTTTCTACCATGATTAGTGTTATTATTAACGGAGATAAAGTATAGAAACCATTACGTTGTTTGATCGTGTTGAAGTTTGTGATGAGTGCTGTTTCAAGGCGTCTGCGTCGAGATTTATTTGATATGAATTTAGCTTGTTCAAAATTGAATGATTGGTCGTGTTGCTCAGCGTGGGAGAAAAGCGCGTATAGTGAGTTGCTATTTTAATGCATCTCTTGTGTTCACTGAGCTTTTACCTCAGTCTCCGTGGATTTTCCCGTATGTATATTTGATGACATTATTACATGGGATAGTGCATATACCGGCGTTGGATGTGGATTGTTTACAGAAGTGTTTTGTCATTGTTTGGTGTATGGTGTGTGATGTGGGTTGTATGGTGGGAATTCTTAGTTTATTAAAAGTGTCGCAAATATTGGAATGAGTGAGTACACGCTTCTGTCTATTTATGAGAGAATTATTTATTGTTTGAGATTCTTGTTTAATGTTTTTCGAGAATATATGTAGAGATGATTTTTAGCATTTAGTATAACATGTATGGGGTATTGTAGTGTTTTTAAATAATTTGTAATGTATTTGATTTTCTTCATCTATATCCTGGGGACTTAGGAAAAAGCCAATTATGATACCTGTTTTGATCTTGTTGTCATAGTGTAAATAGACATATATACATTCATTGTTGTTGGTAGTTGTGCGGTGTACTTTGAAATATAGTTCGTTATTTGAATGTATTAGGGGTTTGTCTAAAAAGGTATTGAGTTATTTTTTTAAGATTCATATGTAAAGTTTATGGAGAGTTAAGCTGCAATTAATTTGTTTTTGATGTATTAAATTATTTTGTCATCGGAGAGAAACGAATTAAATGGTCATTAATCTATAAAAACAAATAATAATGTTACGGGGTGATCTAAATTTAAAAGGGACAGATACAAGGAAATTCATGAAAAGGCAGTAACATACTCGACTTACAGGGTTGCCCATGGGGGAGTCTTATTTTTGTTTATAGAATTTAGTGTCAAAGTTGAAATATGTCATGTCAATGATCAGTTTTATTATTCCTATTAACATTTTTGGAGAGAATGGTATATATACATACATATACACCCACAAACACGCACACACACACACACACACATATATATATATATATATATATTATTTCTTTCTTGCGATTGAACTATATTAACTGTTTGTTTACTGATATTGACTACACAAATAGGAGTGTCAGAAAATATCAACGTGATATATATATATATATATATATATATATATATATATATATATGTATATATATATATTATTTGAAGTATGCGCTGTAAATAAATGCAAGGCAAGCTAAACAAAATTGAGTACGTTTGGCTTCGTTCCAATGCGATGTGTCAAAAACAAGCTGAAATTAATCAAGGTTGTTGGCATAGTTTTATTGTATTTTTACTAAATATGTCAAAATACCGGGAATCAATATCATAAAATTTTCTTGGCTTAGACAAAATACGACGAGACGTTCATATTTTCGGGAATAATTAAGACTTCACACATTGTTTTTGGTCAGTTTTAATGCTATTCTATAGACAACAATATGTTATTACCGATTTGGTAGTTCTTATTTTTACTCTTTAATTTGTCATTTTAATTCCTATGCTCATTTTTGTAAACGTTGCTTTTATCTAGCATGCATATAACGTGTGTGTGTCGATCTTTCATAGACGATAGCTATTAAAATCTATAAATTTAAGTGTATGTGTTATTTTGTAATGCCACTTGCGATGTATAAAGGTTCTATCTAGCATGAAGATACACTACTATACATCTTCAATACACATTGATCTATCAATCGTTTCTGTACCATAACTGATATAAGATATTAATAATCATTCACCTTCATTGAAACATGCAATTAAAAGGGGTGTGAAACATGAAAATAATCATAATTATACTAATAATATTATGAGAACAATGAACAAGTACAGAATGACTGGAAACAAGACTAGAAGAATTTGGAATCAAAGTGAAGATTTAGACCCTTCAACGAATGGCAATATAAAATAACCAACGAAACCTTACACGCCATATAGAAAAATATTACACGCCCAAGGAAAGTAAAACACTGCAGGAAATCAAATCATCTGAACCCCCCCCACTCCCCCCCACACACACATTCACAGATATTCACACATGCATGTGGTGTCACAGACATAAACTAGTACAACACAAAACACTCATGCAAAGACAAGGAGAATGAAAAGAGCAAGGAAGAAGAGAACCAATCAGACATCCACTGGAAGGGTGTCGGTGTGCACTGGAACCTTAGCCATGCTTATTTACATTATAATTAAAGAGAAAACCAGTGATCGTTCCTAGCAAAACATTAATAATAAACGGCTGTTGCGATAACGCAACCTGATTTGCAAAGGTTATCGAAGGAGGTGAAACATGCTGAAAATATTGAGAGACTTGTTGTTACTCGAACTCTAGTTAGCGCCCCTTGTTATTGTAAGTGAGCAATCACTGATAATGACTTATGTTAAAACTCTGAGAATGTACCTGATGATAATAGCAAAGAACGACACAAAGATTAGGTGTCGCACTAACATTGAATATAAAAAAGAAAAATGTTGTCACGGGTCTGAGAGGTTTGAATGAACGAGGAAGGATGACGCCATGCATAGCTCGACTTAGAATATTAGAATTCTGAAGCGACTCCTTGTTACTCAAATTCAAGGGAAAACTGGCGGCCGTTATGAAGAAAAATATATAGTGAATACATTAGATACATTTATATTTTATAGTTCTATTTTATAGTTATTATTGGTTCGTCCAATATCGTTTACAACACATTGACGTTGTATTTACTTGTGTCTGTCTTGGGGGCTTAGTTGCCATTATTCGGAAATGTGTTGGAGTAGATGACAAGGGTTCATTTATGTGTTAATCATAACATATATTTTACGGACTTTTTAGTTACAAAATATACGCTCACAAAACACAATAATCTACAGGTAGAAATTGGTCCATTTTAAAGTATCGAAAATAGTAGTCGATTGACAAAAAATGTAAGTAAAATGAAGTAGCGGGAGTTTGGGATTATTTGTATACACATTGCATTTTAGAAACCACAACTAAAAATAATGGTATCGTATGGCATCACATTCAGTATGTCACAAACAATAAGGTAGTTGAGAGACCGGGGTACATCAAATGTATATCTATATATATACATATATATAAATATTTATATATATATATATATATATATATATACGTATATATATACATATATATATATACATATATATATATACATATATATATATACATATATATATATACATATATATATATATATATATATATATATATATATATAAGGTTAGTCAATGAAAAATAATTAGACCTGCAAATGGAAACAGATCAATATCTTCAGTTGTTCAGAACAAGGAGCATTTAGTAAATAAAAATATTTCTTCTTCTTCTCTTTCAATTTCAAATTGAAAGAGAAGAAGAAGAAATATTTTTATTTACTAAATGCTCCTTGTTCTGAACAACTGAAGATATTGATCTGTTTCCATTTGCAGGTCTAATTATTTTTCATTGACTCACCTTATTTTTGCTCTATCCAGTATATTGAGCTTTCCTCATCTCACAATAGGTCTAATTCTCTAACAGGTATCTTTTAGTTATAAACCTTCATATATATTTATATATATACACACACATATATATATATATATATATATATATATATATATATATATATACATATATATACACATATATATACATATATATATATACATATATAGATATATACATATATATACATATATATACATATATATATATACATATATATACATATATATATACATATACATATATATATATACATACATATACATATATATATATATATATATATATATATACATACATATATATATATACATATATATACATATATATACATATATATATATATACATACATATATATATATATATATATATATATATATATATATATATATATATATATATATATATATATATAAGTACTGCATACACCGAAGGACGCCATGAAAACAGTAAAATGTACATGCAACATTGAAATTATAATAATATTGGCAGGTGTAACGATTACAGTTATAGGAAAGTATTAGAAATAATTACCAACTTTACTTACTTTACAATCGAGGAGGTAAGAAACACACTCGAGTATGGGGTTGAAAAGCATGCACAAAACAATTAGCGGACTGTGGCTTAGACAAATGCCCGAGCAGCCCATCGGCATTCCCTAGTTTGGGCGGCTCGAGCATTAAGCTATAAACTAACCCTCTTACTAAAGAGAAGGCACAGCCTGGAAGAGTGGATCTCCTGAGACTGAAAAGAACCACAGTCCAGTCCGACAGAACAGAGCGAGAAGATGCTACAACCACCCACCATATGTCGGACTGATCGTCGAGGACGTACCCCCGACTGCTTAGTAAAAGTTGATTCAACTTCACACCTACTTTACTACTTCACACCTACTTCACTAGAGAGAAGAATCAGCTGTGATTCACTTGAAAGGAAACAAATGGATAGCATTTATATCTATCGTAGACATTTTCTAATACTTACCTGGCACTTTTGCTAGGTACCCCATAGACTTGTATTGTCTTGTCCTTCGGGACTTGATTTACGCCGGTCTATGGGGCTGTCCTGTGCAGTTCTAGGAGGTCCACCCTCCCAGGCTTCGCCTCCCCTCTTTGGGGAGGAGTAAATTTATTGCTTACTGTCTGAGGCGCCCCTACCGGGGAATGCCGACGGGGCTGCCCAGGCAATTTTTGATGGTCAGAGTGCCCACCTCTCGGGCGCTGACTTTTCAAACCCCACTTTCCGACCCGACCTTGGGTCACATCCTACTTGTGGGAGTAGGATAAAACTGGCCTTGTGCCTAACTCATGGAGAGGAGTAAATAAAAGACATTTTCTAATATTTCTCTCTTATCCGTAAAGTTATTCCCGTGCCGGATTTTAAAAAAGATATATTAATCAAATAGAAATATAGTTTCATGTATTAATCTTATACATATAGACAATAGTATTTTTAAGGCGTTAAATATTTACAGTAGAATTACGGAAATGGGCACATGGCATAACAGATGAAAACGTTGGTTAACAATCAGTTAAAAATTACAGTAATCTAGACGTTTAGGATTTTATTCTAATAATAGTTTGTACTAATTTACAATAATATAAATTATACAGTTCTACCCTGTGTATTAAATAAAGGGTGCAGTACAAACTTTTGTATAAATTTCCGAGTTTATTTGTGTTTAATCCTTAGTTATATGGATTGCCAAATAAAGTAATGTTGTACAGCCACATGAGTTAAGACCCGTCTACGTTAAGAACCGTCTCAATAACAGGAAATACATATAAGAATAGTGCAACACAGAATGTCTAACCTGATAGGTCCCGCGCTGTCTACCAATTTCCAACCCTTGCCACATCGTTGCAATGTTGTATCCCTGTGCTTGTTTTACCAGTATTTCAACATATTGTGCTCCGAGGAACTAGTTACCATTCCACCCTATCAACAATAACATCCCCTCCGCACTCGACAAGCAGCAAAATACCACCCCTTCAGTGTAGAGGTACCTAGAATACCAGGAGATTGACTACTCTGATAGCTTCTATTTTCGAGCCACTTGGTCTTGGAATGCCCTTTTGTTTCTTCGACTCTACGAGAACACAGAGAGTTAAATGTAATGTGAACAAATATATTGCTGTTCAGATATGTCTCAGATTGTTCCTCTATCCTATACATTTGATCTCTATCACAGAAACCATTAAGCTTCAAGGGCAATAGGCCTTGATCAGGACGAACAAGAATTACAAATATTTCATTTGAATGGTATTCCCAAATAGGCATAAACATTGAATAAATAATTATATATTTGAAAATATTTAAAAATTGTAGCATAAAACATTTTTAGTTATACGTCACCGCTTATTACAGGTCAAATACCACTTGAGAGCAAAGGTTAATGAGTGTTAGATAGACGGTGAGACAAACATCTTGATGCTTAGATGGGATGGAGGTAAATTGGCAGGATTTCATTATTTAAGAAGACGAATTGGTAAGAATTTGTTAACATTGGACTTAAAAACGCTAGGAAGCAACCCCGTGTGATTTTGTTTTAGAGAGGAGTAGTTCTTTAAAACTCTGCTCATGTAAGCACCGTTTAGCTCCAGGTACACTGAAGAAGAACTGAAAATTATTTTCAGTGGTTGTAGGTAAACGAGTTTTTTTAGAATGTTTTACAAAACGAACGATAGATTATAGGTCAGTCGAGCATCTACCATTAAAACAACGATAGAATATTTATTTACTCCTCTCCAGGAGTTAGGCTCAAAGCCAGTTTTTATCTTATTCCCACAAGTAAGATATGACCCAAGGTCGGGTCGGAAAAGTGGGGTTTGAAAAGCCAGCACCCGAGAGGTGAGCACTCTGGCCATTAAAAAATGCCTGGGCAGCCCCGTCGGCATTCCCCGGTAGGGGCGCCTCAAGCAGTAAGCAATAACTTACTCCTCCCCAAAGAGGGGAGGCAAAGCCTGGGAGGGTGGACCTCCTAGAACTGCACAGGACAGACACATAGACAGGCGTAAATCAAGCCCCGAAGGCCAAGACAATACCAGTCTATGGGATGCAGTATCCATCGGAACATATACTACACTTTGATCTTAGCCAAAAGGCAAAGAAGTAACTCGAAAAGGGGTGATATAATATAAGCAATAAACGACTAAAACAAAACTATTTTTCTGCTGTGTACTGTTATGACTACGTAGTTTTATGAATTAAAAACTTAAGTAGCACTATACAGTCGCACACTTTAAGGTATGTACAGCGCCTAGCTTTGGAGCTTTCTCAAGTTATACGAAATACATATAACAATGTATGTTTTATCAATCGAAATAGAACAATATTCAGTAATAGGATAAATGTTTGATAGGCACGCGGTAGTCGCTACAAGATTCTTTTAATTCAAACTCTAGCCAAAACCGACATAAACTGTTTCATGTAGAACAAACCTCTACACACACTCTTGGAAATAATATGACACCCTTGCCCGCACCGGCTCTGTGCCGCTTTACCTAACACATGCCAAGGGTGCCAGGCCATAAAAGTAACCCTCTAGATCCCTAAATAATTCATCCAGTAATCCTGGAGGCAACTAATCATCTCAACGTATGCCGTCTCCTCTCACCACCTGTCCACGACGTGGCGAATATTTCACTCTTAATGGTCATCCCTTGGAAATCCGCCAACGACGCTCTCTGACCCCCCTTTCGCTCGTACAGCCAACACAAGTTAATTGCAATCAGCAGGTATTAGAGAAAAATAATTCTTCGCTGGCAAACTCATTGCTATGCTGATTGCAATGTGGCGTTTGTCATCGTTACTTCATCCCAATAATGTTTCGATGGCGAGTTTCTGAGAGAATAGCACTGTCTAAAAACACAACCAAACGTCCAAACAAACCCACGTACAGACACTTAAAAAGTTACAAATCCTGTTGTTAAGAAGCAATATATATTTAAAATAACTCGTTACCAAATATTGACAATTATTTTGTGCTGCAGTGCTTGAAAAAAAATGCAAATTAATTGCTGTGTTAGGATGTCCCTCGACTATTATTAAAAATCAAGTACTTTTAGCTTGCTTTAAAAAATTCAGGAATATAATTCGAAATAGTTAAATTTTAAAATTACTAAATTAGATCAGTGTACATTTCAACAAAGTAATTTATATAGAAACACATTAATAAAAGTTATGTACAATTAGCAAGTTGAATGAAACATGATTTAGAAAATATATGATCGATATTATTACAATTATGAGACAACTTCACGCGTGCGTTTTTCTCACGTCTACGTAACTTACACAGTAAATTAGTTTTAATTTATTTAGATAAATAAAACATGCAATAGCTTAAACCAAAGCTATTTTTTAAATTATATTTTTATTCTATTTATCGATTTATTGATCTATTTATCTCCTTCAATCTCCATTAATGAAAATATATTGCTATATATCGTGCTAAAGGCGGTTAAGCATGTTTTGTAACATTATACATATAAAACCCATTTAATTTAATTAATTGATCATTTTAAAATCATACCTAATAAGATAAATTGGTAAAAAAGACTGCATCGTAAACAGATCGAAACAGAAATTAAAGTAAAAAATACTCCTGAGCCACGCCGGTAAAGTACGGATAATGAAAAAATAAAATCTATAAAATGAAAGTTAGTAATATAAACACAAATCCACGTTGGAAAGCCATGCATTTTTTCTAGAAAAAAAATAGTTTCATCAAACTAGTACGAGTATATTGTGTTATGTACATATATGTATATGTATATACGTATATATATGAAGAGTTCGAATGCAAAACGCGATAAATCCAGTTAGTTTAGATTACTACCGTACACAATAAAAGGCCGAATATACTTAATGTAGACTTTAACTAAAAGCTTATTTTCATTGAAAGCGAAGAGAAATAGTGGCAGTATCATATTATGTAAACTATGACTTTATGGTATGGTCGAGTGTTCACATGGAACACTTTTCGTGGTGATAGTTTTGTCATTTTGAGATTGGCGTTCATCGCGTTTTGCAGTCAAACTCTTCATATATATATATATATATATATATATATATATATATATATATATATATATATATAAGAGGGTAGTGCAGTATTAGTGCAGTTCAAACGAGACAAAAGATATATTTTTAAAAGAGTAAGGCTACCAACATTTGTAAGAGACGACATACACTTCCTAGTCTCCCTATCACATTTGTAATAGGGAGCCTAGGAAGTATATGTCGTCTCTTACAAATATTGGTAGCCTTACTCTTTTAAATATATATATATATATATATATATATATAGTTATAATATTAATTGTTGTACTATGTCATAGATAGTAAGAAAGTCGGCACATTGATATCACGTACAAATATATCCAACCCATAGCATTGCTCTTTGTAAACCAATCTCTATATCTCCATTGATTCAGAACTCATCGACCCGTGATCAGTATTGCTTGATTTATGCCGTGTTACTAAATTAACCTACGAATGGCTTTAAGTGTGTTGCCTACCATTCACAAGAGAAGGACACACACTTCTAAACCGTTTAATCACTATCTAATTTCCCTCCATTTCCTATCGCCAAAGGTTCAAGAGAATTGGCCATTTTGGTTTAGTTATCGTATTTATCAAACCATCCATTTGGTTTCTGTATGCTTTCCGTTGGTACTTAATTTATTGGTCAGCTATGATGTTGTGTTTCCTTTAATTCATTGTGTTAGATCTTCCGCACTTTTGAAAGAGATTATGAGATTAAACAGTGAAAAGACTCTGACCGTTTACATTGTGTTCATATCATATTATTTCAATGTTATAGTATTCTATATTATTTGTATTAATTTTGTGATATTATTTAATACTCACGTATCTTTCTGGGGGTTACCGTAATTATTTCTTTTTTTCTTTTCCATGCTTAAAGTTTCTGTGTATAATTATATCTGACTATTTTATGAAAGGAAACTGTCAATAATAATTATACAGCGGCTCAAGTTTTTAATGCTACAATATGTTATAAATTCAGATTATATTATCTTTCGGGATATAAGACGCATGTACTTTAGTATAGATATATTAATACATACACACATATATATATATATGCAAACATTGTTAAAAATAACAGAATTCGTCTGTTATATTATACCTTTTAATTTTTCAATTTTTCTGATGGTCTTTTTTTGTATTAAAATAGAAAAAAATAAGAATAAATGTTCGATAGGTTTAACAAGTTTCACATTTATTACTTGTTTTCATTATAATCCAAAAGAGACCGTCAGAAAAAAAAAAAATAAAAAGGTATAATTAAACAGACGAATTCTGTTATGTTATGCAATGTTTGCATACATGAGAAAATGATGCCTAAATACACACACACACGATATATATATATATATATATATATATATATATATATATATATATATATATATATATGTATATATATATACATACACACATGCATACATAGTGGGTCAGGATATTTTTAAATAAATTGATACAGTGCTCAGTCGCAGAGAAGTGAGAGTTAATATAATTTATTATAAAATTAAATGTTACATAATTCAGAAACGTACCAACGTTTTATCCAGATGGGCTGACTTTTTAAATTAAAAAAAACTCAATGGAATTGCCGGCGTTCTGAATGAGTTATTTTATGTAAAAAGTCAGCCCATCCTGATGAAACCGCGGTACGTTTTTAATTATTTAACATATAATTTTAAAATGAATTATATATATATATATATATATATATATATATATATATATATTGTTAGCTATGAAAATACATACATGGCAATTAAGCTAGACAGAGGCCCCCACGTTTTATCCCGGGGGAATCTTTTTTGGGGATGAAACTCGGGAGCCTCTGCGTAGCTTAATTGCCAGAAATATATTTTCATAGCTTACAACCTTGCTATATTTAAGTATTGAGCACTGTTGAAGTAAATACTGAAAATTGATACATAAAAAAGTATATCTCCTTATAACATTTTATGTGGATACATGAAATACTAATATATATATATATATATATATATATATATATATATATATATATATATATATATATATATATATATATATATATATATATATATATATATATATATATATAAAAATTCTCTTTGGTTTAGTTTAGTAAAAAAGATTCCAACATAGTGCTCGATTTTTTTTATGATAAAGGCATCATATATATTTATTAATGCTGTTACATAAGATCAGATCAAATGAACATGATAGCATCGGTTTAGAGGCGTGGTGGTCTTAGTAAACGAAATGTAATGTAACATCAAGAATAACATTGTTAGTCCTCATCAGCCATGTTATTGTTGGTGTATTATTTATTTAAATGTTCTAAATAAAACCCAATAACATATACCTATGAAAGAATAAAAGGAAATATTTCACATCATTGGACGGCCATGATGTAATAATTTGTGTTAGCGATTAATTGTTCAGTTGTAGTCTGTAATAAGGGAAACAGAAAAACGAATAAATAATTTTTTTTTTTTAATTTGTAACAATTTCCCCCGATAGGCTCGTGACTTCCCCAACTTTCACTAATTATTGATGACAGCTGGTGGTTTGCCTTAAACCGATGGTATCATGTTGATTTCGATCTGATTTGTTAGAACATTAATATATATAAATATATATAAATATATATATATATATATATATATATATTTATATATATATATATATATATATATATATATATATATATATATATATATATATATACATGTGTAAATATTGTTAAAAATTACAGTATTCGTCTGTTTAATTATACTATTTACTTTCAATATTTCTGATGGTCATTTTTGTATTAAAATCAAAACAAATAATAAAGTGTTCATATGTTTCACGAACGTTTTCGATTCTTCGTCAATTCATCCTCAGGTGTCAAAAGCAAATGAACAAAACAGCTGGAAAAAGGAGATACATTTTTAAAAGACGGCGGAGAAACCTTTTGTCGCATTGTTTCAGGAAAGTCGTTGACGACTTAAATTCAGCGATGCTGGAATTAGATCACATAACATAATCTCATTACGTTAATAATTTTAAAATGTTTCCACTGGTTCATAGTTGATCTTATTACTTTCAGGCTGTTGTGCTTTTATGTGGATAGCTTCCAGTATTTTTATTTTTTTTTAAATTGGTTTCGGAAAGTACTATTTTAGTCTTTTTCACTAAACAAATTCTAGTGAAGAACACGAACATAATACATTCGGAAACCAATTTAAGAAAAGGGGTAATTGTAAACCTATATACCAAGTGTGTTGTCTTATTAATGATTATTTAGTCTATATATTTCAAACTGATTCACCGTTGCTTATAATTGCATCTATTTATGTAACTGACAATATATCAACGTTTACTAACTGGATGACGGGTCTTTATGTTTAATTTTGAAAATCAAACGTTTTACAAGAGAAAGAGAAATCCGCTCCTACAACATCATTGATGCTGACATTAGTATACTATTTGTTTACGTGTGTAAGAAATAGAGATAACTCTTATATAAAATCAGTATCTTGAATTCATAAATAGCATTCACTATGCATGGTTTATCGTCCAGTATAATATGTTGTGTTAATTGTTTCATTACTAAATGTTTCTTTCAGAAAAGCAAGACCTGACAGAGAAAAACTGAAGAAAATAGTGTGTTTATATAAAGAAGGGCACATATGAAAAAACGCAGTTACACAAGTGAAAATCGCAGTTTCAAATAAATTAACCTAATACTCTTTGATATACTCATGTATCAGATCAAAATGGCTATATACACCAATAATTAACAACAAATTATCGAGTAGAAGTATAGTTAAACATATAAATCAGTCTTATCGTGTTTTAAGAGTCCGCCATTGATTTGAGCTAAATAAAAACACGCACATCGTGGGTGGGGGCATATCTCAGTATGTAATATTTAACAGTAATAAATCAATGACAGTTGGCAAAATACGATGAAACTGATTTTTAATTTTATTAAAATCTTACCTGATAAGTTTTCCTAATTTTTGGTGAGGATACATATTTTTGCCTGATACGTAAGTATAAATAATAGTTTATATTTGGAAATGCGTTTTTCATATGTGTTTTCTGACATGAGGATACATTTTTACTTGAAGTAAACCCTAACCAAATATATTTAAAAAATGGTCTGCTGTCTCTTCAAGCCATCCAGTGCGTCTACTGAATTGAGGAATGGGCACTCCCTCTATTAATAGAGGGCAGCTTCGAATAATGAATTAGAAGCCGTTAACTATGAGGAAGTAAATGATAAAAAATATGAATAAAAACAAGAATAATACTGGCAGGTCGGCACCCAGGAAAAAAAGGTCCCTTCAACCCGTTCATACACCAGGCGAGAAATGAAAGCAATGGTGTGAACCTTCCTGCCTCTGGAAATTGTGCTCCAGCCATGACAGAGGCCAACCACTGTCAGCCATCAGGCCTCGAGACAAAAGGTCCCGACCCCCTATCTCAATCTAATGCAGCAATAAAAAGAAATATAAGAGACTTAAAAACCCAACCAGGGACTGTTGCACAAAAGAAGGTGCTATTGTTTTGCTACCGCTACTCAAAGTTTGAAATGTGAAGCAAAACATCTAATGAAATACTAGCTAATAAGATTCAAGAATCTACCCTCCCCGAAGAAATATATATATATATATATATATATATATATATATATATATATATATATATATATATATATACATATATTTATTTATTTATTTTACCTTAGTTCACCCAAACAAGGCAACTTTACACTGTAGACGTAGAAGGCTTCTAAGAATTACGGTCAAAGTTTAGGGGGGATGTTCAATTAAAAGCTGTGCAGCGAGATGCTTGTTAACGTTTGTTTTGAATTTCTGCAGGGTTGTAAAGTCGGGGTAACAGGGAGCAGGGAGGGAGTAGTCTAAATATTGGTATTTAACTATATGTACATGTATATATATATACATATATGAGGATAACACTTTCATCATTCATATACATATACATATATATATATATATATATATATATATATATATATATATATATATATATATATATATATATATATAACCAACCTCAATTATAAATGAGGTAAAGTTAAATTTATTATATATTCTACACTATAAATAGTGGAGGGATTCAAATTAGCTCAATGATTTAACATTCAAGTCAAACAGAGTTACATTCTTGGAATTAAAATTTAAAATATCGTATTTCGTTTTAGAAACGATCGTTCGACAAACGTTTTTATCTTGAATTCTTAGAACTGATATCAATAATGTTATGAATGTATTACTTTCAACTTTCTCTCTCTATTTCTCTGTCTCTGTCTCTATGCGTCTTTCTCTCTCTCTCTCTCTCTATATATATATATATATATATATCATATATATTATATATATATATATTATATATATATATATCGATCTTTGAAAATGTAAATATATATGTCAATCTTTGAAAAGCTTTGGCTTAAGGAAAGTATAATACACATAATTTTAGTACAGAATATACCTGGCATTGAACAATCGAAGTGTGAAATAAATCTGAACATTCGTACATTTGTATCACTCTTCTTTCATCTATCTTTATGTATATATATATATATATATATATATATATATATATATATATATATATATATATATATATATATATATATATATGAACATGTGTTTGTTCTTAAAAGTCTGCTCCAGAAGATATATTTCAAGGATGATTAGTGTTGTAGATGGCATAACAACGATGTTGCTGTTTTTATAATAATTCTTGTTTTTATATATGTCGAGAAGTCCTCCACTCTTTGTCCATAGATGATACGAAATAAATACAATGAGAAACATTGACACCGTTCAGAAAACTTGAATGTTCAACTTTGTGCAGGGTTCATCATTTGTCTTCTACGTTCAAGTTGGTTCACGCGAAAACTCTCTAGTAATAATCAGTTCTAAGTGACAGCTTGCTGGAGTTTGAAGATCCAATGCTCAGTAGGTGCGAATATAAGAATACAACTACGAATTACTTGAGAATTCTACCCAGTAAAGACTAACGGTATGAGAGCAAGCTACACGCGTTGATTAAATGAAGTGTTTCGTTCATGCAGATTCCCGAGTTCGACATAAAGATTACCAAGATTGGCAAGACGCATCTGCAAAAGGTCGAAGGTGCAACGTTCTGAGAATAATAATGATCCAAATAATACCAGTCGTTGTATTCTTTATTTTACAAACACTAATAATACGCCAGTCCGTTTAATATATACTGTATTACCTCTGTTTATGTTATACATAAAGTAATAGCTATTTGTATATATATATATATATATATATATATATATATATATATATATATATATATATATCATAATATAAAATGAAGTAATAACATTAGGTGTCAATCAAATTTTATTAGAATTCATGCTGTTTATAACTTGGAGTAATGTCTTTCCTGATTATGTTTCTCAATTTGTATGACCTGGATGGACTGTATGGATTCAACAAAAAGTATGTTTTTGGGTTGATATGTTTGATGTTATGTATTTTTATGTATTTGTGTATATAATTTTATATATTTTCAAAGCGTAATTTTATTACCTGTAGTAGTATAACTGCTGTAATGGTCCTCTGCAGAGAAGAATTATCTTTGAAAACTCATGAGCTAAGGACTTAAGGACACTTTGCTTGAACTTTGAATTGTAATAAAATTTGATTGACACCTTATTTTATTACTTCATTTTATATTATAATATTAATGCTCTATCCAGTATATTGAGCTTCAGTTTTTATCCGGATGTTTCACTAATTATAAGATATTAGTTGACGCTTATATATTTTGTTGGATTGCTTCATATATATATATAATATATATATATATATATATATATATATATATATATATATATATTGAAACAGATACACAAAGTGTGTCATTGTATCAATTCTTTGAATCGTGGAAAATGGAGTGTGTAAAACCAGTTAAATATATAAAGTCAAAGCAAAATAAATATTCGTTTTGTTCGCTATCTATCCATCTGTTTCTCTCCAAGTATAGGTTAAGTAGTAGTACTATTACTGGTGGTGTTGCCTTTTTAATAATAGGCACTATATAGAAGTGAGTAGAATAGTCGATGTATAGAAGTGAGTAGAATAGTCGATGTATAGAATTAGAGAGGTTACGACAGCATACATTGGGCTATGATAAATGTGATAGATAGGACGTAGGTGTGTCGATTTATGAAGTAATTTCAAATTACGGCTGATTAGAACAATTACAATTAAAGTTATTTGAAAGACAACTCAACATCCAAAATGATAAATATTACAGCATTGAATTGGTAAGATGAAAATATATATGAAAAAAACGTTGATTAGTATAATAATAGATAGGGAGGTGACGGTGGTTAAGTGGATATCGACACGGACTGAAGACCTGGATCTTCCAAGTTCGAATCCAGTCGATTCCACCTTACCACTTTCACTTAGGGATGTTGGCAACCTTCTTGTGGTCCTTCCCGTAAGTACCCAATGTCTCCCGTAAGTACCCAAAAATGTCTAACTAGAAAAACATCGAAATAACTAAAGCCAACACCAGAATCATCTGATTCACACGAAAGAACATATCCAAACGTATTTCCCGCCATTTTACGAGGATCAGACAAAGTTTCGAATATCTACGCATCGACTTCGCGCACCTATTGCCTGTAAACGGGATCAGCGAACCTTTGCCTCTTTGCAGGTTCGCTGTGAGACTTTACTTCATCCATCATTGCAGACGAGGTATAATTTATTGGCTCTCTTGCAAATGATTCATGTAATCTCTTTTGCCGTCTGTTCCGGATAAGTTCGCCTAGCCGAAGTGAACGCCCCCTTCACCGTCTCTATTTCTTTCTATCCTTCTTTTTTTGACGAGCACCGTCTTTTTAAATTTGTTTTTTTGTTTATATCATCATTTTTTTCTTTGGGGAGATTAATCATTTTTTTTTCTTTATTTTAAATACCTGATGCGTTTTTTATTTTCTTTTTCACTACGATAAATAGACCCTTCCCCACACTAAAGAAACAAAAAGAACACGATTCTATCAAATGGATTCTATTTAGTTTCAACTGGCGGAAAAATTTAAAATGCTCAAACGAAACTCCCCGAAACAGTATATTAAGCCGATGACAGTTTCTTTTATTTGATACTTTCCTTTTAAATATAAATAATACTACGATGATATGCACGTATATAATGAAACACACACGCACCTATCTCTCTCTCTCTCGCTCTCTCTCTCTCTCTCTCTGTCTCTCTCTCTACATATATACATATATATATATATATATGTATATATATATAGTTATATATTTGCTATTGTCTTTTACTGACGATAGTAACAGCGTTTTCACTTTTTCCCCTTCTTAAACGGTAAAAATTCATGCAGAAGATTACAATAGTCACCCGTACCAGGACGTATTTTTGTACATGTATATATTTAAAAAAATATTTTTACGTACATAAAAGTATACCATGGACACGTATTTCTGGCTATCAGGGTCATCAGCATGTCAAACGTTGACAAGGACTAAGACGCCGTGCCTAGGAAATATGTACATTTTTATCGCTAAAAATTAAGTTATGTATTTGTCATTTTTCATATATATATATATATATATATATATATATATATATATATATATATATATATATATACAGGGTGTTCCAAAAGAAACAGTGCAGTAGGAATATGCTAATAACCCAAAGAAACAAAACACAGAAAAATACTATTTATTGCAAATATTCACAAATTCAATATCTTATCAACTAAAGTACGATCGAGGAAAACATTTTCAACTATAAATATCCTTTCTTGTGTTCAGTGCACTGTTTCTTTATGTATACCTATGAAAATGTTCAGTGCACTGTTTCTTTTGGAACACCCTGTATATATATATATATATCATAATATAAAATATTAGTTGCCTCTATCCAGTATATTGAGCTTCAGTTTCATCCGGATGTTCACTAATTAAAGATATTAGTTGCCTCTTATATATTTTGTTGGATTTACTTTATATATATACATACATATATATATATATATATATATATATATATATATATATATATTAATTCATTCATTTAAAAAAAGTATTTTGTGTGTACATTAAATAATCCATGGATACGTGTGTCTGGCTATCATCGGCTATTAGCGTAGCTAACCAGGACAAGGATCGAACCTACAATGTTAATCTATGCAGTCTGGCGTTTTACTATCAGAGCACAAAGGCTATACCGAAACAAGTACGATTTATATCGCCATAAAGTTACGCAGCTTTAGTTATTGTTTTTATTAGCTGCTTTCTTGGTATTTTTCCACTTCCTAAGCGGTAAGAAAATATTGCATTAAGTCGAATTTTTTAATAGGACGCGTCATTATGTTTTGATTTTATACATATATTTATTAATTAATGTTTACCTACATGAAATAATCTATTGAAAATATTAATTCATTAGTAACTTAAAAATAAATAAATATGCAAATTAGAGGATGATATGATGAACGAACTACACACACTGACCCCCCCAAGGAGAGAGTAATGCCAAGGAGGATTCTATCATGACAACAGAATATATATTATACTACCCTCTCACACACACAATACTGTAATCTTGAGGGAATGGTATCGTCAGGAACGAATGTATACTGTACGGCTTTTCCCCCGAAGAGGAGGTAATGCCTGGGAGCAATGTATCATGACGAATGAAAATATACTACAAATAATTACATAAGCATAGACCGTTTTAATGTCAATATAGTTAGAATTGGTGGAAAAAAATCGTTTGCATCTGTTTATTTAGATAACATTAAAACCTATGGCAAGTTTCATTGTTAACGTGAAACGCCTTGATGTTAATATTGTTAGGATAAGTGGAGAAAAAAAATTCGCATTTATCCATCTATATACATATATATATATATATATATATATATACATATATATATATATATATATATATATATATATATATATATATATATGCATATATATATATATATATGCATATATATATATCCATGTATATATATATATATATATATATATTAATATATCTATATATATATATATATATCCATATATATATATATATATATATATATATATATATATATATATATATATATATATATATATATATATATATCCATATATATATCCATATATATATATATATCCATATATATATATATATATATATATATATATAAATATATCCATATATATATACATATATATCTATCTATCTATACATATCTCTATATATATATGTATATCTATCTATATATATCTATATATATATATATATATATATCCATATATATCTATATATATATCTATATATATATCCATATATATATATCCATATATATCCATATATATATATATATATATATATATATATATATATATATATATATATATATATATATATATATATATATATATAACTATTGTACCAGATATCATGCGCGTGTGTTAAGACGAATGATGTGAGAATTGCAAAATTAAAAATATGAATACCGATGAATTAATAATTTATTTAAAAGGCTAATAAAAAAGAAAATTGTAATAAATTTACTCAAGTTTAAATTTTCTTGTATACTTTGCTTAAAAAAAGCATTGTTTATGAGAAATCGAAAATAAAAATGAAAATTAAAAGAATGCTGGCCAACGACGGGTAGCTAAACTATTAAATATATTAAAATATAATATTATGTATATTTTTGGTTCCATTCTTCATTATGGAAGGTTATGCATTCTTTTATAAATAAACGTAAAACATTTTGCATTTCAACCATGTGAACATAAGCTTTCCGCTGGTGCTTGACTTTGTCATTAATCCAACATCAAACCACATTCATCACGTGAGATAATGTACATATAACCGTTATGGTTTTTAAGAATGCTTTGTCGGTGTACTCAGCTATTCTTTTCGTTCAAAGTTATATCTCTGAAAACAAAGGCCAGATGATGAAAAGAATTCTGACAGTCTCATCTAAGGCTTCTGCTCAAGAGGTATTGCTGGGTTTTGTTCTTTGAAATAGAAGTAAATCCACGAGTTAGGAATTCTTCAGAAATCGTGGTTCTTTGAAGATGGACAATGTTTCAAAGGTACCAGAAAAGAAAATAGAATCGATAAAGATTAACGTCCGATGTTAGAACAAACAATAAACAATAACAAAACTTAAGGTGCTCATTTTATAAAAAAAGCATTGGACTTCCCTTACTAAAAGAAAACAAAAAGAAATAGTGTAAAAGTAATCTGTGATGGATACATGGAGGTTTAAAAGATCGAAAAGTTGGGTGTGGGGGGTGGGGGGAAACAGCGACGTTTCTGTGTTTAGCAAATGAAGGTAATAGATAAAGCTAGAACGTAGGAACGTCACATGCTTGCCGTGGATCGACTGTAAAAAGGTATTCGGAAGAAAAATAATAAAGAAGGGAGATAATCACAAAAACAATGTTTAAATAACGTAAACACAAAGTCGTTTGAATTACAACAAAAAAAAAACTCACAAAAAAACATCATAACTCAAAATCAATCCTGATTTAGTAAAGTAGACATAAAAGTGAGAACTAAAACACAAATGGATATACGTAACATACGTCCATTCAAACAACGCGTTCAGCGATGGAAATGTGATTTCAAACATAGCAACGAACGATGGACGGAGATACAGACGGAAATAACTCCTTCATTATAAAAAATAAATATTTTTAGGCGACACGGTTTGGAAGGAGAGAAGAATAAAAAATATATCACGTGTCTTTTATAGTCAGGTGATATCTTAAACCCCCTCCTCATTGTTAAAAGTCGCCAGGTAAAAATTAGGCAGTCTTACTCTGCGAACAAGCCGCAACAGAGTATTTATTTTGTTGCAACTCTCAACTTTCCGTGAAGCCATTAAAAAGCTAAAACGCATTGCTAAAATCAAAATAATAGATATATATAAATGCATTTAAAACTGTTATCTCAGACCAAAGCCTGGCAGATTCACGGATCGACCTACACATGAAAATATTATTATTTTAATATTTTAACATTATTTTAAATTTGACTATAAACAAACCAACGTAAATGTCAGCTCAAATTTAGGCGTTACAAACCGACGAATCCATTACAGACAAAAATATAATTCTATCTTTGTTTTTTCTTTTGCATTTTATTCATTTGCTGGGGACGGGGCATTCTTCCAAATGCCATACGATCACCGGCTATTTACAGACTCCAACCGAGAGCTCTTTTGAGGATTCTGGCTGTTTCCTTCAGTGCAGTTGTTTGGATTTCTCTTGCACTTGGTTCACCAGGTATACTTGCTAAATACTTTTTCAAGTTCTTCTTCATGAGTCCAGTGGCTCCTATAATAACTGGAATGATAGAGATCTCTTTGAGGTTCCAGTTTCTTTTCATATCATACATTAGAAGTATGTATCTAAAAATGTCATTTTAAACATGAGCGTAGCGGGACAGCGAAGCAATTTACATACGAACATAGAATTCTATAAAGATACGTTACTGCATTTAAGGATGTGATGTCGAAGTCTGACAGACCAGCGACCCTGCCTAGAAACGGAAATACTGTTTTATGAAGATAATTCTACGAAGCAAAGACTGTTGTTTCAAACGTAAGCCGTGACAAACCAGCGACCGACACACAGACGGAAATATCACTCTATCAAGATACATTAACGCCTCAAAAAATGCAATTGCAAATTTAAGCGTGGAAAAACACAGGATCGACCTATACACTGAAATAGCATTCTATAAAGTTACATGGAAGGATCTAAAATGTGATTTCATACATAAGCGTGACAAACCAGCGAACCGACCTGCAAACTGCTGAAATTAAACAATCAATCAATTTTATTCCAAAAAATGTGCGAAACATTAACATATTCTACAAACATTTAACTCTTCCGGAACTGATAATTTTTTTTTTGTCCGCAAATTTAATCGTCCTAAACATCTCTTTAATAACTATTATGCATCACACAGCGTAGAACAGCCACCAGTGTGCACAGAAGTATACAAACTGGTGCAACGTTGAACAATTTAATGAAGTCAACAAAAAAAATATACAAAGTGAGAATAAACCTTACGCCACTATGTCATATTGAAATAGTGGGTGGTAAATAAATTATTATATTTATATAGCGTTACAGCAGATGTATAAATAAATACGTTCACATGCGTCATCATATACAGCAATGAGATTGTAAATATAATGCTACACCAACTCTTCATATGGTTGTGTGTTTGTTGACGAAATTCTAGGGTTTGTGAAATAGGACACAATAACAATATATGGTCATAATTATATATATATATATATATATATATATATATATATATATATAGTGCATGTGTAAGTGTATTTCATTTTGATCCAAGCATACACATACATTACTATTTTGGAATCTGCACTCGTACATGATATCTATAAAAAGGAAATAGGACCATTTATTTTATTTTATTCAATCTATGACTAGAAAATAAAAATAATGGAAAAAGGAAGATGGATTTCCAGGCTTTGAAAAGGACCCTACAAAAGGCCGGGTGTGTGTCGATGGGCTTAAAGACTATTAATTCACCGCCAATTATTTCGTTTAATATCACATCAGTGACACCCCATTTGCGTACATAGTTATTCCCGCATCTAGAAGCAAATATGAACACGATGTAAAAAAATAAGAATAAAAAATAACATTGTGTTATGGGCTAAGGCTAATAGAATGTTGTGTTTTTTATTCACTCCCAGACAACACCGGTTTTTATCTACCTGCTAATATATAAATGAATACACATTCACTAGTATTATTATATACGAGGTTTTTTTTATTAGTGGTGTCATTAAATCGCCATTATCTGATATATCAAGTAATTTTTCTTTCTGCATATTTGTTTCTTTTCGAGCGATGGCTTCTTCATCACTATAGTGTTGTTTGTCACGATATTTCTTTTTTGTAAGAAAAAAAAATCAACATTAAAATGATCAACGCAAACCAGCTTTCACTTTTCTCTCTGGTGTTACAATTGAGGAGAGGGGCGACACCTGGCGGAAATTTCTTTCACGTATTATAGGCCGTGAACAATAACAGTCAGTCTCATTTCATGGCTTTGTCGGCCACGAAGAATTTATGAGCTGTCCTCAAAAGTATTCGTTGTGTAGAAAAAGCCGTTATACTCATACAGAAATGGGAGCACACCTCCTCTTGCTTTATCGCACGTATACACAGCTATATACATCTCAACTATATACTCACTAAGACGTACACATACAAGTAAATGTAGGCGCGTTTTGTTTTCTTTAGTATTATACTGAATACCGCGCTCACTCTACTAGATATATCTGGGCAGTAGCGGTTTCCACTTATCGTATATCATTAATATTTTATAGTGAGTACAGTTCTCTAAGTAACCGGTAGTTTTCTCAGTAAATTAAAAAACATAATCGCCACAATATATCCGTTTTGTTGGACATTATCGCTAGCGTCAAAAATAGAGTTCGTGAATCAAGTGACCCGGAGATTAAGTTTCGATCTCACTGCAAAGGAAGCTTGCCAGACCTATCCACATTGAAAGTCCATGACACGGAGAAACATCTTAATAAAATATATACAGGCAAAAAAGTAACATATAGACAAGAATGTAAACACACGAAATTACATAACATATCTTGAACACATAATATTCTATAGCCTATGTGATGAAGCTATATCATATATATCATATATATATATATATATATATATATATATATACATATATATATATATGGGTTTAAGTTGAAAAATACTTTTAATCCAGGGTTTCGACTCGTACGACCGGTAGTGAATAGTCATATCTCTATGCTGATGAGTCTCGATTGAAAAGGGACGAAACGTATACGTACATAGATAATAAACAATAACAAATATTTTTTATTTGACGCTCCCCGTAAAATAAGTAGAGCCCTCTAATGGTAGTATAAACACAGCATGACGTCACTTGCTTTATAATGCATCATTCCTTCTTTAATAGAAGTAGAATGCCTGGACATAAAGCCGCTTTTAAATGTGTTAAATTATCATTGTTTATCGGCTATTCAAATATTTGCAGCGCGGTTAGCGACGTTGGATTTAAGTTGAAAAATACTTGTAATCCAGGGTTTAGAATCGTACTAGTGAATAGTCATATCTCTATGCTGATGACTCTCGATTGAAAAGGGATGAAACGTATACGTACATAGATAATTAACAATTACAAATATTTTATATATATATATATATATATATATGTATATATATATATATATATATGAATTTGTGTATTTAGGCAGCATTTTCTCATTTATGCAAAAATTGTTTACTGTTGCTTCGATTGAACCCACACCACTGAAGTGCGTTTTAGGAAACGATGAATAACCGTTTCCTTCAATGAGGGCAGAGTTTGACACAAGGTCGTTATTTAATGAAGGAAAACTCCAGCTCAAAAGGGGCACTCTTCATTCGGACAAAAATGTAAAAATTGCAACAGTATAGAAGCGGTTTTACTTTCACTGACCGAGAACAGAAAAGATGAAGTGTAGTATTAGAACAGATATTACACTTTTCTCCGAGCCAGACACTCAAGGAAAGCGATTTATATGTGGCTGAACTGTTGGAACGCATAGAAAAATGTGATAATTGGTATTTCTTTATGATATGTCTATTTAAAATCAAGTAGATGTTACGTGTTTTGCTATCTTATATGCAAACTTACTATGGCTAAATAGTATCGAATATATATTATGTATTAAGAACATTTTTAAGGAAAATGTCTAAGATAAGGTGAACATTTACACAGGTAGTAAATCCACAATTACTACATATGATTAAGAAGTCAAATATCCTGTAAAAAACAAAAATGTGTATTAAATAAAGGGCTGGCCATAAGTCTTATGATGATTGTTTTACTAAAATGTAAACAAAGATAATTACGCAAGCACTTATCGTTTATATAGTATAAATGTTTTTATTTGGCATACTTGTATCACAGCATATTCACATTGCCACATCTTTTTTCCTTAGATCCCAACAGTGAAGAGAGGGTTATGCTGGCCAGTTTTATTTACTCCTCTCCAGGAGTTAGGCACAAGGCCAGTTCTATGTTACTCCCACAAGTAAGATGTGACCCAAGATCGGGTCGAGAAAGTGGGGTTTGAAAAGCCAGCGCTCGAGAGGTGAGCACTCTGGCCATTTAAAAATTGCCTAGGCAGCCCCGTCGGCATTCCCCGGTAGGGGCGCCTCAGACAGTAAGCAATAAACTTACTCCTCCCCAAAGAAGGGAGGCAAAGCCTGGGAGGGTGGACCTCCTAGAACCGCACAGGACAGGCGTGAAGTATCCATCGGAACAGATACTACACTTTGATCTTAGCCAAAAGGCCAATTATGCTATATCAGGGGTTGTTAGCCTGACTACTGCAAGCGCTAATTGAAAAAAACAAGCTGAAAAAAAACTAACGTCGTTGATATTATGTTGCCATAGCAAGACTCACAAGCGACTAGGGACCGCTTTCAAATTTCATATTTTTAGGAAACGTCTGTATTTTTACGAAAACAGGTTGAACATATCCAGGATGCCTGTTGATGATGGTGATGTCTGTTTTACAGCCTACTAACATTTTGTGGCTTTATTATATACTGAAACAATGCTTGTTGCAACCCATATATTTTATATGATTAAATAAACACAATTTGTAATTTTACCCACAAATGAGGAAAACGTGTTCGCTTATACATTTTAAAAGGTAAAATTATAGGTTTGATCGGATTTTAACTTTGTATAGAATGTCATTTAATCAGGCGAATTTACATAGTCTGTTGGATTATAACTGAACGTGTGGAATTGTTGTTAGAGGTAGATGGAACACATTTTAAACATGTTCATGTATTTAATATAAATCTGCATTATATGTTAATAAATAATCAATGTAGATCTTAGTCATTTGTTAATGTTTATATAGAGTTAATTAATTAGCTCTTGATGACTTATGAGTTGTCTTGTATACAAGATTAAAACGAAATTAAAACCATTACAAACATACAAATCTATTTTAGTTTCATTTGTTATATTTAGATGCATTTCTAAAATTGATATAAACTACGAAACATATATCTTTTTTTTTCGAATACTAAATTTTTATCAACTATAATTTAACAAAACGCACCATGTTGTGCCGTAGACGTTAATTTTTATAACATTAGTATATTTAGATATTATATAGAGCATAACGTATTTGTGCACCTGTCCGCAATTTTTAATGACGGTTTGGGTTCAGGTCGTCTTTTCTCTACATTTGGCACCTAGTAATGCCCAATGGTCACCCATCTTGCGTTTACCAGGCTCATCGTCTCTTAACGTTAGCGATATAACAAGACCCGGTTTAACACATTTAATAAGTGTGAAAGTCATCAACGACATTTATATGTAGTATAATTTCGGGTGTATTTGACTTCCGGTTGACAAACTTGTTGCTATATATACATCCAATAAATCTACTATTACTCTGTCTATGATCAAGATCACAGGAGGTGTAATGTATGTAAAACAAATATATAAACACAGTTCCGGAAGGACATACTAACGTTTGTTATACATGACTTTTACCGAGCGGTGGATTTACGTAGTGCTGTAGTTCTCAGCAAGGCAAGAGAAAATCAAACGAAATATTTTGTGTCAATATCTGTACAGCGTTGGCTCAAAACACGTTTTTTTTTCAAACGATAACCAAAGAGCCAAGTTAAACATTTAAGAAAGATGTTTAAATATCGGCGTTTTTGATGTTAAAAAGGGTTTGAAAATGAAAGAAGGCAGACGGGTTTGTGTGTGCTATGTCAGCTGTCACAGTTTGAGACTTGGTTAAAAGAGATACAAAGACAGATACTGTTAAAATGCGTCCATCCAAATTGTACGTTTAGCGATGGCAGACATACCGCTCGACTGACGGCCTGACCAAGGGAAAGATTGAGACACTTTTGTGGTGACGCATGTAAAATTCTGTTATAATCTTAAGTATTATAATTACATGCCATACAAAAGCGTGACAAGCATAGGGACCTATTTTCAGAATCTCCTGTAGGGATACTTGATCGTATATAAAATATGATGGGTCTATTAGATCGCGTGTTTAGTGATGAAAATGAGCATAAAAAAATAACGTGACAAAAGAAACCGATCAAACCGAGATACGGATATAGCTTCTGATATAGACGCTTAGAAATCGTCTACAAGTAGGACCAGTTATGTAGTTTTTAGCTAAATATCTCTTCGGAACAGTGAGACACTAATCTAACTCAAGATGTTATCCTTTACGCAATAAGCAATAGAACACCACCTATGATAGCAAACTGATGTCACATCGAACGAGACATTTCCTACCTTGACAGATAACAATATCGAGTACGAGATCAGAAAGCAAGTTATGTATGCTCTTCTCGCGGCCCCTTTTCACAGAAGAACCATTGCTATCGTTATTTCTATGGAAGGATTCTCAACTTGGCTTCAGTCTTTGGTTCATCCTTGTAAGACATTTACGATAAATTGTTTCCTTTCTCTCTCGTGTGTCTATAGTCAGGCGCAATTTCTAAAGACATGGCTTCTTTGCAATGGTTTCCAGTCTGTGAGATACATTAGCTTAATGCAGATTACAAATTTATCGTATTCACATTCAAAGTCAACATATCCCTGTCCTAAACCGCCTTTGTTTTGCTAATACTGATTCCATTTTATTAACCCTTATCCTTAAAGTGTTCTTGGCCTTTATTAATGTTTACTCAATATTGAGAAACACCCAGACAATTTTGAAAAAGATTACACAAATTATCATCGTAATATAAGGGTTAATAAATCATTAAGTATTACCAGTAATAGATTTTCCGCATGGAACTATGTCAGAACATTTTTACTGTTGGAACAAACCAAAAGACGTTAAAATAGACTTACTTTTGAAAATGATTGAAACATAACATATTTGTCCCAAGGTGGACTGCCCATTTTTGCGTTCTTAAATTTGTAAATATATTGTTCCGGAAAACGCTATTCAAACATAATGTGAGTAAGCAATCTTGTACCGTTAAAAGTGTGAAAAATACAACTCTACCATGTTTAAAATCGTAATTTTGCCTCAAAACTCAACGTTACGTTAACATGAATATCGGTTGCCACATAATAATAAATACAGTGTTTTCATCCAATAATATGGCGTTTTGAAATGCTGTCAAACGGCATAACATAGAATGCCCCTAAAATTAATATAAACTTAATTAAGAACACTATTCTCTCCCGTGTATGAATGAGAGTATGAAAAATGGGTGACACACTTCCTATCAATGTTCATCTTTAACCCCGACAAATGATGGAAATAATTTCTGCTGACTCAAGAAAACGTATGCAAGACAGGAAAGTAATTGAAGTTACTGAAAAGAAACCACTCTGTTCCCAGTCAACCCAAACAAGTAGCGAACAGGGAATTGCTTCCGCTGTGTATCATGGGAAAACAGATTCCCGAAGGAACTGGAGGGATTCCTGCAATGAAGTGTCTGTTTGCAGCATTAGGGCCAAGTTCCAGTCTAGTAGATAGATAGATAGAAATACAGGCTGACATACATTAAGAGGGATACATACAAATCTACGAAAGCAGAGACACATACATATATATATATATATATAGAAATATATATATATATATACACGCATATATACATATATATACATATATATATACATATATATATATATATATATATATATATATACACACGCATATATACATATATATACATGTATATATATATATATATACATATATATATATACATATACATATATATATATACATATATATATATATATATATACATATACATATATATATATATATATATAAGGTAACTAAACGTGATTTATTTAGTAACAAATCGTATATTGCTTCTATAAATTTGAGGGACACCCCTGAAATGATACAGTTTGAAACACACATATTAATCACTGTGTTGCTTTCAATAGGTATCGCATAATTCACCAGAAAAAGAGTGTATCCGATACATACATATTATTGAAGATCATGATGGGCACTGATCCAATTAAATATATATTAAAGGATACAACTAAAAAATTGATGTAGAATTATTCTTTTCTATACTAGATATATTGTAGCCCGCTTATTTAAATAGTCTAGGAGCGAGTTAGGGGGCACAGTTTTCTAATAGTAAAGTTTATGAAAAATAATACACCCATGTGTTGCCTAGAATAGAGGTTCAATAATTCATAATGATCGATTCATTATTAATAAAAGTAATCCTATATATATGTTTATATATATATATATATATGTATATATATATATATATATATATATATATATATATATATATATAGTAATTCATGTAAGGTTAACATCCACAATATAAAGTATGTATTTATAATTGTAGTAACACCTTAATTGTTTAAGCTCAATAGATATTACTATTTAATTCCAGAGCATGTATAAATACACATTAGAATCATGCTCTATAACATGTAGATAGTAACTCAATAAATCCACTCGGTGAAAACGGCACTGATCCCACACATTTCTAGAGAATATCGCAATTACCGTCTAATGGGCATATATTCAAAAATAAAAAAAAACAATACAACATGCATTAAGATCTGGATATGATAAAAATACACATTTAAAAAAATCATCTTAAAGTAGTTCAAGTCAAACATTTGACATAATAAGGTACAGTAACAGGTTATATGATATAATATGACTATTAGAAAAATAAGAATCAAGAAATGTACTCACTAATACCATTTTAGTTAAGTGAATAAGAATAAACAAGCATCCAATAGATCATTTACATAAGCATAAGCTAAAATCTCCATGCCTACCAAAGCTTATGGCAAAAGTAACACGAATGAGGATTATAAAAATGACAGTAGTAAACAGAAAGCAAACTCCAAAATCATATGCAGCGTTCATAATTCACATTTGTTTAAATTTACACACAATTAAAAATAATATCGTATAAGTATACTTAATAATTATATTATTATTGCTACTCTTATTGAGGAAATATACCACATACTAAATATATCATCACATGATAACGTAATTAAAATACAACTACTTTAATAGATAAAATACATGATAGTCATGGGTAAATCCAGGTATAATATACCAAATACCTGGAAGTTAAATATATAAATAATATAAACCACATAAATGTAGATAAACATGTTTAATTAATTTAGTATTTGTTTACATTAGAAAATAATTGAATACAATAGTAATATTCTTAGTAAGATAATGATAAAAAAGGCAATATCTGGATTTTAGTAATTCTTGTAAAAATAATTATTTATAATTGTGTTATTTCGGTAGAATTTTGATTGACAGTTTTCTACGAAAAAATGATATCAAATTCGCTAGAATTTTATTTTTATTTTCCAGCTTTTTATTTTATTATTTTTTTTTATTTTATTAAATGTGAAAGGTATACTTTTATATTTTTTTTATATTTGAAAGGTATTTACACATAGAAATCGTGACATAGATGTAAGTTTTCTTTGTCGGACCGTTTTATGTTGCTGTTCCGTTCTGGTCTTTTTTATTCTGATGAATCATCATTCTGGAATATGCAGGATATATGTGTATACTTTGTTTGTCTTAGTTTATAGTAAAACGGCCGTAAACGTTAACCTATTCACTGATGAATAGATATATAGTCGATTGTCTATACATACATATATACACACGGCTTTATATGTTTATGTATGACTCGTAGGACGACAACAATAAATAATTAAACGACAAGGAAAAAGAAAAGGAAAACGCGACTCTGAAAAAAGTTGGAGTTATATCGTGAATACCATTGCGAAAACAACAAGCCGCGCATGCGTCGTTCCCCTCTGTATGTGACTCGATGTGGCGAGTGTAAAATGCAATAAATTTGGGCAATTTGGGACATTTTTAACCTCAATTGTACCCCCTGGGGGTGCGAACCAGAATTTTTCTGAGGTCAAGGATGCTCATTTTATATCCAGAACAATTGCCTGTACATTTTGGTCAAGTTTCAGAAAAATTGAATAGATGGATCAAACGTTATGGGAGAAAAGGGTAATCTTTTGCAATTTTGGGTTTTTTTGACCCCCTGGGGGCGCGAACCAAATTTTTTACAAGGAGAGCGATACTTATTTTCTATTAGGAACAATTGCCTCCATATTTTGGTCAAGTTTCAGAGAAATTTAATTGATGTCTGAAAAGTTATGGGGCAAAAAATGAAATGTTTTGCCATTTTGGGGCTTTTTGACCCCCTGGGGGGCTAACCAGATTTTTTTTCAAAAATCAGAGAATGTCACTTTCTAACCTGACCAAAGTTACAACTTGATGCAAAATTTCAGAGAAATTCAATGGATGGTTGCGGAGAAAAATCCGGACGGACGGACGGAAATGCCTCAAAACATAGATGTCCCGATTTTATAAATCGGGGGACCAATAACCAAAATGAGACTAGTACTGATTATAATCCATATAATACAAATTATCAACCTTTTTTTCAAAGAATTCGAAACAATCTTTAACAAGTAGTCTTATTAACATATCTAGTTTCAAGGTTTTACAGAAGACACCACGACCCTAAAACCATTGTTGGTAGTTTGGTTTTAATTATTTAAATTATTCAGTTAAGACAATGTATACAACACGGTGGAGGTTAATGAGTCCAACATCCAACAGAATATTTTCAATAACTTACCAAAATATGTGTAGTGATGCTAGTTTTCTTTTACAGATGAACACGTCCATGCGATGATATGTAAATTCACCCCACGTATGTATGATCATCTAATACTAGGAGAAATATGCCGTAATACTACTGAACAGATACAGCACTTTCACTCCAAATAAAAGACATTTACTTTGAACTCAACGATAGCAAAGTTAGAAACAATTATCCTGAAATGGGAACTAAAGTTATATGTATTGTTTTGTTGGTAATCTCTCACGGGTAAGAGAGCTCTTCGTGATATGCAAAAAAAGTAGGTAAATTATGTAATACTATCCTCTTGATACTAACAAGATACTAAATCAAATAAAACCGAAAACATCGGAAATGCTCTCGGCAGATTGTTTCGATTTAGTGATCCGTGAAGACTGACTAAATAAAACACTATCAAAAGTGCGCGTTAAGAAAGGTAAGTGCTGCACCATTTAAACAAACTGATTTTGCAGACGAACTTTACCATTGTATAAATATACATTTGAAAGTTATTATATATTTGATTGCGTGTGACCTCCAGAAAAGAAAACATAGACACCATTTATTGGGCTCGCATTGCTAACATGTCAGCAAGGAGGAACTCAAAAACAAAACGCATATGAATAACGTCCACTTTCCTTTTGTTGACAATGAGTATTTTCTATTCGCACAAGTGGGCCAAAAATATCTAATTCTCAATATTTTGCCAGTTTGACAAACCTAAATATTACTGGATCAACACGATGAATTGACATTAACTTGATGAAAGTAAAGTAATCTTAAAAATTCACATGAATATGAACATGAATATATATATATATATATATATATATATATATATATATATATGTATATTTATATATATATATATATATATATATAGAGATTTATATATATATATGTATATTTATATATATATATATATATATGTATATTTATATATATATATATATATGTATATTTATATATATATATATATATATATATATATATATATATATATATATATATATATATATATATATATATAGTATGTAGACAGAAGGAATCATCCACACACTTGCTTCATTTAACAGACGGAGTTACGATCACTGGATGTATGCATATAACACAATAATTCCTGTTCCATAAAATGTATTTAATTTCAAAAAGTGTGTTTGGGTGTGCGTGTGTGTGTTTGTGTGTGTGTGTGTGGGGGGGTTAGTGTGTGTGCGTGTGCGTGCGTGTGTGTGTGTTAAATATACACAAAAAAAACTTTTTAGCTTAGGTTAGATTGTCTGAATAGAGACAGCCTGAGTTTAGAATTAAATGTAACAGAAAAAAGTAAAAATTCCTTATTAGTCGCTTTCTACTCGCTATATCTCCGGCCCTCTTTCTGTATCTCTTCATGTCTTGATCACTCAGCAACTGCCTTAAATGTATTAATTCCTGCGTTATTTCAATTTCTTTATAACGACTTTTTAAAATCTTTGTTATTTTCCCCCCTTCCTTTATTTCTCTCGACTTTACATAAACAAAAATAGAAGAAGAAAGAGAGGAACGAAGTAATAAATGCAAGAGTAAGTAGAATGATGTACTAGGAATGAAGAAGCAGGAAGTAAGACAACACAGTAAGAGAGATGGAAAGTGAATTTTAAACATGAACGGATCACGTGGTTAGTTAATTGCATTATGGCATATTAGACAAATTAAATTGATTTTTTTTTTCAAACATAACCTAATCCTGAATCTGTGAAATATATTTATCTGTATATTACGGGATTAAAATACACAGAAAAATAGCCTTAGGTAAACAGACTATGATTAACTCAAATTGTGTATAGTATTATAGAGAAAAAATAAACATATCATTACAGAAACGCTCATATTAGTACAAAAACAAAGATATTATCTCGAAATGTTTGGTTTTCGGAGTGTTTAATATTAACTTTGATAATCAAACGCGCGTTAATTATTACATATCGTTAATTGTAATAAATTTACTATTGAGAATGAATGTGATTAACATACCCCAAAAGATGAGTCTATCAGGGTATGCCGCGGTGGGAGTGTCGGTATTGGAGGTAGACCTGTTGGCGGTGAGTCTTCCATACGAAGCCAGGCGGGTTAAGTCTAGTAAGTAATGGACAAGGACTTTAGTATGAAGAAGATTCTATGATTTTTGTAAAATACACAAATAATAAGGTTTTATGTAAAAAAATAAATGATACCATAGACATTGAACTATGTGTTCATATATACATAACCATGCAGATACATAACATAACAAAGGCAGATTTGAAAGTGTATTCACAATGCATGGTTAAACTTATCTTAAATAGAAAAAAATATAGGCAAATATGTAGGTATGTATTTAAACTGATTCACCTCTCAATTCTTGGATATTTGTGTTCCTGTCTGATTTCTATTCATAAAAAAATACATTGCACATTATTATTATAATTATGTTGGCATTCTGTTCAAGAGTTTAATAAATGATTACTCCGCTCAGATGAGCTGATTGAAACATATAAAGTAACAACAAACAAAATATTATTTTTATAGAAATTCAACCTGTGCCTCAGTAAAAGCGAACCATCTCTCGCGGAAGTGAATGATCGTTCGCATCATATGCGAGTGTTATTTTCTCTTTTTTTATTTTTACGTGTATTGCAGCGTCGTGAGCCGAACTAAAATACTAAGCAACGCTATCAAACAATATTCTTAATAGAATAAATTAAAAGTAACAAGTTCGGAAATGTTTACATATACAAAACAGCTAAATTATTGCAACAGTGTATTATTATTATTATTATTATTATTATTATTATTATTATTATTATTATTATTATTATTATTATTATTAGTCGTAGTAGTAGTATTACAATGTAGTTACAATTACAGAGACACAAAGAGCCTCATTTAATGGGAATTTGACATCTCAGACAAAACATCGTTGTAAAGGTATTTTGAAATATATACAAGCCATCGACATCAACAAATAGTGCAGCGATAGTTCTGACGCTGTGGCATTCCATATAAAGTTTAAACAATTGGATGATGTCATAACAGAGTTGGGCCAAAGAAACAGACGACATTATTCGATTAAAATTACGGACGGTTCCGTCAGACAATAATAACTATACATAAATATTCAATTCTAATCTTTTGATACCTGATGTTTTCTTTTCAATTTAGGTACATTATTAAAAGTTTAAGAGGCATATTTTTTGACCACATATTTCATTACTTTGAATAAAATATTGGAAGTATAGGACATTTTCTGATTAGTTGTATTAGTTGAGTTTTCAACCTGAAAATCTATTAACGTTAAACGGAACAAGTCGTCCGACTAATGAACGTGTCATGCTGTTAGCCAATCGCCGGCTATTTTTCCTAGCAATGCAAGTACCTTTTATACATTTAGTTGAAGCGTTATGCTTATAGCAACTGATGTTAGAAAATTGTAATGTATATAACCATGGCCAGTCTAACGTCGCAGAACTCCGGTGGTATTACCGGAATCGGTATGTCAATATGAGTCAGCAATACATAAAATATCTATATCGGGTAATGTGTGAATAACTCTACCCAACCATGTGGGACCTGGGACGTTTTGTTTACTTAATCATTTCCAATCGGCGCTGTATTTAAAAAACAAAAGCAAAAAAACAACAATTTTACACGATGCCAACCAGATACACGCTTGCATTCGCTTGCATTTTATTAAAATTAGAAGTAAGAGTGTATTACTCTACATTAAGGTAAAATCCTGTAATACACTGAATTCCGTTGGATTACTGATGTTAAGTGATGGTGAGCCGGGACAGAAAATAGATATGTGAACATTTGGAAATACCAGCTGATCTAAGTAAACATCACCCCGAGTATTATCAGTGCTGGGAGATGCACCCCATTACAGACTATCGTACTGCCAGAAAGATTATCAAGCAGACATAACACCGGGTCAATTTTGGAATGTAACACATGAATATATAACGTATTGAATCAAAATCAACAATACCACAATGCTGATACATGGCCACGGTTGAGACAGAAATGACTCGAGTGAAAGTGTAAATAAATACGCAATATATAGAAAAACGAATACTGATTCAGAACATATATTTACATTCTCAATGGTATTGACTTGGCTTATGAAATATTTCGGATTTTTAAACTACGTACACTTTCGATTAGAGTACCTTGCTGAATTGGTAAAATCAGGCTTTATAATTTTTGAATACCCGCTATAATTCGGAATTTAATTCTGGTTCGGTATGCGGTCTACAAAGAAAAGTATTCTTAAATATTATGTCTACTATCAACACATCCGTCTACCGATAAATTCTATGTCGGACCACAATTCATTGTAAACCCCTAAAACAGTTGTTGATGTACTTTTACGTTGCATCATGCATAGTGAATATTTCCACACTTTAATTTAGTGTCACAAAGGTGTAATTGATCTGTAAGAGGAATGTAGCTGTTCACATCAATACTAAACATTTGTCTATGTCTCAAGCTTTAAGTATGTTTAATTATGCAACATATATATCATATTAATTTCCACATAGTATGCTCATACTAAAGACACCATAATTTATAACATTTATAACACGCGTATTTCTGTAATTTGAAATTAGCTTCATCACATTTTCATTTACATTTCCAAAAATTGTTAGAACGTATGATTCGATTATCCAAGTCAGGATGTAGACAACCCCAAATAGTAGGACACGTCTTTAGCCATTAAACCGTTTTATTGGTTGTGTCCGTCTTTAACGGTTAAACCGTTATGCATTCATCCAATGAATGAACCCTGTTCGGAGACTTTTTCCATATAACTTCATGAGAATCGATATACCAGTTCTTTCAATAAATCTTGACGTGTATCTCTTGTGGTATTTTTATTATTTCAGAACTACGATCATCTTCTCTGCATTCATTTTCGTAATATTCTTCAAACTCTCAACCCGTCGATCTTGTCGCCGTCTTTTATTTAATCTCCATTGAGTATATCTGTATTTGGATGGATGACTTGGAGATTATGAAACATCTCGGATATTACGAATGTTAAATACATTAGAACAGTTCAATAGACGAGTTTGTCGGTTGAATCATTGTTTCTAGTACGTTTAAATATAATTGTCGAATACAGATGGCTGTCGCGTACGACTACCCATACAACTCTTCGTTACTTACGTTTGTCTATTTGTACCTGACTATTCAAACATTATTTTCGCTTACATAACATTGGTATTTAATCAGTTTATAACGACTCAGAATTCTGTTGACCACACTTAATCTTTAAGTATATAATAAATTTAATTGTTATTACAAAAGTAATATAAACAATATGGGTCAACTATTGTGTTGCGGAATACTATATCATATTATTGTTGTTTAATAATGAGTCACCACTACTCAATGTCAAGAGCCAATCAAGAATAAGGGTGACTGAGATAGGTGAGTGGTTAGTTGAATGATGAAGACTGTTATGAGACGATTTAAACTAATATACTAGAATGGACAACATTAAATTACTCAGGAAAAGGGTATATGAACAATTACATGTTCACATCAGATTTGAAGAAAAATGTGTTCAAGCATGCAGAGAGGAATTTTCTTGGTAATGTATTCCAAAGATACGAAAGTTATGGAAATACGTTCTCTTCATCGAAGTCGTGCTTAATGTTCCGTACACGGGTATAAAAAGGAAAGTTGTGGTTAAATGATGAGTTGTTGCTGTGAATTTCTTACAAATATAAACAGGAGTTTGATCTAAGACAATGTATCTAGTTTAAAACATATAAAGTAGGGCTGTCTGTTTTACGGCATATAAGCTCATTTTAGTTCTTATGTAATACAGACAGATACTCGTATTGTTAACATGTAAGTGTATTTGATTAATTGTCCACACATTGTAGTTGAGCCATCGCTGAGACGAAATTGCAAGGCCATAACTTTTCCAATTGTATATTTTTCATATTTGATGGCCATCGGTCCTAGAAGGTTTTTAACGTGGCTTAAATGATCAAATACCATTATATACCGATCAAAATATTTATAGCAGTGTTTACTATTCATATCAAAATTAAACAGGTAGATATAACTAATTGGCTGGATATATCAACATTAATTGAGCTATTATATGCTGGTAGCATATTTACGATTATTTACGATTAGTTTGTGAATTGTTTTTGTAGGTCTTTACTTTATGAACAAATATTCAGTTACGATAGATTCTATTAGACCATACCAAATACTACAAGTCCGGTTTTAAGTGGAAATTGAAGTGACGGCAACTAAGGTGTACCACTACAACCGTTACAGCTTCAAAACTCAAGCCACCTTACTAGGTACAAGTATATATAATCATTGTAGCTATGTATAATTTAATATATAGATTTATTAAAAGATGGAAATTATAGCTTACTACTATCTTCAGAAAAGTGATGATCGTGTATTTTAAATTGTTGACAGCGGAAGTTGATCGTAGTACAGTGGATGCCGGCACAGACAATCGAATCCGCGTACAAAGTTGTTTTTATTATTTCAGATGAATTGAATCAATTTACTATGGAGTATAGGAAAAAACTCACTTGCACGCTCCTGTGTGTTCTTCATTAAAAAAAAATAATTGTAGAGAATAATTCCAAAAAACCGTATCAAACAAATAAAAGAAAATCGTAAATCCATACTAGAATTTAAACAAAACTTAAATGGTGATGATATTGGCACTGGAATGACTGAGGCCTGATACACCTTTTTTGAAATGTGTAAAAAAAAAGAACGCTTTAAAAATAAGCCGAAGTAAAGTATAGATTCCCAAAACAAATAAACTATAAGTACACCAAAGACAAACGCTAGAAAATGTTCGGTTAAAAACATAAAGCAATGAGAATAAAGTATAAAAACAAAAATAAAACAAAATGAACGGAAGTTATAAATGTAAAAAAAAAAACAGAAAACGTACTGATACCAGACATACATTTAAAAAGGCAATACAATGTATGGAAAAGTGAAATAAAATAAGTGTATTTATATGATGTTATGAATTACACATAGGGATGTACACACATTTGTATCTATCTATTTCATCATAAGGGTTGTGTAATGTGCGATTTGGTGTCAGCAAATGGCACATGACACACCCCGTTTTGATGATCGGTGAAAGTAGAAGTTAGGTTTTTATGCGGTTGCGTTTGTCGAGATCGATATATGAGAAGAGGCTAGCTCATGGATAGGAAACTTCAGAAATAGGAACAGCCTAAATAGAAGAATTAAATTACTATGGATATTACAATAATGTATATAAACATAGATGTTACCCCGTCTGATAAGTAATCAAACATTAAATTAATCTTTCTGATACGGCTTGTTTTCTAATCTTTATCAATTCTTATCTTTGTTTTGCTCCGTTATTAATCGGTCCTTATGTAATTGTACTGTTATATGTAAAATTAAAACACCCTTTTTTCTTTTATTGGGCGAATCTTAAGGAGCTATATGATACATTTGAACGACATATAAAATAATATAACTATTTCCACATAAACATATTCATTAGGTGCCCTCAATCATGCTATAATATATTCTAACCCATGTGCCTCTTTGTCTCTGTCTGTTTTTGTCTCACATTGTGTCTGTCTTTCTCCCCCGGCATCTCTCTCTCTCTACACACACACACGCCCATATATATATATATATATACATATATACATATATATATATAAATATATATATATATACATATATACATATATATATATATATATATATATATATATATATATATATATATATATATATATATATATATATATATATATACATATATATATATGCATATATACATATATGTACAGGGTGGGCCAAAATAAGGGTCCTATCTTTAAATTTGAATAACTTGAATTTGAATAACTTCCACAAAATAAAAGTTAAACTCACCAAACTTTATGTGTGTGTAGACTGACCCTTCCGAGATTTTTTGAAATAAACAAAACAAATTTTAGCCGAAAAACACTTCTTAAAACTTACAAAAAGTAAAGTATTGTTTTTTACACTGTTTTGAGTTTTTTAAGCAAAAATAATGTTTTCTAAATGAGGGTACGTTCCTTAGGGCTAATACGGCTCATGCTATGCTTTACTTATTCTAAAAAAAATTTTTAAAAAAAATCAATAAATAAAAAAGTTATGAATTTTTAAAAATAGGACCCTTATTTTTGCCCACCCTATATATATATATATATATGCATATATATATATATATATATATATATATATATGTATATATATATATATATATATATATATATATATATATATATATATATGATGAGAGTTGGTCAAAAGGAAGGAGAGAGATAACGAATGTGTTGCATGTGTATATAGAATTAATATATACTAATGGAAACCAAGCTACACATTAATGTTTGGGCCTTAGTTTCCTAAATAGCTTATATAGATAACTGTCAACGATTAGACTGATGTGTTCTTAAGGGGTTCACCGATATAAAAGCATGTATGTATACCACCACTACAATTCTCTACGTATGTATTCTAATACTGACACGCCTTTATAAAATAAACATATTACTTGATAATATGATTCTATACTAACAAAACGCATTAAATGTTCATATATTGCTGAATAACAATCTAGCTTGAGCGATTAGATACATACACATATATATCTATGTTCGTGATGTTTTACTCTTAACATAAGACAAATGAAAATTATAGTTAGAAATTGTATGATGTTATAGCGCTATACAATAGATGGGTGTAAGTTCCATCACTGATAATTTACAAGGATATGACATGAAAGTAGAACCAATAAGACTTCGAAAGGCAGTGTATACGCATGTTATGTTTGACTTAATCACATATGTAATATCACATATATAATATCGAATGATTTATATACAATATATACAATAGAGATGCTGCCAAGTTCAAAATTTGTATCTTTATATATCTTTTTTATTTTTTCTATGGGGATCGCTCTAGTTTCATCAGGTAGACACTTGATGAACTGAGCAAAAAGAAATACCACTTCAATGTAAAGAACTAGCGAACCATAAGTGTTATATGGATCGATTCTGACCCAGAAAACAGTAAGTGGTCTCCCTTTGTGAGAAACATCGCCATGGAATGTGAGAACTAAAGGACAAAATAAGGGGAGCCAGAGTTATGAGGCTGCCGAAAGTAAACCCAAGGGCAACTTTCTACACTCCTTATATTATTTTACAAACAGTCCGATATATCTAATATGGATGTAAATCATTTGTAACTTCAAAACATTACACCGATTTATTTTCCCTTGGTATCAACATAATATACGTATTTAAATACCAGTAATGTTCACCGGAAACATGTGCAGAATCTATGACAATGCTCACTGCAAAATATAGAATATCTTTCCAAAAGGGTGTTAACATTATTTGCTAAATTTTAAATAATAGATATTTTGTCTATATTTTTGGATCGACTATTTCCGAAATTACATCACAATCGTGTATGAATATTACCCAATGTTTAACGGAAATTTCAAACTACATTTTAACTACATATTTATACTAGCGAATTTAATATGAAGTTCTGTTCACGATATTTTGTTTATTCAGAATAAAATTAATTAATTCAATAATTGTACCATGTATAAATTGTAATTATTATCGAAACAATACGTTATCAGACTATTTAATCGCATATTGCTATGATGTTAATATACATGTTTACATGCATTATAACGATATAACAATGATCAATACTTACGTGTTTTACAACAACATTAATACGACGTAAAGTCACTAGACCAACTCGACAATAAGCTAAATCCCATCCATTCTCTGTGGATGTCCCCAGATGCCGGAGAGCCTTCTACTACAGTAGCTTCTTTTCTCGTGCTGCTTGCCTATGGAAATCCCTTCCTGCACCCTGTTTCCCCGACAGAACCAACATGCAGATATTTAAAACTAATGTAAACAGACATATCGCTGAACAGCTCCTAACTTAAAATGACACCCTGAACCTGTTCCCTTATTCTCAGTAGGCCCTTACGTGTACAGTGGCGTCGTGCCTAATTTGGGGTGAAACATCATTTAAAAAAAAATGTAAAAAATACTCAGCAAAGAAAACGCGGTAAAGTATTGGAAATAAAAGGAGAAGAAAAATAATTATGATATAAAATTATCTGGGTGATATGCAGTACGTTGATTAAACAGGTTCACACGTGGAGAAAAACAAAAGTCGCTGAGCCAATCATGAAAGTGTACTAACCTCCATGGCATACAACACTAACTGCAACCCTTTTCAAAATCTCATCATGTATCGTTTAGTCACTCGCAGGTGCATTTAGGGGTACAGATGTGAGACCCCTTAGAGATCAAGGAAGTACTGTATCCATTAATGTGAATAATGAGTTACGCCTTTTGCTGAATCAAGCGATTCTCAGTGCATCGTGTGATAAAATGTTCAATGGTGCCGCCATATACACACGATTTATCTACATATGTTAAACAGCCTCCATATATATCATTAGCATATATATATATATATACAGACATCTAAATATACACACATCATCCTTATATATGTATATATATATATATATATATATATATATATATATATATATATTTACATATATATATATATATATATTCTTTATTATTCATTGAATGAATGCTTTTATAGACAATACATAATAATTTATAAATTAATTTTTATTTTAAATTTTCCATATGTATTCACAAGAATGTATACCACAAAACAATTTTGCACTCTGCGATAGACTAAATTGTCTATGTAAAAATTGCGATTTCGCTTAGTCACAGCTCGAATGGCCGAATGATTAGAAGCCCCAACTCTAAACTAGACGGTTGATTTTCGGTCCCGGCTTTTAGCACTCGCCTGTCTAGCAACATTGGGAGTTGTGACGCAGGGAATCTGTATTTCTGTGGATAATACTCTCTCTCTCTCTCTATCTCTCTCTCTCTCTCTCTCTCTCTCTCTCTCTCTCTCTATATATATATATATATATATATATATATATATATATATATATATATATATATATATAGGGTGGCGCAAAAGTCACGCATTAGTTTGAATCTGTAACAACTTTCACGTTTAATCAAATGTTCTCCTGACTTTTCAGAATATTACAGATATAAACATTGATAATTTATCATGGGAAAATATAGCACTGAACAACGAACCAACATTATTGAACTTTACTTCGGAAACCATCGTTCAATAACCTTAACCCAAAGAGCCTATCGTCGGCATTGTAATGTCAGACAATCTCCCAGTCAGACCACAATTGATCGTCTTGTGGCCCGATTTCGGCAGCAGGGTTCAGTGAGTGATCTTCCACGATCTGGCAGTAACGTTCAGTACGGACAGCGGAAAATGTAGCACTCGTTGAGGATAGCATTGATGAAAATCCAGACACCTTAACTCGAAGACGAACCACTCAGATTGGGATGTCCAGAAGATCACTTCAAAGAATTTTGCGTGAATTGCATCTGTTTCCATACACAATGCAATTGGTAAAGGCATTACAACCCACAGATTTGCAATCACGCGTAGCTTATGCTGTTCACATCAGCAATTAGCCAGAGAAAAAATGAGTTCATCCATAAGTTGATAATGAGCGACGAAGTCCATTTTCATCTGAACGGGTTCGTAAATAAGCAAAACTGCAGAATATGAACCATTGAAAATCCAAGAACCGTTCATCAGCGTGAATTACATCCACTAAAATGTATAGTATGATGTGGTGTTACCTCGGAAAGAGTGGTCGGTCCATATTTCTTTGAATACGAAGAAGGTGACGATAACTGCACAGCGATATCAACAAATGTTTTACATTTTTTTTAGGCCAGCTGTTCAGGACAACCCAGAAATGTGGTTCCAACAAGATGGAGCTACTGCCCACACTGCCCGACAAAGTATGGCGCTCTTAAGGGGATTGGCGAGCGCTTAAGTAGAAGATTTTCTGATTTTAACTGACCTTCACGTTCACCGGATTTAACAGCCTTGACCTTTTCTTTTGTGGTTATCTAAAGGAAAGGGTATATGTGAACAAGCCTACAACGATTCAAGAGCTTAAAAACAATATCAGACATGAAATCCAATAACTAGAGCGAGAAAATGCCCTAACTAGAGCCCGTCTTTGTGAGACCGAAAATGGTGCCCATTTAAAGGATATTATTTTTAACACGTACTGCAACAAAATTACCAAGTAAATGTATTATTTATCAGAAAAGCCTAGTAAATTACTTGAAATGTTGTAGTGTCTATCACCTAAAGAAACCAATGCGCGACTTTTGCACCACCCTGTATATATATATACTGCAAATATATACGGAATATGTAATATCACCTTATAATATTATATGCGTATATACAGAAAATAATATATTATATAATATATATATACATGTATTGTTCCAATTAACTGTAATTTGCAATAAGTTCGACAATTGGCTGATCTTTTTTTACGTGTTTGCCTATCATTTTCACACACTCTCAATCACTTTATATATTAACAAAGATAGACACCGAGAAAATAAGAGTGGATAAGAGAAATAGTTAGAAATAAAGAGATCTTGACAAACAAACATAGATATATAGCGAGCGGAAATTTTTTTTTTACATGTTGTCTTATAATCTGAAAAAAATAACCTGGCTTTGCAAACTCAGATTTCCTGATTCAAACACGCTAACGCGAGCTAAGTAATGTGGTCTTTCCTAAAACCACACACACATACATACATACACACACACACACACACACACACATATATATATATATATATATATATATATATATATATATATATATATATATATATATATATATAATATATATATATATATATTTGTTATTCTTTATTATTTATATACTTAAATAGGAACTCAGCAGCATAGCTATATGAATTATCACTACCGGTCATGCGATTGGAAACCCCGGATTACGAGTGTTTTACAACTCAAACCCGACGCCTTAACCACAAGGCCAATTTTAAATAGCGAATAAACAGTGATAATTTTAACACGTTAACGGCGGCTATAACGTCTAGAGCCTTCTACCTTTTTGAGGAAGAAACGATGCATTTAAATATATATATATATATATATATATATATATATATAAACATTCAATGAATTAAAACATTACAATTGTTCCAAGAATTAGAACATCAAGTCCAGTATGGCGTACGATCGTTTCCAAAACAATTTGAAAATACTTTATTTTATTTTATTTTATAATTTGATCAAGCTAATCAAAAACGGGTCTTCATCAGCGCCTTTAGCAACACGTCTTACTAAAAATCAGAGAAAAACAAAAACAAAACTCGTAGAGAAACATCAACTGACAAAAAGAGTAACCGGTTGATATGTTCGTTGCATAGGAGAGGAAAAACACAATGGTACTTATAAACTAAAACACCGGTACATATGAAACAAATAACCCAATATTTTGTATAGATTTACCCTTTCAAATTATGCAATAAATTTGTTACAGTTTCAAATTCTCTTGTCAACGGGGTAGTGAAAACAATAGAATAGACATATAAATAGAAATAAAATAATAAAAATGAATAAAAATAAGATAACAAAACATACAAATAATATAAAATATAAAAAAATAAAAATAAATAAAAAATAAATAGAAATAATATAAGAAAATACAAAATTAAATAAAAATGAAAATAGAAAATAGAAAATAAAAATAAAGTAATGAAATAGTTGAAATTAAAATAAAATGTTTAATTAAAAACAACATTAAAAATAAAAATAGAAATGAAATAAATTGAAAAAATAAAGGTTGAATAGGATTAAGGTTTCTTTTACAAAGATAAGATCTTGCAAGACGGTAAGAGCACAAAGATAATGTTTAGGGGCTAGAAAAAAACATTTTATAGAAAAGCATTATGGGGGAAAGAGACAGGAATAATAAGGAAATAGGGGGTGTAATGAAAGAAAGAGTACAGTTGGGATTATACCAACAGAACTGGACATATAAGAGTATGGATCTATACGAGATATGAGGGAGGGAAAAAAAGTGTCTTAGTAATTTCACTGTTATGTAAGGAAGAGAGAACCAGCTTTATAGGAAGTATATATTATCTATTTCAAATTGTGCTCTTATACCAATTCCGCATTCAAATCAAAATCGCAAAATGGAATGACATACATTAGATGTGGGAGGACGGGGTATTTCAGGAAATAGTATAATCAGTTAAAGATGTGTTTGGAAATAACAGAAACGAACAGAATCTGTGTTTCGATAAGCGAACATATTTTCTGGATGAATCTGAGGATATATATATATATATATATATATATATATATATATATATATACCTTCTTTGTAATATAGTAGGACAAATCACAGCAGAGTGCTCGATTAATTCATAATTACAATTAAAATTCAGAGCATTACATTTATTTTTTGGTACAGAAAAATTAGTACAACAATTCTAGCGTCCCAGATGACAACATAAGCTGAAAAGAGCCGGATCGCTAAGTCCTTCCAGGCTTGAAACCGACGGTACAAATGGTGTACTAAGTTTTATGTACAAAAACATATGTGTGTATATATATATATATATATATATATGTATATATATATATATATTGTGTAATAATATGTATATATATATATATATATATATATATATATATAGTGTAATTATTAAGCGTTTTTTAGGCAAGTGTTTTAATTACGCTTTAATTATGTAGACTTTAAAGTTGTTCATTGTTTCACAATTAAACTAACTCATATAAGTCACAGTGCAAATATATATGTACTGTTATTCATATGAGACAAAATTGCACAGACTTATTAACGGTCACATAATCGTAGGTGTTTTTCTAATATAGCACATTTTACTCTTAAACCAAAAGTGTTTCTACAAGCTGGAAATAGAATAATGAAGTAACTTACGAATGGCCCTTGTAATGTTTTCCATGTGAAGCACTTACCTGAAAAAAAAAATAAATAAAAATAATTAAAACACATCCCGCACGGAAACTGCGAAGATTCACTCAATTAAATATCCTTCGGTACAATCAATGTTTTATGTTAAAAGATGTTGTAACTCTAGAACCTCGCGAATCGAAAGTATTTTCTCTAAATATAATTTGTAAAGCTTTAGTTATTTTTTCTTTTATTGTAGAAAAGTAAAATAGACTGTACTAGTACACCACTCGAAACAACACTTTTCGCCTAGTAAAAAAATCTTAATTTGTTTAAGACACACTCTTTATGCGATAAGTAGCATCCCTCATCACATAAATGACCACTAGTTATGCACTGATAAGAATTATCAAATGGAGCTCCGGTGTTGCTCGGTAGTTGAATAGTTGACACAATTCTCAATGATAATACGCAATATTCTCAAAGAGGTAGACACCGAGACGGATTGTCTTATAATAGTACTGTTTTTATAGTGTGAACCCGAAAATGCTCTCCATAGAATCGTTCATAAAATGTACAATCCTTTCTGCAAGCCGACAACATGTGTAACAACACACTTAAATCTATGTTTTTTGGGTCCATCAAGTTCTAACCTTTGTTTTTTTATACAGAGACACTTTGATAATCGTGTATTCAGTTGTATGTGTGATCCTGAATGTGCTTACTTTAAGCCTTCATATTTTTATCTGTGGGGTTATCTCAAAGATAATGTCTAATAAAACAAATAAATACCAATGATAATTGTTATCTCAAATGCAGAATGAACAAACGTAAAACAGTAATAGTTGCCCAGAAAACAATGTTTTTGATATGAGCATATTTTGGGGAAGACGTGCCTTTATATTTACTGCACAGTTCTTTATTACTCGCTTACACATTTATCAGGGAATTTCCATTTTACATTAGTAATTGTCTTCTTCATATTTTGTGAGTGAATCGTGAACACACTGAACTCGGCTGATGCTCATGGTAGAAAACTCCAGTCTTTTCTAGTTCATTCACGATATGACACGACGAGAAAACACGTCTTTAATCATTTATACAGTTAGATTAATTCTATGTGGGCGATGTTTAGCCGAAAAATAAACGACTACGTTTCGAATAGAACACAATGGCGACATTCCAGAAAACACTATGTAGAATTTTACGATAGATATCAAATGTACAGTGCGCAGATATCCACATATTATAAATATCCATTGAAAAGAGAAATAAGCAACATGAACTGTTAAACAAGAAATAATTGGGTTTTTTTTTCCAATTGATTCAAAAGTTGTCAATTATTCGTTTCTGCTTTAAGTGCCGACGCAGGATAATGTATCTGGTAAACCGGATTATATCCAATCTGATCTAACGGCCTTATTTACACTTTCATTGTAACAGTTATGCATGTTCCTTATTGGATATTCATATAACACAAGTTGCATTGAAAATATCGTTGGTAATTAACCTTTCTTACGTGTAGTGTGTTTGTGATAGATGAAATAACTCATAGATCTAAACAACATGTCAAAATTAAAGCGACGAGTTCATATCATAGATAAGGTAGTTTAGGTAAAATATATTTGTAGATTTGTATCATGTTAAACGGACATCTATTTTAGATAAATTTAAATATGTATAATACGAGATAAGAGTCCAGATCACCTAATATGATTCACAACAGGGCGCATATACACAACACATGTAATCTACGTACTTAATACTATATGACAAATTGCTAGACATTTATATATTTAAGTTATATATTTAGAAAAGTGTGTTTTGTGTTTATTCATGATTCTCACGTTAACGTAATTGAAGTTTGTATTCATTAAAATGAAAATTAAAACAGCGGTAAATAAAACGATAATTGAAAAATCTAGTTAAAAGTAATTTTATGAGAAAATTAAACCTACCTACATATGTAATAGTATTACTTGTTATTACTTATACGTGTATCTTTATAGAATTAGGTAGGGTTATATATTTATATTTTTAATGTACATTGATCATTCCTTAAATACCTTACCGATATTTGTGAATTGGTTAACATAACTGATATTTTAAAGGAGTGTAGGAAGCAATAATCTGGGAGAAAATTCCCATTTGAAAATTCAAATATATAAAAAAAATGTACATATAATAATTTCACACCAATCAAAAAAGATCCTTATAATTGAAACTTCTTAATACCGGTTATGCATACGCCTTAAATTTTAAACATTTAAAGAAATAAAAATCATGTAATGGATTTTGATCAAACTGTAATAAGGATTCTAGACGTTTGTTTTTCTGTCATTATATCTTGACTTTTAGGCGGCAAGAATGGTACAAAGCTTTTTTGTTTGAGGAATTAATTTTCGTCGTCGTTGGACACGTATTCTTCTTGTATATATATATATATATATATATATATATATATATATATATATATATATATATATATATAATAATGGTAATAATCCAGGTAAAAACATCCACAGGGTAGTAATCCAAAGAATTTCAACCGGGTTTATAAAAAGTGCTCAATATCAAATAGAGCTTTATAAATGATTATTTTTATTTACACAGACATGTACAAAATCTGCGACACTGGCATGTCGATGTTATCCATCAACAGTTATTATAAACTGAGATCTCATCATGCAGAGTTAGAATTCTAACTCTACCTGATGAGATCTCAGTTTATAATAACTGTTGATTGATAACATCGACATGCCAGTGTCGCAGATGTTGTACATGTCTGTGTAAATAAAAATAATCATTTATATATATATATATATATATATATATATATATATATATATATATTGAATATGAATAAAGCTATAATGAATATAGTAATAAATAGTACACCTAACGTCTCGGCAGATGAAAACACGTTCATAACATAATTCTAAGCCATACACATAAGCTGTATCACTATAAGCGTTTTTTTTTCATTCATAGAAATCGCTTCAGAAAAGGCATGGGAACACTCTATATAAGGAGCTAAAAATACTACTCTCAAAGTAATCAAACTAGCCCAAGATACGTATTAGATGGGTAGATTCCTACCCAGAAAACAGCAATACTTCCCCCTTTGTCAGAAAAATCGTTCATGATATTATAGGACTAAAGGGCAAAAAAAGGGAAAGAGAGTTACGAGGCTGCGGAAGTTAAACACAGGGTTACTGATCAGTCCTAAGTAACAGGTGGGAGGTTCAATATTTACGATGATGGTAGCTTAAATAACTATAAATGTTGCACGTATACCTAGCTATGGCTGACGGAATGAGGGCAACCAACCCTATAGGTTTAATAGAAGGTTATAGTTACTGTATTTTGTACTGGTTACGGAGTTCGACACAAAGATTTACAAGTCTAACTATTAGGATCTAAAAAATGCACCTGAAAAGGTCGAATGTTACATCCGCCGAAACGTCATGTATATAACAACCAAAATGAGAAGAGGTAATATTTAATTTCAATAATGTCATGAATGAATGCATGTCAGATTCAAGAATAAAAAATACATAAACAAAAAAAGTAACAGTCTATACAAAAGTTGTTTTTCTTTTTTTCTGCTCGCTGCAACATATCATATCAGAGTGGTCGATATATCACACCGCAGCACAGATATATTTCATACCTTGCAAAGCGGTACGGTTTTTCGGTACGTTTCGGAGAAGAAAAAAAACAAGAATTGTAGGAATAATTTAAGAATGAACTTCCTCAGTTCAACTCTTGAGAAAGATTGATTACGTTTGTGAACTCACACATAACGGATACCAATTATAAGTGAAAAAACACGTGTTCTTTTCTGTTTTAGAGTACAACCCCTTTTCTATGCGTAACTTGTTCTAGCAATTTATTACGCTTTTTGCATATTTAATTACTTTTGCATACGTTTGTACATAAAATAAACCAGTTGTAACGTTACTGCAGTAAAGCTCATGTTTATAGAAATTATACACTATATACAAAAAATCTGATGTAAGTAAACATATTCGTTCAATACAAATCAAATAACAATATGACAACGTTATGTGGGCGTTAAAAAGACCGTTGAATAAAACGTTGCTTTAAAGTGTCGTTTGTATATAACGCATTTGAAAAATTACGCTGGGCAGTTACATTACGTTGCACTGTAACGTCATATTAACATTCCGTGTTCATGCTACTCACAAAGACAAGAACAGAACCACCACTTTAAAATCCAACCCTTTCTGACAAATGTAGAGGCAGTGGCAACGTGGTAATCTAAGAGCTACCCGGCTTACAAGATAATGGTGAAAATCCAGGAAGAGTGTTCATAATGATGCGTCGTCTTCTTGTCGTCTCTGACTCTGCGTATGACAATTTATTTATCTACCTCCCACAGCGCTAAGATGTGGCACAAGGTCGGGAAAGTGGGATTTGAAAAACCAGCGCTCGAGAATTTGAGAACTTTGGCCTACAAAAAATTCCTGGGCAGCCCCGTCGGCATTCCCCGGTACGAGCGCCTCAGGCAGTAAGCAATAAACTTACTCCTCCCCAAAGAGTACAGGTGAAGCCTGGGAGGGTGGACCTCCCAGAACTACACAGGACAAACCCATAGACCGGCGCAAATCAAGCCCCGAAGGCCAAGACAATACCAGTCTATGGGGTGCAATATCCATCGGAACAGATACTACACTTTGATCTTGGCCAAAAGGCCGAGAACGACTCTGCGTATGCCAAGCTAAGACGTGTCAGGTGCCTAATCGCAATTCAATGGAGTGAAAGTGGCAATGTCACTTCTGCGCCATTCCTTTGTGTGTCCTGTACCAAACGTTAACGACTTCTCATGCAACCGATGAGTTTTGTTGCTCACGGTGTCGAAGGAAACCCTTGCAAACCTACAGCCTAACTAATAGCTACGACCAAGGCGGAAGACTGCATGCATGTCAGACAATACGGAGCTATAATTTTCGTCAGTTCTATAGCGAAGAACAACTCGTTTAACATGAAAAACAACTAAAGCAGCAGCAGAATCGCATGAATTAAAACTAAGGGAACGGAAACGCGTTAACAAGACTCCCTTAATTACCTAGCCAACAATAAAGCGAAAAGTTACCTTTATTTGTATATAAAACAAATAAAATCTAACCCGTGACACAAAGTTAGCGAGTAAAAAAATGCCCCTTTTTTTCTAACCCTTGGACGAAACTATTTAAATTGGTGCGGAGAAGTGATAAAGTTAAACAGCCCCGCTTAAAATTAATTCAGACAAACAGCCTTCATTTTACAGAAAACATCAACTGTTGGTGTTATTTCGTTTAATTAGGTGATCAGACATAATGTATATATGTATATATGAAGATTACATTTGAAGAGTAATTCTATGATTTCCTATGAATCTTAGTGCGAACACTGGCGAAGCATTATATTTTACGTCATTTTTGACGGAGAGTGCTTCAACACACCCGGACTCTCTCTCTCTCTCTCTCTCTTTTTTTTCTTTTTCTCTCTCTCTCTATATATATATTAGGTGATCAGGCATAATGTATATATGTATATATGAAGATTACATTTGAAAAGTAATTCTATGGTTTCATATGAATCTTAGCGCGAACACTGGCGAAGCATTATATTTTACGTCATTTTTGACGGAGAGTGCTTCAACACACCCGGACTCTCGCTCTCTCTCTCTTTTTTCTTTTTCTCTCTCTCTCTCTCTATATTAGGTGATCAGGCATAATGTATATATGTATATATGAAGATTACATTTGAAAAGTAATTCTATGGTTTCATATGAATCTTAGTGCGAACACTGGCGAAGCATGATTTTTTACGTCATTTTTGACGGAGAGTGCTTCAACACACCCGGACTCTTTCTCTGTCTGTCTTTCTCTCTCTCTCTCTCTCTCTCTCTCTCTCTCTCTCTCTCTCTCTCTCTCTATATATATATATATATATATATATATATATATATATATATATATATATATATATATGTGCCAGTCGCCATATTGTTACTCTACAACGGTAATCTATATGCAAATGAATTTGATGTTGTTGCTACCTAATCATCGTTTATAATTTTCCGCTGTAGATGAATGTTCGAGATGGTTGGTGGAATGTCGAATAGCGTAAATAAAGGACGAATTATCAGAGAATTCGTGAAGGAGGCAAACATGTAAATGATCAAAAGAGAAAGTGAAACAAAATAAAAGGGGGAAAGAGAGAACGTGGGAATAAAGGAGAGAGAGAACAATAAAGAATGCAAGAGAGAAGGGTGAGTGTAGTAAAAAATATAGTATGACATCATAATACAGTTTTATAAATATTGTGAAAATGCTGTTACATAATTTTGCCACTATTTTTACTGTTTTCATGTGATCTTCATTTTGTAATGTTGCCTTTGTTATTATCACTTTGAATCGCCTATTCTAAACTGAACGTTAAACTCTATTCGTTAGAATAACACAAGCTACTTAAAAATGATCAATTAATGAACACATTTTGAATACTTATCAGAACGGTTTATGACACGTCTTAATTTACATTGGACCCAACGACGATCATGTTGTAACCCACAGGAAAGCAATCGCATGTTAACGTGTTCGGCAGATGGTACGATCCTGGAAAGAACGCTGGATTAGCCTGATAGATGGGTAAAAGGAGGGCTCCTATCTTATACATACGCGTTTGTTGTAAAGGAATTAGTAAACATATGCCAGAGTGGTGATGCTATATGCTGTAATTTCGAAGTACTTAGGAAAATCATTTTTACAATGGCAAGGTTCAGGTCAAATTTAATATCTCGATTTGAAAGACGTAAACCTTTTTGGATCATTTCAAGTCAGTTAAGTGATTAAGCTGGCGAGTACTAACAAGTTGTGATGTCAGTAGAAAAATGTATCATGTACCTGGTTCAGGTGTCAGCCTTTTAGTTTCAAAGTAAAGTCTGCATACATGTACGGCAAATAACCTTCCAATAGGTATAAGATTATATGTACATTTTATTGTGTAAACAGTTTACAACAGAGAATGCGATAAAATGTTCGAAATCACGCCCTACCTGAATTATATCAAACATCTATGAATTTGAAATTGTTTAAGGTAGCAAACAATATGACAGAAAAGCAAACCTATGGGAAACAATTTAATTCAATATGTCAGAAATTTAACCTGTTGAACTAATACAATTATACTATTTTGGTTGCATATTTTCGCCAGGCTGAGGGAATGATATAATGATGAATTAACTACGTACACTGACTCCGAAAAAGGGAGGTAATGACTGAAAAAATTATGCAATGACGAACAAACAGTACACCCCTATAGATATTATACTACCCCCGTCCAAAAAGAAGGTAGTCGCGAGGAACAAACATATACTATACTGTCCCCACCAATAAAAAGAAGTAATGCCTAGGAAAAATGTATCATGAAGGATGAAAACATACTACACTACACCCCGAAGCGGGAGGTTAAGCTTGGGAGGATGTATCCCCCCAAGATTATAGAGGTGGTAATGCCAGGCAGATTGTAGCATGATTAATGAATATGTACTACACTATCCTTTGCAAAATAGAGGAGGTAATACCTGGGAGGATCCCCAATAACAAGGAAAAGGTAATGATTGCGAGTATGGTATCATGGACACGGAAAATATACTACACTACGTTCACCCACCCCAAATAACCCCTAAAAAATGAGAAGGTAGTCCCTTAGAAGATTATCTCATGCAAACAGAACATATACCCTCTCCACAAAAAGAGGATGTAATACCTGGGAGGATTACACCGAGCTCTTAAATCAAAGAGGAGGTAATTCATCGGAGGGCAGTCTTATGACAAGAGAACACCATTAATAGATATTACAATAATAAATTAAAATCGGGATTTTTGTTTAATTCGTTTAAAAATGGCTAATAATAAAAATGTCCTTGGCTTATTGGTGAAGATCAAAGTGTAGTATCTGTTCTCAGCACTCCAGCGACATCAGACGTGTTACCTTCGATGGAAATGGTGTGTATCTATTAGCAAATCTTGCAATGCAAAATTACAATTATACATTACAAAATATTAATTAATTAAAAGCTATTTAAAAAATAAATACGCAAATTTAGAAAATTCTAAGACATTTTCTTGGTGTTTGCATTTAATTATATATGCGATATTAAAAATCTGAGTGTGTATCACGTGATTTCATAAATATAACCCGTTTGATGTTAATATACTTAGAAGAGGTGGACAACGTTTTCGCATTTATTCATTTATATAACTACTTGATAAGTGAGTGCTGGCTGTTATTGAGGAGAAGGGTCTCTATATTAATACCCACATGATTCAGAGTCGTATTATGTGTGTTTGTTATTGAGTTGGTTATCGTTTATCAATTGCCCATGATCTTAATACATTTTTATTGAAGCAAAACGTGACGTTCTACTTTGCTTAATAAAATCAGGGAACAATATTTATCAGAAATACATGTGCACACTACCTAACATTGTACTGTTTTAGTATCGAAGATCGTGATTCAAAATTGAATAAAAAATATGCGAAGCAGATTCACGTTATTGGAGGTCAGATGGCATTCATAAAAGCCTCAACCGCACTCTCTCGCTCCTTCTCTCCCACTTACGATATACCTCTCGCTCTCTCCTTACATAATATATATACATATATATATATATATATATATATATATATATATATATATATATATATATATGAGAGAAAGAGAGAGAGAGTGAGAGAGAGAGTGAGAGAGAGACGAGGGGGGTCCATATGTGTGTGTGTGTAGAGATAAAGTAGAATATCTGATAGATAAAATCAATGACATAAATTTAGTCTAATGGCAAGATTTTCAAATTGTTATCTATATTATCAAAGTGTTTTCCTAAAAAAATCAATCTGGAGTTTATTACAATTGGAAACATGACTCAGACATAAATGATAAAAAGAATCGTCGCGATCATCATCACTACAAATATATTAAAAATATTCCACAATAAAATGATAATAAATATAAAAATATAAAAAAACTAAACAATAAATGTATAAATAAAAAATAAATAAAAAAATAAATAATATAACCAAACAAAATTATTAAATACACAAATACCTAAATAAACAATAGACCCAACCACACACTCTTTTCTTTCTTCCCTATCTCTCTCTCTTCTCTTATTCCAACTTTCGAGAAAATTATAAAAATCACAAGTATCTTAAACAACACAACCTGCTCCTGATCACTATCATGACGATCGAATGCGCTTGAGATGACTGAAATAAAAACCCTCGGAGACATATTATACCTACTACAACCGGAGACACATTAGCTTGCTCGCCACATCAAGAACCTTACCGGGAAAAATATATAACACGAAAATTTCGTGGTATTTAATTAAAGCTGCATGAATAATGACTTAATATATATATATATATATATATTAATTATTTATTTCCTACAGACATCGATGTTTCATGCTTACGCAATCTTCAGTGCAGGAAGCTAATTCCCGACGGTCGACGGGCGCGAACTCCGTTCACAAATCGCCACTAATTCACAGTCAAAGGACTTACCAGTCAGTCACCAGAAATTAGTTTGAAATTTAGGAAAAATGTAACTTTGTAAATAGCAAGTCGGCGAGTATTCAAAGCAAGCGACGAAGAGTGATCAACAACAAAAAATCGTGTTGGATCTCGCAATGAATCTAGTAGTACTGATTGATATTAAATTCACCCAGAGTGGCCAGCCTTAGTAAAGGGTGCTATATACTATTTTATAATACACACACACACACACACACACACACTCATATATATATATATATATATATATATATATATATATATATATATATATCGCTTTTTCTTGAGTTGAGCGTTCTTGTACGTGCGGTCGACAATAGCCATCAACTTATATTTGGGTAATCTAATGGGCCTTCTATGATAATGATAAGGGTTACTTTGAAAGGTCGCTTATTCTGAACAGCTGGTAAATGATAGCTAAGTGGTTGGGGTGCTGATTGTCGTCTAAATGGTAGAGGTTCAATCCCTGCATTAGACACTTGCTTTTCTAGCCACACTTGTAGACTTTTTTAAACAAAACGGTAGTCCATAATAGTGAGGTTGGTGATATACAAACATAAACCAAATCCCCGAACATTTTAGACACGCAGACATGGAATTACACGTTTTAAATTATCTCTGGTGTGTATGATAATTGAAAAAGTCTGCTCAAAAAGAAGAAAAAAAAAAACTCCAAATAAACTTGTTCCATATTTTTCCTTCAAAATTACATGCAGAAAATCCGGGGTAAATACGTGCGAACAGTTGTTGGAATCAGTTTCTCGGCTTTCATACACGGCTGTGTCACTGGGTACAACTTTTGAAAAATAGAATAAATCTTCTCAACCACGTGCTATTCTCTCCCCTTCTCGGATTACGGAACGATCCACCCATTTTCTTGAAATGCCTACCCTGGATGGACGGTTGATTGAAGAACAGTTGAGTCGGGAGCAAATAGACTCTTCTCCACAGCCGTTCTGCTTTAAATCAACTGCTGGATCTATCATTAAGTTGTCCGCCAATGAACGCAGACAGTTTCTCCGGTTGTTTAGTGTCGAAAGGAGGTACCGTAACGGAACTATAAGCAGTCATGCCTGTAGTAATGTTTAACTCAAAGCCAGTGCTCAGGGAATTTAGACAAAGGTTGCTTTGTTCGTATTGAATATTTTTTGTCGAAGAATGAAAAGAATTATCCAGATAGGACTAAACCTCTTCGTACAGTAATGTTATATAAATTATAGGAATCGGCTTAATTTGGGTATCGCCAATTAAATGCGTAACATCTAGACAAACGTCATAGTAACACTATTAACATTTCTTCTTAAATATTTACTCTCCCAAATTTCATAATTATCTGATTTTAATAAGACGTTCAGCATTTAATTATTCATTAATTAGTTTTCTATTTGAGTTTTTTCAGGATTTGATGTTAAGATGTTGTGAGCAACCATCCGATTACTAATGTCCAACTTCAATTAATGGTTAGGATGAATAAATCTATTGATACCTTATGCTGATTGATTATTAATTAATTTATGATGATTGAGTATGAACGTACTAATGAAGATATAACTAACAATGTGCGTGCAGTAACTGTTATAATATTTGGTTAAATATAGTGGAACCCAGAAATTATAAAATTCAGTTATGTTTTGCAATCTAACCGTATTTGGTACAAATATATTTAAGCCAATTCTGGACTTGTACAGCAAGTTTCTGTTATGAATAACAACAAATAGTTTTCATAAACTGTCCCTATGAGTTTACATATGGTATTCATTCCATTCATCGTTTTGATACCTTTCGTAATAGTCTTAATCACTCAACTGATAATTCATCTATCTCATAAACTCTTATCGTTGAGTGACTTTTTAACTTGAGAAGTACTGAATAATTAGTATTTTTTTAAATCGAAAATATTCATGTTATTCAGAATTAAAAAAAACAAGTAAAACAAAAATTAAAAACAACGTCAATCTTTTACTTTGTATTACAAGTACAAAGGTACAATGAGACTTACTTTGTATTAAAAGTACAAAGGTACAATGAGACTTACTGTACAATGGATGTTAGTAAGCAATGACAACAATGCGGGAATCGGGATTTATTTACCAACTTGGGCAGCCACAAATCTATCGCGTATGTGTGCGTGTGTATATAAAACAGCGAATTTTTTTTACCTAAACAACCCCAATCAGTTAAAACTTAGGCAGTCAAAATAAACATAAACTCATTGAATGCGCATGTGAGTGTAAGAAAGCAGAATGTCATTCTTTTGATGTAAGAACCACCAGCAAACCACCATCATGAATCGTTTGAAGTCTTTGTCTTAACGATTTAGTTAACATCTTAAGTGTTCAGAGATAATTGGCTAGGGAGGGAAAAAGAATGCAGCGCACGACAAGACAGAGAGAAGAACAGAGAAGAATAGGAAAAGAGAGAAAAAAATGAACGAAGAGTGAGAGGAAGAAAGAGAAAGAGGAGCATATCCATCCAGATAGCGAAGAACAATTTAAGACGTAAGGATCAAGCGATTTTGTAAGAAATCCGGTTTGTATAGATCTGTCTTATTTAGACCAAAAAGCAAAGAACTCGCTTCAACGATTTCAGCGGAAATCCACTTTTTCGGATAAAATAGCGGAATTCCGCTAAAAGTTGAGAACTCATATCTATAATTGTAATCATGAATCAAATGGATAACATTTACGAATAGTACTTTTTTTTACAAAAAAATATATTAAATAAATATATACTTCTGCTTTCCTGATTTAACTACTAATTAATAGAAAAAAATGTGTCATTCTACAATATGTTGTTCAAAATCATTCTATGAAGAATACAGTGTTTTTGTTTTTTTAATGATATTTCACTCCAAACAAGGCAGGACGCCACTGAGAATTGGGAAGTTAGGGTTAGGGTGTCATTCTAAGTTGGAAGCTGTGCAGCAAGATGTATGTTTACATTAGTTTTAAACCTCTGCATGTTGGTCCTGTCGAGGAAACAGGGGACATGGAGGGATGTCCAGAGGCCAGCAGCACGAGGAAAGAAGCTATTGGAGTAGAAGGCTCTCCGGAATCTGGGGACTTCCACAGCGAATGGCTGATTGTCGAGTTGACCTGAAGTGTGTGAAAACATATTAAGTATGTTATTGAAGTGTGTTATATATGTTTACATTCAATCGGAGACATCTAATGATTGGGATGCCTTACTTGTAGCATAAAGTGAAACATTGTTTTGGTGATTATCATTTGAAACTAGCGTTACCTTTATTTTCATGAAATAATTATTTTATTTTAAAATATGGTAAATATTATTCAATGTAGGTTAACACACAAATCACGCAGTGACTGCATATTAGCACATTATGCGGTTACTTAATAAGGTACTTAAAATTATTTGTAAAAAGTGTATAAACGCATTAAACTAACGTTATTGACGTATTTTCATGTAGGCTTTGTTTATTTTAAGTGGTCAAAAGATGGCTTTCCGATTTTTGGTAAGTTTCTTTACAATGAATTCGTATTTTCATTACATTTCAGATTATTGACAATTATCATATTTAACAAAACTATCGTATTTACCAACGAATAAAATATGTTGTCAAAATCACAAAATACACTATAAACATTTTAAAACTACTTTAAAGACTATTTTTTTATGAAAATGTTCAATTCCTAAATTTTAATTTATGGATTCTGTGGAAATAATTTGTTTAATTTCAATTCAATAACGGACTCTACAGAAATGTACTTAAATCAAATATTCCAGTGAAAAATATTTACAATAATATGCACACAACCTATGAGAATAGTCAGTGATAGTAATAAAATTACGAGTGACTAAATCACCTATGCTGAATGTATTGACATGTTCCAAGCGTTAAAATAACACCGAAAGGATTCTAAGCATGTTATGGGGACAAAAATCGGCTATGATAATGATGAGACTTAGCCATTTTAGTTATAGTCGAAATACATTAATGTGTGTTGCCAGACATATTTTTATTAATAAACTTGAATATACTAAACACTTATGTGTTTGTTATTGGACCGTATTATATTAACACAATAATATTCATAACAGTGTTTATCAAACTTGTATTAACAAATTTACACCTGTAATATACACACACACACACACATATATATATATATATATATATATATATATATATATATATATATATATATATATATATTTGTACAGAAAAATGAGTGCACCATTCGTACCGTCAGTTACAAGCAAAGAAAGACTTAGCCATCCGGCTCTCTTCAGTTTCTGTTGTCATCTGTTTCGGAAATGTGAAGCAACGTGTAACTCTCGTTTGGACGCGTTATTTGCTTGGATTGTTATGCATGTTTGTTTAAATTTAGTGTAAGGAAGGTGTAATAAAGTTTGATAAGAATGAGAAGGGGGAAAAGTAACACTTGAGATTTAAACCGGGGAATATTTAAAGACATATCAAATAATAAAAAGATTTAAAAAATATCCCTATATAAATCCCGTGAGTCAATATTATAAGTATCGTATATTTTGTCGTTACTGTTTTAAGGTGTAATAATGATTATATATATATATATATATATATATATATATATATATATATATATATATATATATATATCAAGTTTAGAAGAAAGAACTCAAACCAACAATTAAGCCATTTGCATTTTAATTTCCATCACACACAGAGTGAAGTTCTTCAGATGCTATCTAATGGCCGTACACTTGGTTACTGAAAAGGAATGAAAAAATTTCTTGCGCCTTGGCAATGTAAGGGTAAGGGGGCGGTGAAAGGAGGAATAGATAAGGAGATGTTTCCCAACAGTTATTGGACTCGGGCGAATCCTAACTCTAGTCCAAGCTGAAATGCCAACAGTATTCTCTGGTGATCTCATGTTGGGAGTTGGCTTGACGTAATTTATGTATATATATATATATATATATATATATATATATATATATATATATATATATATATATATATATATATACTTTGAATATATATATATAGCATAAAATAAAATGAAATAATAAAATAAGGTGCAAATCAAATTTTATTAGAAGTTCAGGCAAAGTATCTTAAAGTCATGAGTTTTCAAAGATAATTCTACTCGTCAGAGGACCATTACCGCAGTGACATCACTGCAGGTGATGAAATTACACTTTGAAAATATATAAAAATATATGCAAAAATGCATAAAAGTATACAACACATCAAATATATCAGCCCAAAACATACTTTTGTTAAAGCTATGCAATCCAAGTCATACAATTTAAAACAAATTCAAGAATGATATCCAATAGGTTGATTGAAGATTGATCCAGGTAGAAAGTGTCAGTCCAAAAATAAAAGAATTGATTAAATTGAAAAGGTTTATCCAGTCGGGAAATGCGTCCGCAATCGATGCAATAAATGACAATTAAAAATTCATCCAATGTTTATGTAAAATTAATAAAACGATAAAGGTACCAAATCAAAAAAAAAAAAAATGCAGTAAACTCACTTAGTGTTGAAATCATAATGTTCAAGATTAAGGGTTCCGGTTTTTATCCGGATGTTTCACTAATTAAAATATATTAGTGTCCTCTTATATCTTCTGTTGGATTAACTTTATATATTTATATATATATATATATATATATATATATATATATATATATGTGTGTGTGTATATATATAGCATCATTGATTCCTGTTGCCTGAAGACGTAAAGTGATAATTTGATACGGTATAGTAAAATTAACATATTGTAATAATCTAGAATTAAAACAGTATATACATACTTGAATACTGAAATAAATAAAGTAAATATAGAGATAAAACTACAAATATTATAATAGCTTACTTTAACTCATGGTAGCAAATTAATTAAAATTTTATAATCATAAATCTATTCCAGTCTGACGATATTTCGCACTAAGGTATTATGACAAGGGTTAAGTATTTCATCTGCGTCTACGTGTGCATTATAAAAGACATTAAGGGGTCCACTGTACACAAAGGTATCAAATAAGTACCAGTCGTGGTGTTTTATCACGCACACTGATACAAGGTATACATATACACACTATTTGTACGACACGGGTGAGATAAAGAATACACCGGCAAGCACATCCACCTATACATATGTGTACATACATATATAGAGATAAGAGAAAATGATAATTACCGAATTCGAATAGTACACGAATGAATAGATTAAATATAGAAAGGTCCTTTAACTCTAGGTTTTCCAAAGAAACATGTCCTCTATTCAGAAAGAAAGAAAGTTATTATCTAAAAAGTTTAGTGTTCATTATTAATTTGATGTTTTTCTATAACCACCAATCGTTTATAAAATCTTTAAAAATTCGAAGTGTACTGAGGAAAGGGTAAATGTCTGCAAAAATTAATCCTTATATGTATCATAATGTATCATTATTATATTTTATATGGTCGAAGAGTTTAGATTGTTGTTCGATAAATGGGAGAAACAATCACAATTCAATATATGTAAATGTATTCTCCCTCCAAACGTCTTTTTTGACATTGTTGTGGGTATGATGGGATATCACCTCACTGCTACTCCTGTTGGAAATTACAAGTATTTCCTTCTTCATTCACCTATTCTTATTTCCCATACACCAACATTGTCGAGACGATACTTTTCCAGTAATCAAGTGATAAGCCATTAGCTAGCATCTTAACAACACCACTCAGAGTGTTAAATAAATTATATTGCAAATAGCTACAATGTTGGTTTGAGGTTTTACGTCTTAAATTGGTTATGCCTTCTATATATGTATGTATAAATACACACACACACGCATATATATATATACATATATATATATATATATATATATATATATATATATATATATATATATATATATATATACACACAAACACTATCTTCTAATGACTACTTAAATATCGAACACTATTGAAGAAATATATTAACTGGTTGCCTAGTAACAAACATATACTCACTCTATACACACACACACATATATATATATATATATATATATATATATATATATATATATATATATACAGGGTGCATCAGGTATATGAGAACATCGCGTAATGTCGTTATTGTTACGTTATATTAATTATTTTTATTCTTTTTTTGCAGATAATGAAAAATGGCAGATAATAATGTAACGGAACAAATGAAAAGACAGGCTGTAATTGTCGCACTAAAGGCAGATCATAGCGATTTACAAATCGCACAATTTCTTAAAGTCGCCCGTTCTTTTGTTTATTAAGTTCGTAGGGAGTTAGAAGAAAATGATGGTGATTGTAAGCAGGTTGCTAAACGTAAAAAGCACGACCAACGGTCAGACACGATTAGAACACCTTAATTTATTCATCAAGTTCAGAATATTATTGATGAGAGCCCCCAAAAGTCAATGAGGTCCATCGCAAAAGACCTGAATGTTTCAGAAGCCAGAATTCGAAGGACTGTTCATGAAAATCTTCGTTACAAGTCTTATGTGATGAGGAGAGGCCAGTTTATGTCCGAGACAACCAAAGAGAATCGTTTGATAAGGTCCAAGAGGCTGTTAAACAAACTGAAACATCCTGTTGAGCAAGGCATGCTTTGGTTTTTCTCAGATGAGAAAAACTTTGATCAAGATCAAAAGGTAAACAGAAGGAATGACAGATGGCTGTGTAATGACCCTTCCGAAGTTCCAACAGTCATGCATACAAAATTTCCTGCAACTGTTATGGTTTTGGGGGTTGTTAGCAACGAAGGACATGTGATGCCACCACACTTCTTTCGGCAAGGACTAAGAGTCACTTCTGCTGCTTACATTGAAGTCTTGGATACTGTTGTTAAGCCCTGGATCGATAGAGTAAAAAATGGAAGGCCCTACATCTTTCAACAAGACTCTGCACCAGCACATAAGACTCAAAACACTCAGGAATGGTTGGCGGATCATTTTTATGATCACATCACTCCAAACTTGTGGCCTCCAAACTCTCCAGACCTGAATCCATTGGATTATTATGTGTGGGGCGTCGTGGAGAGAGATGTTAATAAACACCCCCACAACACTAAAGATTCTCTAAAAGCATCCATTGTCAGAGTGATGGACAACATAGATGAGGACCATCTCAAGCGCGCTTGCAGTCGGTTTAGGTCTCGAATCGAAGCTGTCATTGAAGTAGAGGGGAATTTCATTGAATGAAATTATTAAACAATACCTTAGCTTACATGTTTATATAATTGTTTTTGATTAAGAATATTTTTGTTTGATTTTTTTTATCATTTAATAAAATGGAAAATATGTTCTCATATACCTGACGCATATATATACAAACACTATCTTCTAATGACTACTTAAATATCGAACACTATTGAAGAAATATATTAACTGGTTGCCTAGTAACAAACATATACTCACTCTATACACACACATATATATATGGGCTAACTGAACTGTTTAGTAAATTCGTATTACAATAGACAAAAGATAGATATTTTATTTTGAATTAATTCGCAAAATCAGTTCGCAAAGGGCACATATTTCTACGATGAAAAAATCTTCTATTTAAAGAATCAGTAATTTCATTACTAATAATTTAATTTAAAAAGCTACTTTCTACATTAACTTTGTTGCTATTCTTCTTACACTTATATTATTAATAGAATGATATTTTAAATGAAAGTAGCTCAAACATCTTGAGTCGTTAGCATCATTTTATTTTTTTTTTACATTTCGGTAATAATACACGTAAAAACTTGGCGATATTTCATTAAATTTAGTAAAATGTGCTAAGCTTTCTCAACAGAATTTGCGACTCAGGTGTAAAATTAATCTGGAGGTGTTTAATCTTACACTTCCTTATATTAATGCAATAATTAACGCGTACCACTCATCGATATTAATGAGCAAATTTAAGTAAAGAAATGGTTGTCAGTAAGATGGTGTAAGCTATCATAGTATAATACTTTATATATATATATATATATATATATATATATATATATATATATATATATATATATATATATATATATAGATTTAGATTTTTCACTTATAAAATAGATCATTCAGTGAAGACCGGGGTTGTTCCAATAAAAAACAAGCTCGATGATACTCGATTACAGAGTACAGAGCATTTATATGTGATTTTATGAAGGCTTACCAAAGCATTCCTTTCAAGACACCAATGATCACCATTAAAGATATTTTTTCTTACAAATACTATTTATTCAAATTAAATGTTTTTTCCTACACGTGTTTCACTACCAAGCAGTTACTTGCTTGGCAGATTTTTTTTTTTCCTCTTCTCTTCTTAAGTGACCTCAACTATTACAACGCCACATTGTGTTTTGTCGGCAGTTGAAACCAGTATTCCAGACATTTAATTTCCCTGATGATCTGCCAAGCAAGTAACTGCTTGGTAGTGAAACACGTGTAGGAAAAAACATTTAATTTGAATAAATAGTATTTGTAAGAAAAAATATATTTAATGGTGATCATTGGTGTCTTGAAAGGAATGCTTTGGTAAGCCTTCATAAAATCACGCATATATATATATATATATATATATATATATATATATATATATATATATATATATATATATATATATATGTATGTATATATATAAATATATATATATATATAATATATATGTTTGTGGTTTTGTGCTTACATAATAAAAGTCAGTTGTGTGTGTGTTAGCTATAATAGTTAAATGTTTTATATATACATATATGTTTATATGTGTTTATATATATGTGTGTGTATATATATACATATATATATATATATATATATATATATATATATATATATATATATATATATATATATATATACATACAGGGGGATTTAATTCATATCATAGTTTACCCCAAACAAGGCAGACCGCCACTGTTGCCAGAAAGGGCTACGAATATATATATATATATATATATATATATATATATATATATATATATATATATATATATACATAAATATATATATATATATGTGATTATTTTTATTTACACAGGCATGTACAAAATCTGCGACACTGGCTTGTCGATGTTATCGATCAACAGCTATTATGAACTGAGATCTCATCAGGCAGAGTTAGAATCCGATCTTAACCTTAGATCATATTTGGTTCTTTCCAAACATATATCTCCTTAGTCCGAAAGAAATATGTCTGTTTTACAAAACAAAATATTAAAGCAGGACTGATTTCACAATATTTACGTAATATTATTATTCTGTTAGGTCACCTTACATAATTCTATCGTTTCATTTCGTATTGTTTGTTGCCATTCGAAAGACGTATACCTCGTTTCATGATTGACAAGGAAAAAAATCATCTAATAACTAAATTTGAATATCTCATATTTTTATGTGACATCGTTAAAGTCGCCATAGGTTATCAAAGTGACGTTTTATTATATGCAGATGAAATTTGACTCTAACGGCTTTTGCTATCGACGAGATTTCCTGCAGGGCAGCAACGAATGTCAATGTCATTCAGATCAGCCTGAACTATTTGATAACACTGTTCTCATCATATTGGAAAGTTGGAGAAATATAAGTCAATCAAAGACAATAATTGCAAATATAAATAGACAGAAGTACAATAAAACCGTAAACACGTAGACGATTATATATATATATATATATATATATATATATATATATATATATATATATATATATATAGTAATCCAGGTAGAGTAAAAATCCACAGGGTAGAAATCCAAAGGGAATCAAACCGGGCTTATTAAAGAGTGCTCAATAAAGATATAAAGCATTCACTATACATATATATATATATATATATATATATATATATATATATATATATATATACATGATAGACATTCGTGCCCCATTAAATCGAGCATTGGTCCCCTATTAAAACTTCTTTTGAATCAGAAAAAATTAATATGCAAAACAAGTTAAATTTAAACAAGATAAAAAAGAGGCGCACTATCTCAAATTAGTCTTTTTTTGCGCGCAATATCTCTATTTTTATCGTTTTCCCCAACATAGCTAAAAATTAGATAGTGTTACTATATTTTGTAATATTTCTCTTTAAAGAGACAGAGATAGGAAGTGATGATGGTAGCGTATGAAATAAGACCAGAGTAAAAATAACATACAAGGAGCGTGATTTTAGATAATAAACACACCCTAATAAGAGATGCATCACTTGGTAAGTTAATTACAAATGGCGGCTTATTAGATTAAATACAATCAAAGTGTTTTAAAACATCACTCCATCACAAAACTGAACCATATTTTAGTATGTAAAAGACACAAACTGTTTATTGATCAGATAAAAAGCTTCAAGAAACAACCGTTAAATAACGAAGATTATATATATATATATATATATATATATATATATATATATATATATATATATATATATATATATATATCAGAATATTTGAAATATTTTTATTAAGGAAAATGTTAACTTATATAGGACATTATATCCTGAAGGAACCAATATATTGAACATCTATGAATATTGATATTTCACTTAAGATCATATAATACAATTTCTACAATAGGTAAGCCAAAACTAACTGCACACATCTAACATTGGACTATTTGAAATATTTTTATTAAGGAAAATGTTAACTTATATAGGAGATTATATCCTGAAGGAACCAATATATTGAACATTTATGAATATTGATATTTCACTTAAGATCATATAATACAATTTCTACAATAGGTAAGCCAAAACTAACTGCACACATCTAACATTGGACTATTTGAAATATTTTTATTAAGGAAAATGTTAACTTATATAGGACATTATATCCTGAAGGAACCAATATATTGAACATTTATGAATATTGATATTTCACTTAAGATCATATAATACAATTTCTACAATAGGTAAGCCAAAACTAACTGCACACATCTAACATTGGACTATTTGAAATATTTTTATTAAGGAAAATGTTAACTTATATAGGACATTATATCCTGAAGGAACCAATATATTGAACATTTATGAATATTGATATTTCACTTAAGATCATATAATACAATTTCTACAATAGGTAAGCCAAAACTAACTGCACACATCTAACATTGGACTATTTGAAATATTTTTATTAAGGAAAATGTTAACTTATATAGGACATTATATCCTGAAGGAACCAATATATTGAACATCTATGAATATTGATATTTCACTTAAGATCATATAATACAATTTCTACAATAGGTAAGCCAAAACTAACTGCACACATCTAACATTGGACTATTTGAAATATTTTTATTAAGGAAAATGTTAACTTATATAGGACATTATATCCTGAAGGAACCAATATATTGAACATCTATGAATATTGATATTTCACTTAAGATCATATAATACAATTTCTACAATAGGTAAGCCAAAACTAACTGCACACATCTAACATTGGACTATTTGAAATATTTTTATTAAGGAAAATGTTAACTTATATAGGACATTATATCCTGAAGGAACCAATATATTGAACATTTATGAATATTGATATTTCACTTAAGATCATATAATACAATTTCTACAATAGGTAAGCCAAAACTAACTGCACACATCTAACATTGGACTATTTGAAATATTTTTATTAAGGAAAATGTTAACTTATATAGGACATTATATCCTGAAGGAACCAATATATTGAACATCTATGAATATTGATATTTCACTTAAGATCATATAATACAATTTCTACAATAGGTAAGCCAAAACTAACTGCACAATCTAACATTGGACTATTTGAAATATTTTTATTAAGGAAAATGTTAACTTATATAGGAGATTATATCCTGAAGGAACCAATATATTGAACATTTATGAATATTGATATTTCACTTAAGATCATATAATACAATTTCTACAATAGGTAAGCCAAAACTAACTGCACACATCTAACATTGGACTATTTGAAATATTTTTATTAAGGAAAATGTTAACTTATATAGGACATTATATCCTGAAGGAACCAATATATTGAACATTTATGAATATTGATATTTCACTTAAGATCATATAATACAATTTCTACAATAGGTAAGCCAAAACTAACTGCACACATCTAACATTGGACTATTTGAAATATTTTTATTAAGGAAAATGTTAACTTATATAGGACATTATATCCTGAAGGAACCAATATATTGAACATTTATGAATATTGATATTTCACTTAAGATCATATAATACAATTTCTACAATAGGTAAGCCAAAACTAACTGCACACATCTAACATTGGACTATTTGAAATATTTTTATTAAGGAAAATGTTAACTTATATAGGACATTATATCCTGAAGGAACCAATATATTGAACATCTATGAATATTGATATTTCACTTAAGATCATATAATACAATTTCTACAATAGGTAAGCCAAAACTAACTGCACACATCTAACATTGGACTATTCCGTCTACCTTTAAAAAAACAATCTTCAGTGTGTACTGCACTTGTGCTTTAGTTATAATTTGCATGTATTATTATTTCGGTAAAAATGTTCCTACGGTTAAAGCAACTAAACGATGAAGCCATGCTCCAGAATTCTTCAGATTCGGATTTAACGATACAACTGAGTTTTGCATCACATGCAGATTATTCTGTTATGAATGCGTTTATATAGAACTAGTTTACCTGCTAAACTTAGGAATTCCATTTTCCTGATGTATTAGCTTTCATTCATTGTGTTTCCGGCCAGTTGTGCAAGATAGAAATGACTAAAACTGTTTAACTGACAGTTTCAAAGGAAGCAAATTACTTATAGTCGTAGACATTATTTCAAAATACATTTTTCAGATAAAAATATGTACTATAGTGCACATCATGTTTTACAACACAGTATAATTGAATATATTGTATTAATGAAGTGTTTTTTGTCAATTAACAAACACATTTTTTTCCAAATTTGCTTAACTTTTAGTTTTAACATGTACGAAGCAAAATTACAAGAAATTGCATTTAATATAGAATTAGATATACCAACGCGGCGTTGTCCGAACACCATTACATTAACATCTATTTTGTGTATAATTCTATATCTTGAGATTTCTAGATCAAACACAAACACCCTCGCTAGTCAACCATATTTCTACAAATCCTTGGTTTAGATTCCAAGCATGAACGAAGCGATTGTGGCATTTATGAGATTATTTTTCTCGTTTTACCAGTTTACATCGTTCCGTAGATTGGTATGCACGTATACATAGGTATTGTTGTGTCAATATATAACTATTTGTACATGTACAAATGTCGGTTAATATAGACTCTTTGTAATATCTTTCACTTCTTGTCTGTCGAACGAGGCTTACAATGTCGAAGCGCTCAAAGCTATTGTATCATTTATCCGTTAATCATTTTTATAGGTTAGCACTTTTAAAAATATTTTTATTTTTATTCATTTGCTGGTGACGGGGCATTCTTCCAAATGCCATACGATCACCCGCTATTTACAGACTCCAACCGATAGCTCTTTTCAGGATTCTGGTTGTTCCCTTGAGTGCAGTTGTTTGGATTTCTCTTGCACTTGGTTCACTAGGTATACTTGCTAAATACTTTTTTCAAGTTCTTCTTCATGAGTCCAGTGGCTCTTATGATAACTGGAATGACGGAGATCTCTTTGAGGTTTCAGTTTCTTTTCATATCATACATTAGACCTTAATATTTTGTTATTTTCTCCATTCAGTTGTGTTTAGGCCCCCATCCTTAGGGGCACTGACTTCAACCAGCATTAATTTATATTGTGGCATGCCTTGATAAGTAGGGTTGACTTTTGAATGCATTGTATGTGGATGCGACTTAGAATCCTGATTAAAGGGCTAGTTCCGTCGGTTTTTCTATCTGTCACGCTCAATTCTTCATAGCCTTTTCTTTGATATGTGGCGCTTATTTTTTAATATAATTTTCGACTAACTTCCATGTTTAAGTTTGGAATATCTCTTTCAAAATTAAATAGAATAATCTTATGAATAGAACTTGTTTAATTCAATGTCCTTGTTTCCTCAGAAATTATAATTTACTAAAAATTCTCTGACTCATCCCTCTCTCTCTCTCTCTTTATATCTCCCTCCTACTTGTGGCTACTGCATGACTTTAAGTGATAGCCTAAACGAAACTACGACTCAGTTCATCATCCCTCAACAAATAGCTGAACTGTTAGAGTTAGGGTAAGAGTTGACGATAAACACACGTCTTGTACAACTAATCTAGTAAAATAAAACAAAACAAAAGAAGGGCTATATATATACTTATATATATATATATATATATATATATATATATATATATATATATATATATATAGGGTATATAAAAGTGAAAAACAAATATGTTATATAAGTCTTAACATAGGTATTTGCATATTTTCTTTATATGTTGAACTCAAAAGTTAGTTTTTACTTTAAAATTAACCTGGTCAAAATGTATCTTTCCTCATCAGATGCGGTACGCCAATCTTTGTAATACTTAAAACGTTCTAATATTAAAACGAATGCCTTGTATGAAGTTCGAGTTTAAGGAAACTAACATCCTTACTTAAACATATTGATTAAATATTCAAACAAATATGTTCAGCCTTGAATAACATTTGTTCGCTCTAATGCTCAAATGATGGTTTATTTACAATACAATAATGGCATGTATTATCGTACTGAGAATGTTGATGGCATCACTGAATACACTCTATATAAGATATATTTAACAATATATTTATACTTTTGTTTTGATATTATCATTTAATATATATATATATATATATATATATATATATATACATACATATATATATATATATATATATATATATATATATATATATATATATATATATATATATATATGATCCAGTAGTAAGAGCCTGATAAACAAGTGTCAAACTGCAGTTTAATATAGCTAAATACAAACGGAAATCAGTGGCATAGTATGTCATATCTGCAGCTAGACTTATATAAATAAGTCGCGCTTGCTAAGCAATTTCCATGTGCAAAACTGGGCATTGCAATCGTGTGGGGATAGCCGTCTTCTGTAAGTGTTATATGTGTATATGTGTTTGCGTATTTCTCATTCACTATTTGTGTCTATTTCCGGTGTTTCTCCATCTGTATTTATTTTCTTCTTTCTCTCTCTCTCGCTTTCCAATTCTACCTCTTTCTCTCTCTCATCCATTATCTCACTCTCCCGCGTTCTCTTTTCATCTACTAGTTACGAACTTGTCTGTCACTTTCTATTTTTCTGTTTTCATATATATATATATATATATATATATATATATATATATATATATATATATATATATATGTATATATATATATATATACACATTTCTATATATATATATATATATACACATTTCTTCTTGTTTCTCCTTTTGATTCAATCTGATATTTCTGCCTACTTCTCTGATACTTTTACCCACTCTTTTTCTTGTACGTTTTAGTCTTATTCTCCTCTTTTCTACCAGTTCCCTTATTCTCCTCCTATCATACAAATCCTCCCTCCAACTCGTGAGCGCCCTCTCCCCGTTTTTATATCTCTCTTGCAGATAATTGATCATGACAAGGATTACCGCCTCATTGGGTAAGGGTGAACCCGCGTAAACACAGCCAACTCCAATTCTTGTATAGAATTGCATGAGCAAAAAGAAAAGAGTTTGCCAAACGAAAGAAAAAAGACAATCTCAGTGCTGATCTTTTGAACGGGTTCCGGCAATATTTCTATCAAACTCAATAACACCAATCAATTTCGACTCACATGAGGTCAAACACATGATATTATATATATATACATATATATATATATATATATATATATATATATATATATATATATATATATATGTATATATGTATGTATGTATACATACGTATATATGTATGTATATATATGTATATATATATATATATATATATATATATATATATATATATATATATTTACTCCTCTCCAGGAGTTAGGCACAAGGCCAGCTTTTATCTTACTCCCACAAATAAGATGTGACTCAAAGTCGGGTCGTGAAAGTGGGGTTTGAAAAGCCAGCGCCCGAGAGGTGAGCACTCTGGCCATTAAAATCACACACACACACACATATATATATATATATATATATATATATATATATATATATATATATATATATAGATAGATAGCTATATTTACATATATCTACATACGTATACATGTATATATACATATATATATATATATATAAATATTTATATATATATGTATATATATATATGTGTATATATATATACAAAAATATTTCTATATACATATATATGTATATATATATATGTGTATATATATATATATATATATATATATATTTATAATTTAACTGACTATATATTCAATAACGGGCATACAGTCATATAACACACTTCCAGTCATCCGACTTCGTCTTATGTAGTCGTTCCATTATTTAATTTATAAAATTTGAAAGCTAATCACAAAGACAGTAAGATTAAAATAATAATTTTTCATACACATCGAAGAATTTCCTTGCATAATCATTTGCAAAAAAACATCTCATTAATTCAGTATTTACTTTTATATTTTTTTAATTCAATTATTATTTGAATGTTATTATTTCGCATAGCTCTAGTTACGAATATTTTCCTAACCCTCAATAAAAAACAATAACATTTTGGTTTAAAATTCCATTTTGACTCTTTTTAGGTGAATTCAAGTTGCGATCGGTTTTGATATTGTAAATTATTAACAAATCGTACCAACTAACATATACACACAAAGCGCTATCAAGCAAACATAACAATGGATATCCGCCCACATTATATTCATAACGAAATGAAATTCTACCATGAAGAATTTCGATTAATTTCTACAAAATTCGCCAATTTTTTGTTAAATTGTGAATGACATATACATCATCCCTAAAGAACGCCACCGAGCAAATAAGTCAGTGAGTACTCCAAGATTAATTTTATTGTGAAATTAATTTTCAGCATGAGGCATTTACGTTCATTCGTACACCAGTACACTATGTACATTCATTGCAAAATAAAACATAATCCTTCAATCTCCCAAATACGAAAACTCCACAGCAAATTCAGTGAGTATCCTTACTCCTAAATCAATTTCATGAAGATTTTCATGTTCTATATCAGTGTTCGTAGGTTACCCAGGTTTCTCGAGTTCGAATATGGGACAGCACCATACACAACAGTAATGAACTTTAGAATCGACCTTGATGTTGTCAGCGCGATATCTTAACCACTGAGCTATCCATATATATGTTAATACTTTTTAAATAATGCTTTAAAATAAATGAATTTCAATGTTCGACATGTTGGAAATGTCTCCCGTAATTATAGGTAAATTTCACATTTCACACACTATTAGTTGTTACGATACTTAGTTTGCCTTGATTTTAAGGAATATACAGACACCGGCAGACATCCGTTTTTTTTAATATATACATGGTTATATAGAGAGAGTGGGTGGCGAGAAAGACATGGGACGCAAAAGCAGTAAGATGTACATACGCAGAGAGAGCCGGAGAGGACTAAATTATAAATTATACCTACATCTTCGATGTTTTAACTTACATTTTATTATATTCAAAGAAATATGAAAAAATGAAATATGAAAAAATGAAATATGCAAAAATGAAATATGAAAAAATGAAATATGCAAAAATGAAATATGCAAAAATGAAATATGAAAAAATGACATATGAAAAAATGAAATATGAAAAAATGAAATATTAAAAAATGACATATGAAAAAATGAAATATGAAAAAATGAAATATGCAAAAATGAAATATGAAAAAATGACATATGAAAAAATGAAATATGAAAAAATGAAATATTAAAAAATGAAATATGAAAAAATGAAATATGAAAAAATGAAATATGAAAAAATGAAATATGAAAAAATGAAATATTAAAAAATGAAATATTAAAAAATTAAATATGAAAAAATGAAATATGAAAAAATGAAATATGAAAAAATGACATATGAAAAAATGAAATATGAAAAAATGAAATATTAAAAAATGACATATGAAAAAATGAAATATGAAAAAATGAAATATGCAAAAATGAAATATGAAAAAATGACATATGAAAAAATGAAATATGAAAAAATGAAATATTAAAAAATGAAATATGAAAAAATGAAATATGAAAAAATGAAATATGAAAAAATGACATATGAAAAAATGAAATATGAAAAAATGAAATATGAAAAAATGAAATATTAAAAAATGAAATATGAAAAAATGAAATATGCAAAAATGAAATATGAAAAAATGAAATATGAAAAAATGAAATATTAAAAAATGAAATATGAAAAAATGAAATATGAAAAAATGAAATATGAAAAAATGACATATGAAAAAATGAAATATGAAAAAATGAAATATTAAAAAATGACATATGAAAAAATGAAATATGAAAAAATGAAATATGCAAAAATGAAATATGAAAAAATGACATATGAAAAAATGAAATATGAAAAAATGAAATATTAAAAAATGAAATATGAAAAAATGAAATATGAAAAAATGAAATATGAAAAAATGAAATATGAAAAAATGAAATATGAAAAAATGAAATATGAAAAAATGAATATTTCATTTTTTCATATTTCATTTTTTCATATTTCATTTTTTCATATTTCATTTTTTCATATTTCATTTTTTCATATTTCATTTTTTCATATTTCATTTTTTAATATTTCATTTTTTCATATTTCATTTTTTCATATGTCATTTTTTCATATTTCATTTTTGCATATTTCATTTTTTCATATTTCATTTTTTCATATGTCATTTTTTAATATTTAATTTTTTCATATTTCATTTTTTCATATGTCATTTTTTCATATTTCATTTTTTCATATTTCATTTTTTCATATTTCATTTTTTAATATTTCATTTTTTCATATTTCATTTTTTCATATTTCATTTTTGCATATTTCATTTTTTCATATTTCATTTTTTAATATTTCATTTTTTCATATTTCATTTTTTCATATTTCATTTTTTCATATGTCATTTTTTCATATGAAATATGAAAATATGAAAAAAAACGTTGTATTTGTTTCATTTAAAGAAGACGCGATCTGAAGCAGGATCGAAACATCACACTTGATGTTGCCCATCTGAGTCAGTAATAAGGATATTTTATATGTCCTCTATTTAAATTACACTAATAATTATATTTATATTTATCATGCGACATTTTCGACAAGGGCCCGTAATTCTCTTAAACGGGCTCGTAGACAAATCCCATGATACTCCTAGCAGAGTTTTACACGTGTATAAACTTTTATATTTCAGGTTCACTCGCTATTCTGCCTCCTTATAAAAAGACAACCACACACAAACGTACTTATATATATATATATATAGAGAGAGATATATATATACACTAATATATATATACATAGCATGTATATATATTTATATATATACAGGGTGGGCAAAAATAAGGGTCCTATTTTAAAAAATTCATAACTTTTTTATTTATTGATTTTTTTTTTTTTTTTAGAATAAGTAAAGGACCCCTTCCGAAGCAAGCATGAGCCGTATTAGCCCTAAGGAACGTACCCTCATTTAGCAAACATTATTTTTTGCTTAATAAACTCAAAACAGTGTAAAAAACAATACTTTAGTTTTTGTAAGTTTTAAGAAGTGTTTTTCGGCTAAAATTTGTTTTGTTTATTTCAAAAAATCTCGGAAGGGTCAGTCTACACACACATAAAGTTTGGTGAGTTTAACTTTTATTTTGTGGAAGTTATTCAAATTCAAGTTATTCAAATTTAAAGATAGGACCCTTATTTTGGCCCACCCTGTATATATACATATATATCTATTATATATATATACATATGTATATTATATATATATATACATATATGTATATATTATATATATATATATATATTATACACATATATATATATATATATATATACATATATATATATACACATATATATATATATATATATATATATATATATATATATATATATATATATATATATATATATATATATATAATAGTTGTATGAACTCTACGATATCCGGTAGTGTATTCACTTGTAATTTGTTTTGCTTTACTATTTATATGCATAAAACTGTATATATATATATATATATATATATATATATATATATATATATATATATATATATATATATATATATATATATATATATATATATGGTATCATGAAGATATGTTAATCATGGAGTACTATATAGTACATTATATTGTGTCCAGAATGTGGGAAGGTTTATAAAATTAAGAGTTAACTGGGACGTCATCATAATTCAGTCGATGTTTCTAATAAGATAACACCAGGTTTGTTTCGTTTTGGCATTGATTACGTTATTAAACTTATCTTCATATAAATTCGAGACATGAACAAATATCAGAGGAAGAGACGGGCACAATTGTGCTCACAGACGAGTAATTGCCACCATGTTTGAGAGTATATGTTTCGTTGCAGTTCAAAGATATTTTATTTAATTTAAAATTTGCGTTGTCACTCTCTGTATATATATATATATATATATATATATATATATATATATATATATATATATATATATATATATATATATATATATATATGAGGAATAACAGTAACACTGTTTCAGACAAAATGTAAAAATAGGATAAGCATAAGTGAATCAACAACTAGCGAAAATAAACTCAAATACACATATAGAATAGTTCTACCAAAATATTTCGACTGTTAAAATACAGCCATCCTTAATCGGTAGCAGAACTTTAATTAAAAACAGTTTAAAAAACGTTTTCAAATTCATACTAGGAACGTAATTTGAAAAAAAAATAGTCACGTGTAATAAACAGTAGAAAGGGAGAAAGAGAGAAATGTTAAGAAAAAGAAGAAGAAGAAGAATAAGAAGAAGAAGAAAGAAAGATAAAAATCGACAGTTAGCTATAAACGCCGATTAGAAAAGCTGTAAGTTAGTACAGCGTGGTAATTTTTATACATTTGAAAGCTTTTCTGTTTTTGATTAAATTTCTGCTACCGATTGATGATGACTGTATTTTAACAGTCGAAATATATTGGTAGTACTATTCAATATGTGTTTTTGAGTTTATTTTTGCTAGTTGTTGATTCGCTTATCCTTTATGCCATTTTTATTTTTACACACATATATATATATATATATATATATATATATATATATATATATATATATATACAAATATTATATTCATTGTGTTCGTATTGATGTGAATCTTTCTGCGAATGTTTACTCTAAACCGACGTTATCTGTTCGTATCTAGTTGCTCGTGCCAAAATTTTAATTATAACTGGTGGCAAATCTCATAATATCAAATGATATTTGACACTGAAATATCATAAATATAAAGACACGTACTGATTAGTTCAATTCCAGCAATGGCTAATTTGGTTTGCCCTAGAAAAACGTGTGTGCTATGTGAGTGTAGTCTGAAAATATTTCAGAAAAAGTGCTCAATTTTTTTGTTAAAAGCTATTACTACATATGAATAATTTCGAAATAAGGGAGTAGATTTATTAATGTTTTTCTTTTAAATAAATAAATCAATATTTAGTTATGTTGGATGAAAAGAAATAAAATAGAGTGATCGATTACTTTATAAGTGCGTAATATGTATTCACTTATTATTTTCCAGACATTTAGATACTATGATACCAAAGGTTTCGTGATTAAAACGACAGCTTGCACTCCAAATCAGTTCTATCGCTCTTCGCTTATTTTTGATCAGTCTAAAGGTCGCTAGTCAACCATGTTTGATCTGACTACCGAGGAAAATGGTTTACAAACGATTGAACGGATTACACAGAGAAATGATTTTTCCATGTTCCGTTTTACTAACGAAATCTTTGGTCTCGTGAAATCTAACCTTCTGTAACATCATAAATAAGTAATGAAGTATATATATATATGTACATATATATATATATATATATATATATACATATATGTGTGTAAAGGAGTAAGGCTACCAACATTTGTAAAATGTTTTTTTCAACATTGATTTATTATTTTGTTATTTTATCATCTTATAATTTTATATAACGCGTTTCAAGCGGTGGTCTGCTTTCATCAGATATGTAAATCCAGTAGTTCCCCGACAGGGGGAATGGCGATTCTTAAACCACTTGGTGCGACTTTGCCGCTATGGTTCAGAACGCATTGCAGACCGGGCTAGAAGCCGGCTTAAACCGGGTAAACGCGCTGCAATAACTCGAGGTCATTTGTAGTTGTGGTTGGGTGTGCTTTACTGAATGCGACGTCAGTTCTGTTGTTGCTTATTTTGATATTCATGCTTTCTACATCGTTACGGTTTATTGTTGTTTTCTTTTAAAAATGTATTGTTCGGTTTTTGCAAGTTAGGTCTCCATAGAAGAGAGCAATTTATTTAACGAGAAATACAATTATATGTCGAATATCTTCGATTGAATCTTTACCATCTCTCGGACAGGTGTAAATAGATGTGTATCGATCTATTCACTTTTTTTCTTGGAAATCGTAGATATTTTAAGAGTAATCAAAGATAATGCCTCCAATTATACTCAGGCGCACACTTTTTTCCTTGGTTAAATTTTTTAACTTGTGTACACTGAATCATAGAATTACACCAGTTTTGACGGATCACATCAACGACTACAGCTACAGGATACCTTTTCTTCGTCTCAAAAGCATACAAAACGTCGCATCTGACAAATTTGAGCTTATTTTATAGATTGTTCAAACAATTTACCAACGCTGGAAACAAATAAAGTTTGCTTGTCTAGTGTATTTGCGAACATTTTCACTTCATGTAAAAATGGTAGCAGGTTGAAACTGTTGATAACCTATTAGAAACATAAACATTTCCCAGTATCAATTTCTCCAGCCTATAATGGTATGCCCCTACACTCATTGCTCAAGTAATATAAGCCTGTTTCGGATTTTTTTCAGATAAGGATTGATAAATTCTATTATTTAGATTGTTCAGACTAATGTTCTCATCTTGGATGTTATTCGCACAAGGTTTCGATCAGTGCAACCTCAAGCCTTATTCAGGTGTGCCTTATCGAACCCGGGAACTTTTATGTGCAGCTCAAGGATGTGCACGGACTTTCGTAAAAAGATTTCGGATTAAATAAAAGATTACGTCAGAAATTCTGTACAGCTTCCCGAGTTCGACAAGGCGCACTTGAAGAAGCTTACATAAATCGAAACGTTATCAGAAGTATATCCAACAGTTGTCAGCATAACCCAATTAATACTATATGTCAGTATGTTTTAAGATTCAGAAGACCCTAATGAATTATAATTCTCTACTGTAAGAAAACGAAAATGACAATGAAACATACATATACTCCGAATTTCTATAATCTAGTAACGTTCACTCGCTCATTTTATCATTGTTATATTATTCCCTCTATTCTATATATTTTGCAGTTTTGCTTTTATGTATAAGGAATTCATGAAGGCATTTCTTATCGTAACCTATTTTACTATATGATTAATAGTATAGGAATGTATAAAACAAGAGGCGAATACTCTATTAAATAAGAACTGGAGACTGTATACATTAAAAGCTGTATAGTTTATAAAACAATGAGCTGTGACTCTATTCAATAGGAGCTGGAGACTGCATAACATAATAGTTGGAGACTGTATACAATAGGGTATGTGGACTGTATAACATAAAAGCTGGAGACTGTATGAAACAATAGCTTGTGACTGTATGGAACAAGTGCTGGAGACTGTATATAATAAGAGCTGGAGACGGTATAACATAAGATCTTAACACTGTATGAAATAATATAAGTAGATTGTCTCGAATAAGAGGTGGAGATTGTTTTAAACAAGAGTTGTAGCCTGTATACATAAAGAGGTAGATACTATTAAATAAGAGCCTGAGACTGTATAAAATAATGGCTTGAGACTGTATATAATTAAAGCTGGAGACGGTATAACATAAGATCGTAAGACTGTATGAAATAATATACATAGATTGTCTCGAATAAGAGGTGGAGATTGTTTTAAACAAGAGACGTGGCCTATATACATAAAGAGGTAGATACTATTAAATAAGAGCCTGAGACTGTATAAAATAATGGCTGGAGATTGTATATAATTACGGCTGGAGACGGTATAACATAAGATCTTGATAGTATGAAATAATATACGTAGATTGTCTCGAATAAGAGGTGGAGACTGTTTTAAACAAGAGTTGTAACCTGTATACATTAAGTGGTAGATACTATTAAATAAGAGCCTGAGACTGTATAAAATAATGGCTGGAGACTGTATGATATAAAAGCTCGTGGCTGTATTAAAAAAGAGCTGGAGACTGTCTATAATAAAGGGTGAATACTTTATTAAAAAGAGCTGTCGACTGTATGAACTGAGTGGTAAAGACTATTAAATAAGATCCGGATACTGTATACAATTGTAAACTGTATTAAATAATGGCCGGATACTGTATACAATAAGAGTCGTAAACTGTATTGAATAATGGCCGGATACTGTATACAATAAGAGTTGTAAACTCTATTGAATAATGGCTGGATACTGTATAAAGTAAGAGCTGTTTACTGTATGCAATAAGAAGTGGAGACTATTAAAGAAGAGATTGAGACTGTATAAAATAAACAGTGAATACTTTATAAAATAAAGGCTGGAGACTGTATGAAATAAGAACTGGAGACTGTATGAAATTAATGATGGATACTGTCTAAAATTAGAGGTAGACACTATATTGAATAAGAGCTGTAGACTTATAACATAAAAGGTGAAGACTGTATGACATAATAACTGAAAACTACATACATAGAAAAGAATGAGGTTAATAGACAAATACTTAATTGGAGTAGGGTGACACATTTGAGTATTGTACAAATTCATAATATGTTTTTAAATAACACAATCACAAAAAAGGAATATTTTAACATGTATTTTTTTGGTTAAAACACCTGAGAGACTAAACGTTGATTGACGCATCTTTTGTATAATACTATATTTTATTCCGTTTTTACACCATATTTTTTTGTTTTGGTTTGATGTATAGCATTTTCCTGTATTTTATTAATTATTTCATGAATTTGTTACTTTTAAAATAAACAAATTAAGTTATTAAATTCATAATGAATATTTTTTAAATATTATTTTTTATTATTTTAAGAGAACAAGATTCGTGAAATATTTCAAATATATGTTTTTAATTCGTCATAAACACAAACACATATTAATGGTTCATGCACTATGACCACGTTGTTTTCTTTTGCTTTTTTAATTCATGTAAATGAAATAACTTAACGTGCCAGACTGAGAAACCGAACGAAAACTGCATACGATAGAAATGTGATAACACATGTGGAAAAAAATTTGGATTAAAATCAACAAATAATCCATCGTAATTCAGCGGAAAGTGTACGCGCGGACTGCCGATAAGCTAGCGAGCGCCCCATTCGGAACCCTCCAATGAAACCATTTGAACTCTTCAGACACGAAGGCGCTGGTGCGATTAGCGATACTGGTTTTGCCTCAGTGATCAGCTGAGAATCAACTGCTTGATTCAATTATAATCTTCCTCCCACAATTCATCCAGAAACACTACGCGAATATGTCGGTTGCATTTAGAGGAAATCTCTCGCCCGAAAAAGCGTTTCCAAAAGTGAATTTAGTGGGTGGGTCCTACACGTCCATAACATATTCGAGCCGGTGTAACTTTGAACATCTAACTGATCGCTTATCTGATTGATTTTGATTGGCTACATTATTTCTGAAGCGTCTACATTCCGATGATTGGTTTCAAATAAAAGAATAAAGGCACCTCGTTTTCCACTAATGAGTTTACGCTATTAGCCTCCTCGATGTGTTATCTCTCGTAATTTTTCCATTCATATATATATATATATATATATATATATATATATATATATATATATATATATGTATGTGATATACATACATATATATTATATATATACATACATATACATATATATATATATTATATACATATATTCATACATATATATATACATATATATATACATATATATATATATACATATATATATACATATATATATATATATATATATATATATATATATATATATATATATATATATATTACTACTTTTCCTTATCAACCCATCATGTCAACCCAATATTTCGATGTACTTGCGTGACATTTTTCTTAAAATTATCATCCTGAGGAAGTCTTACAATAAAGACGAAACATTGATGAATAAATAAAAAAATATCTCTTGGTTTTTCCTTTTTCATTTCCTATACATATATATATATATATATATATATATATATATATATATATATATATATATATATATACAATATTTTATTAAATTAATGTTAAATTATGTTAATTTACAGAGGCCAGCGTTTCAAGCTTTTGCTATCATCAGTGTAGCATTTGATAATTTTAGTGGGAAGGAAGTCACGAATCCAGTTAAAGAATCAGCCTAGACTCTGAAAGCTTGCGCTTTAACTTACGGTCACGCGAAATTGTGACGTAAAGAAGAGAAATTAAGTCATAAGGTGCCTTAAAAAGCGTGAAATACAACAGTAGACAGACGAGAGAGTTCACCTAACGTTTTCGGAAGATTGCGTATAGCCAAGTTTAAGTTTATTTTTAATTTCTCGAAGAGGTCTCAACATAATTATTTCTTAAAAGAGCTTATAACAATATTTTATAAATATTGAATTAGTTTATTGTATTTTATCATTTATATATATATATATAAATGATAAGATATAAATATATATATATATATATATATATATATATATATTTGTGTGTGTGTTTGTGTGCGTACAGATAAAGCAGTGTAAGTGTAAGCTTTGTTAGCTAAGTTGTATAAAGTAACATTCATGGCAGGTTTCCCGGTTTACATCAGACAGGTCAAAATAATGTGTATGCATCATTTCCTACGTCTTGATATATATTTATTCAAGCTGAGTGGGCTGAATACACCCTATAATTAAATGCACTACCTTTCTAACAGAGTGGCAATTAAAACATTTTGATGCACACATGCGTTCATATATACATTGTATTACATACACATGCATTTATACATATATATATATATATATATATATATATATATATATATATATTTAGATGTATATATACATACTTCGATATGCATACAGGTGTATATATATATATATATATATATATATATATATATACTGTATATTACATTCGTACTAATATTTGTAATAGATATATATTTGCATATATCTATCTAACTCTCTTCCTCTCTCTCCCAATGTCTATTCTTCTCTCTCTATCTGTATATATATATATATATATACATATATATATATATATATATATATATATATATTTGTGTGTGTGTGTGTATATATGTATCGGTATGTATGCATTCGTCTATGCATAAGTATCAATAGTTATATTTATACTCGTGAGCATATATACAGACGTATTTTTAAAAAAAATGTATTTGACTAATTATTCACCACTTATAAAAGTTTAGAAACTGGGGGATAAGATTTAATGGAAGTGATAGAGTGACATTTGACTGATAATGAATTGAAAAAGAGGATCGAAAATCTTTACATACCACCCACTCAGGACGACAGATGACCCAGTAAACAAAAAATATTTCCCCTTTGTCAGATGTATTGCTCATGGAATTACCCCCCCCCGCCCCAGCATGTGACAGAAAGTCAGAAAAGTAGGATTTAAAACCAGCGTCCTAGAAGAAGAGCACTCTTGCCGAACACAAATTGCTTGGGCAGACTCATCGGCATTTCTGGTAGGAGTGTCTCAGGCAATTACCAATAAACTAACGTTTTTCTGAAAGAGTGTGGAGGCAAAGCCTGGGAGGATGAACTTCATAGAACTGCAAAGGATCATACGTAAGACTGCGAGAGAACAAGATATTCTAAAAAATGGCAGAGATTTTCAAGTGTAGACTAAACGGCAAAATGGGAAAAGGCCAGAGTTACGAGGCTGTCAAAAGTAAACATTCGATCCACTTTTTCCCTCTCTATTTGCATTAACTTTTGATATTTTGTTTAATAATTGTATTGTGTCGACTATGCCATACTCGCTATTTTCTCTTCTAAGATGAGCTTACAGATCATTTAATTGTTGTTATATCAACGTTCTATTTTCCTAGTTTACCAAAATATAAAAAGAGTTTACTCATGTGAGAAGAAATCACACGGTCTAAAGAAAAAGGCCAAGAAAGACTATTCACCATTCTCAGTTATTAACCCCATGTTTTTTAAACTCAAGACGCCCACTCTCTTTCTTTTCTCTCTCTCCCTCTCTCTCTCTCTTTCTCTCTCTTTCTCTCGCTCTCTATCTTTCTCTTTCTCTCCTTCACCTACACAAACTCTCGTGAAACTACACATCTATTAAATTCTAATATACGTATAAAGAGATCTTCAGATTTTTCAAACACATACATGTTTAAGATTTTTTTTTCTTATACGCAAGAAGATACGACTTATACGAACAAAATCAGGAGCAGCAAGTAAGAATGCTATTGAGAGAGAAGGAAGCATAGAAAGATTGGCAGGACTGCCAGATATATCTTTTTCCAGTCAAGAAATCCCTCGAATCTCTGAGAGTTTCATTCCTCGCGTAGCACAGCTTGTCTGCCACTTGGAAAGTCAGGCAATAGCTACTTACATTCAGTACGCCTATCTACAAGGATCATCTTGACTTATCAAGAAATGAAATGATTTAATGGGCTTTCGCATAAGAGCCGGTCATGGCGAAGGATATTTCGAACACATACACTCTAAAACTCAGACACACAGAGAATAACACGTACACACAGTGTAATATATATATATATATATATATATATATATATATATATATATATATATATATATATATATATATATATATATAAACACATATATATATATGTATATATAATGATAATGTTTCTTTTTGAATTGGTTCATGACACATACACACCCATACGCACGCGCACACGCAAAACACACACATACACACACACATATATATATATATATATATATATATATATATATATACATATATATATATATATGTACACACATATATATATATGTATATATATATATATATATATATATATATATATATATGTGTGTGTGTGTGTAGTTTAATGTGGTTCACGTTATACTTATATGAAAAGAACATATACATATATAATTTGCAGTCTGTACTTCTTCATACGCAGCAAACATACGTAATCAATATGTAAAATATCTATATATATATATATATATATATACATAGATATATATATATATCATACAGAATAGTAGTTTGCTTGAAGCATTGCTGGTAATAGTAGTAATATGTTTAAGTAGTAGTATGTTAAGACGGCAATGCAGAGTGACATGTAAGTTGTTAGCTGGAAGGTACAGAAATAATAAATCGAAGTGGGACTTACTATTTATTTTTCTTGAAATCTTACATACCAGCATGTGTGGTGTTGGTTGTTTGTGTGTTGTCCGTACTATTAGTAAAAATCATTTATTTAATATTTCGGGGAAATTTTCCTTTTGTGAATTATAATAAACACCAAAGAAAAATCCGTCTGTGTAAAGAATTCACCAAAATGGATTCCAATGATTTTTAATAATCATCCGGACAACACACACACAGTCAACACCACACTTGATGTTATGTAAGATTTTTAGAAAAAATAATTAGTAAGTCGAACTTTGATTTAAAATTTTGGTTCCTTGAAACTTACAACCTACCCGACACTCTGCATTGCCCTCAGCTTTCTTAAACATACTACTAATATATATATATATATATATATATATATATATATATATATATCAACAGACAATTACCAACTGGCCAAACCCTATTTCTTTTTTTTTCATTCACCATTTCTTAATATTTTTCCAAATGTTGAAATTAGGCGTTTCCACTGCCTACTTATCTATCTATATAATTCCTTTGGTGATAATATTTCGATCTTTGAAAAGCCTTGGCTTAAGGAAAGAATAATACACACAATTTTA
>OY744524.1:24658902-24661402 GCA_963556195.1 Sepiola atlantica | reverse complement strand
TATATATATATATATATATATATATATATATACAATATTTTTTATTTAATTTTATATCATATAAATGCTATGAAGGTTAGTGAAACTATATGTTTTCATTCAGGAATATTTAGGTTAATATTTAAACTGATGATAAATGATTAGAAATACAAACAGCGAAAAGCATATAATACTTATATGTAACCACCAGAATATAATGAGATCATAACTCCATGTATAAAAAGGACATACTGTTGATAATGAGTACTGATTGTTATTTCACTCTGCTCGCCTAGTCTTTCGTTGTTTTTGCTTTGTTTTATCTAATTAGCACTGAAGATAGCCACACAAAAAATAAATGCACAGGAGCATTTTAAAAATATCTATGTGTAAGCCGAAACAATAGTTTCCTGAATGTAAAACAAGTTTTATGAAAGTATGTAAATCTGTCTGTTATAACATTGATACGGTATAACATTAAATAAAACATATCAAATATAACATAGCACTCGCCTTACACTATTGAGCTATTATAAGTATATTTATGTTATAAAATTCATATTTTATTATAGATAAAACATTCTAAATATAAATAAAAATGCACACACACACACACACACACACACACACACACACACACACACACATATATATATATATATATATATATATATATATATATATATATATATATATTAGCCAGCTTATCTTCGTTGATGCATGTTTTATTAAACAACGGTGATAATTACTGTTTTTCTCTTTTTGATCGACCATTTCAAGTTAGCAGGCCAACGATCTTATGTTAATGTTATTTTCAGTGGTGAACAGGAACTCGCCGAAACTGCAGATGTGTTTGGCCCTATAAGCAGTTATAAAAAAATTAAATTGGTGAATTTATTAAGAAATTCGAGTAAAACCATTTTTCATTTTATTATTTCATATATTTTTATTCGTTATTAAAAGTATTTTAGTATACCCTCTCACCCCACGTATCGAGCTTGGTTTATGGTTGTTTTCTTTCCTCGAATGAGTAAGGCTTCGATGATGGGGAGGTACAGGTTGCAATTTTAGACTGGGAGGATGGCAGTATTTTTACTTATATAGTTTTGAAATCTTTTTTGGAAATGTCGTGTTCTACCACATGTTGGTAAAGTGAGCTATGAGGGCAGGAGAGATGTAAAGCGATGACAGATACTAAGTCTAGTCAAGTTTACATGTATAACAACACACTACAATATATGCATCAAATACTCACAATACACTAGATAATCATAAAATATTTTTATAATGTTCAAATTTAAAAGTGTAAACTTTTGTAATTAGGTGGACGACACACCGATGACACTCGCCCGTGACATCGACGATATTGATTACTTATTTAGCGGGTGTGCTGATGCAATATCATACTAATACCTACTCACACTATCCAACAGGCTCGTTGCTGATATGAAAAAAGTTGCAGTTTGATATATTTTCGTTAAATATTATATTAAATAGGAATTTTGTCAGAGTGTGTCATATTAGAAACACAAAGCATTTAACGGTTAACATATATGTGTTAGGGAGGGCCTGTGGACGAGTGGTTATAGCACTTGTCTTTGGACTGGACGACCCCTGAAAACTCCCTCTGTCCACCCAGCAGTAAATCGGTACCTGACTAAAACTCAGGGAAGGTTCAAGGCAAAGAAGGAGAGGGATGGGCTCCGCCTTCCATATGCTGTGCCCTAGACCCGGTGATTCCTAACAAATTACCGCCGCTACGGCCATGGGCAGTGTGCGATGTCGGCAACGACACTCGTGCGCGTCCAGGCCATGCGATGTTTTTTTTTTTTTTTTACATGGTTCACCCCAAACAAGGCAGGACGCCACTGTAAACGTAAGGGGCTACTGAGAAAAAAGGAAAAGGGGAGGAAGGATTAGTGGTTCAGCTTAAACTGGGATCTGAGCAGCGAGGTGTCTGTTTACATTAGTTAAATTTCTGCATGTCAGTACTGTCGGGGAAACAGAGGGCAGGAAGGGAGTTCCAGAGGCCAGCAGCACGAGGAAAGAAGCTATTTGAGTAGAATGCTCTCCGGCATCTGGGGACCTCCACAGTGAATGAGTGAGATTTAGTAGAATGTCGAGTTAGTCTAGTGAATTTACGTCGAGGGGGTACCAGAGCAGCACACTCATCGGAGCATAATCCATTGAAGTATTTGTAAAACAAACACAAGGATGCTACATTGCGGCGATGGGACAGGGGCTGGAGCTTAGCTGACAGTGAGGGACCTATTAGGTTGACTACTCTTTTTTGGACTTTGTCAAGGAGGGAGAGACTAGTAGATGATGCACCAGCCCAGATGTGGCAACAATACTCCATGCATGGGCGAATGGTGGCTTTGTAGAGATACAGGATAATGTCAGGTGTAAGGAGTCCACTAGCACGGTAGAGGGAGCCAACCTTCTTTGCGGCAGCCTTGGCAATGTCTTCAATGTATGTGTTCCAATTCATGTTACCTGTGAAGGTTAGGCCAAGGAGTTT
>OY744524.1:24648902-24653902 GCA_963556195.1 Sepiola atlantica | reverse complement strand
GAAGTTTAAACATCAAAATAGTACACATATTTTTAAACTTCTATTTTTTATGTACTGTAGCAATAAATGTAAGATTACACTATTACATTAAAAACAGATGGCTCCGGGGGGGGATGAATTACATTATTACTAGTTTGTAACATATTTAAACAAGAGAAGAATCATATGGGAAAAAGAGAAATAGAGGGTTAAAGGAGGGAGGGAAATAATGGGGAGCAGGGAAAGAGTGACGGCTAGAGAAAGAAGAGAGATTGAAGTGTTTATATAAAGATGTTAAACACACTCTTTAATGTCTACTACTTTGTTTTTTTTATCGCCCCGGGCAACGCCGGATAGCCCTGCTAGTTACTAATAAAAAAGAATTAGTAAAAATAAAACAAAAGAAACACATCTAGAAATCAGATTTGAGGATTTACATTAACGTTTGCACTTTTAGTCTTGGTTAAACATTGGGCAGATTTGGTCGGTTAAGTGGATGAGCCAATGTCCCCTTGAATCATGAGTGGGACGAATGACTTGTCCAAATGTGACGTTGATCTCTTCTTTCACCAGTTAGACGTAAACTCGCCATGATTGGTTCAGCATTTCATCAAAAATGTTTGTTTCACTGACGAGAGTTTAGTCTTCGACGCTAACTTCTTGTGTTGCACTTATTTATTTTTTCATGGCTACACTGCTTAAACATACTTGCAGAAAAAACGTGGCAATTCATGATAACGAGGTTTTAACCAGAGCTAATTAGAATTGATATGCCCCAGAAACACTTGGTCCGAGACAGAGTATCTACTGTCTCTTTCTAGATCCATGAGTAATATACTGATTCCAGTGACGATTATGTTAATAAAAAAACAGAATATATATGCAATCACTTCTGAACTGCAATACATTTTACATATCTATATATACCTATATAAACATTAGATATATGTACATATTTAATATATTCTATGTATATGTTAATCTCCTAAACTAACTAACGGATAATATGTATATTAGAATATACGTTCAAGGCATTAAGCATTCTTAAAATAATGTTAAGTATCATTGTATATTGTTTTTACTATTCGTATAGGGACATACTAGTGGTGCAAAACTGGTCTGTTCGGGTCAGTAATATTACAGGTTTTGGGACGAGTATTATCAGAAGTGGTTGAATATATATGTTTCAATGATGTTCGACGTCAGTCACAAGGGTCAGGGTTTTGAACATCTCTTAGACGATTGATTACTATATGTAATGTATATATATATATATATATATATATATATATATATATATATATATATATATATATATATATATATATTTATATATATATATATAAAGAAAAACCAAAAGTATTTATGTATTCAACAACGTTTCGTCTTTATATCAATATTTCCTCGTGATGATTGATTTAAAGAAAGTAAACATAAAAAAGTTTAGTCCGCTTGTGCCGTGAAAATATATTGTTTTTTTTTGGTTTTTGAACGAAACATGGACGTTTACATTTTTTATGGGTACTGCGTTCATGATATCCAATGAGTGTGTTTTTTTAAACTGAAGCATAGTCATTAGAATTCTAGAAAATGGGGTGCGACTATTACATGAAATGAATACTTTTGTTTGTTTTTTTCTAACTAAACACATTTCTTTTCACGTCATAGTCGCATATTTTCTAAAATTCAAACGACTATGAGGTAAATGGGAGCTATCGTCCACAGACTATTTATCTATAAAATATACGCCTGCAAAATAAATTACTCTACAGACCAATCATATACGCAACGTATGTACAGTTTCGACATAAAAATAACAGCGGATTAAACGCTATAAAATCTACCAACCATCCAAACGTATTTTTCAATAATTATTGAGAGATTCTAAAATAAATATTTATAAGAATAATATACATGATGTATCATATAATAAAATGTCGTGGGTACAGAATGTTTGAAATACAAAATGAACAAACAATTAAACACAAGACAAATAAAAATAAAACACTTAATTTGATCGCTTTCGTTCGGATCAACGAACGACTTCAGAAAAGCTGAAGATTTGAACTTTATTGAATAAACGGCAGCACATAGAGAGAAGACGCAAAACAAGATGTTTTTTGGCACGTGCGTAACTAGTTTTAAAAAATACGCATCGGTAAAACAATCACATTTTAAAAACAACAAACCAACGTATTTCTCTATTTTTGTTGGTGTATTTTCAAATGTATATATATATATATATATATATATATATATATATATATATATATATATGTATATATAAAATAAAGTAAAATAACACGGAATCACACACTCATTTATTTCGAACCTGCGGTGTTTTCAAGCATCCAAGCAAGGCGATTCCATTTTTGAAAATGATTATGTGATTCCGTATTACTTTACTTTATTTAATTCTTGCTCTGTTTATTACATTGATCTCTCATATCCGGATTTCCTTCTGGAATTTATTTCACTCTTTAGATGATATTTACTTAAAGGTTAAGTTTGAAAATATGTATCACCTTATTTTGACGATCTGCATGAGTAGTATTTGTTAGATTATGCTGGGCCCTTTTTTGAATTAGTATACTTTAGCTAGTATTAATTACGAATTATGTGAAATCGATAAATTGAGTTCAGATGAGGATGACAAGAGATCTTGGTGAGTTATTCATTCTCAATGGAATCACATATAGATAGGATTTGGCCGCGATGAAACATTTTAAGTCATGAAGCTTAGACACAATACAAATATGAATACTGTGATTTGATTGGTTGACGAGACAAAGGAACTGTCACACATGTGACAGGAGGAGATACATAGTTTTGAGGCAGTCGGTTATGAAACATCGTGCGAGTCCGACGAAAAATATGTATGTTACATAAATTAATAGGGCAGTTCCACCATAGAGTTCGAGGCGAGTGAATACAGAAATATAAGGTCTTACACTTGAACCTAAGTCTATCTCTTTGTCGCCAAGTAAACATTACGTAATAGTTAAGTCAACAATCTAGAAAAACAAACCAACTAGAAAATGGCAATTCTCTCCCAGGCGTTATAAAAAAAAAAATCAATAAAAGTCTCTTTGAAACTCTCAAGATCTGTATTCCGAATTTCTTTATGTGTGTTATACATTTTAATTCCCAGAAAACAGATACACCACACTAGATGATCGACGGCCGAAAAGAGAGATAGGACCGTCAAGAAAATGTTCACAACGAAAAGACGGAAGTTAAGCAAAAATATATGCGACGACAAACAACGATGACAGTTTGAAGAAAATCAAAGGTAAATTTCATTTGAAGAATGTCAGAGGCGCAACGAGTCAAAATATAGAAAAACAATTCAACGCGGCTACGAATAGCATAACAAGAATCACAAGATAACTTTCACTTGATCTGTAAAAGAACGTTTTGTTAAAAAAAGTAAAAAAAAGCGTTTAAAAAGAATCGATGAAAATCGTATGGTCGATGGACCACATTAAAAGAGTGTAAAATATGTGTCAACGCCGTATGTGACCAATAACGCAGAAACCGCGTAAGTTAAGGGAAAATAGATCCCAGAGAGTGTAAAGTAGTGTAGATTAAGTGAAAAAAGATTTGAAAACAGTAAACAATTTTGATAACGTTTCAAAAGCTTTCTAATTTCGGGAAACGTCTATTAAAGACTTTTGACCTCATATGATAAATCACCAGTATGTTACATATACACTTCTATCAAGTGTAATGTTCTTAGGTCTAATGGACTGAATATAGTTAAAAGACACATAGAAAGCCACACCACACACCTGTGTGAAGCATGAATGTATACATATACATATTAAAGAAATATCAAGTTTATGACTCCCCACTTTTTTAATAAATGAAATCTAATCGTAAATTTGGAAGTCAGACAAAAATAGCATTCCGTCCAAAATACAGATGCTGGGTTCGAACTAAGCGAGTTTTTCGTTTTTCTTTCACTAAATTACTTGGCACGAACATATTTTATTTCGCTTATATGTTCTACTGCAGATACTTACTCCGGCTAAGAAAACTCTTATAGTGGAGACAGTTTTACTTCACTCACCGAGACAAATTGAGTTCTGTAAAAATAAATATCTATGTATTAATTACATTACGCGATATCAAGGGTGTATGTGTACGCGTGTGTGTGTGTTTCTCGTATCCACATTATTTACAGCTATTCATTGGTTCTTTACGATTATTTGATTAGCATCAAGTACTAAGTCGAACTTTAAAATATGCTATTTCACACATTTGTTTGATCACAAAATTAATTTTGTAAAAATGTGTTTCGTTTTCTTCGACAACGAGTTTTACTACTTTCTTTTCTCCCGGAAAACGCCGTGTTGATGCAGTTAGATTATGATATACTTATTTTGAAGGTTTCGCCGGAAATGTACTCACTCTTTTTTCTAGTGTTTGTGGTGTGCTTTCCTCAACCTTCGGATAAATTATAGAATAATGGTTTTATTCGCATGTTCATCGGTCTAGATAATATTTTCTTTGCGCTTTGCTGTTTTTGTCAATTCGATTTTCACCTATTCTTAGTAAGGATCTTTTTTTACTCTCCCAAAAAGAGAAAAGTAAGAAAGAGAGAAGGAGAGAGAGAAAGGGAGACAGAGAAAGAGAGATAGAGAAAAGAGATAGAGAGAACGAGAGAGAGAAAGAAAGAGAAAGTGAAATTAATGCGAGAAAGAAAACTCCTAAAATATCTACGAACACGTGGCCCTAAGAATGTCTAAAGAAATTGACATTGGAAATTTCAACGGGGTATTTTTTTCGTCGGAAAGTGGCAAAGAATGATTTATCTTTTTGGGTTTTCGTTTTTATCTACTATTTATTAGAATGTTTTTGGGTACTTTTATTTTTATTTTCAGTGTACAAGCACGGGATACTTAGAGATTTGAAAAGGAAGTTGTTCGAAATGAGCCATAGTTTAAAACACATCAGAAAATATATAAAGCCACACACGCGCATTAATATATTATTACTCCTATCTCTCTGTGTCTTTC
>OY744524.1:24638902-24646402 GCA_963556195.1 Sepiola atlantica | reverse complement strand
TATATATATATATATATATATATATATATATATATATATATATATATATATATATAATGGAACAATCACGTTGACACACCGGTTCCCGTTAGATCACCGAAGTTAAGCGGACAGTACTAAATGGTTGACCATTTAGAAATACCAGGTGCTGTATGTGCTCTCTGCTATTCTCGGCATTGTTTCCAGTCGTCTTGTATTACTACTTGCCATTAGAATCAAGCAATGCCGACTCAGGAGAGCGGTTGTTGGAGATTGCGCAACCCTTTCAATTACAAATTCACGCGCGGGAAGCCCCAGGCGGGGCACTCATACGTCGAAATCGACGGGAGAGTCCATCATATATATATGTATATATATATATATATATATGTATATATAAAAGGAGATTGTAGTTTGCTTGAAGCATTGCTGGTAAATGTAAGTGCAGATTAGTCGTCCGTTCATTATCAAAAGACAACCATTTTTTTATTGTTGTCTTCTGATAATGAAAGTTTTTCTTTCGAAAATTTAAGATTACCCTTTGCCGAACTGTTACTTACCGGACAGTATTTACTATTTGGTATTTAATCAGTTTTCGTGAAATTATTAATAAATCGTTTTGAGTTTCACTTTCTTCTTGCGTTTATTTCTTTTCACTTTTCCATCTTACGGCATTGCTATAGCCTCGGACGACTAATCTGCACTTATATATATATATATATATATATATATATATATATATATATATATATATATATATATATATATATATATATCAACTAACTAAATAAATTAATAAAAAAAAATAAAACTTTGATTATAAGATGAAAGAAAAATTAAAAGTGTTTTTCGAAATCAGAAAAAAAGGTAATTTGAAAATATATAAATAAATAAATAAATAAATAAATGAAATAAAATATATAAAAAAATAAATGAATAAATAAACTATTGTTTAAGTTTTCCTTGGGCATTGGAATGTAACTAAGTAGTATGTATATATATATATATATATATATATATATATATATATATATATATATATATATATATATATACATTTATATATATATATATATATATATATATAAATGAATAAATGCGATTTTTTTTCAACGATATTTACATCAAAACAGGTGTTTATTTAGTTCTATAACGCGACATTATATTTGGAAATAGAGTATATATAGTAGATTGCAAACACCCAGAAACAGGTGTATGTCTTTTAATTTGCATATGTGTTTTATAAACAGATTCTAATACATAAATATTATGTAATATACAGTTGCAATTTATTATGTATACGCACTATTTTCGTCGATAGTAAAACGTCTGGTGTTGCCGGATTGCCAAGAAGAGATACTACATTTTGATCTTAGTCAAACAGTCAAGGAATCATAAAAATAATGTTTTATGGCAAAGCATTTTTAAATGAATGAACACAAATAGATTTAATCCATTATTGTATTATTTTTTAATGAGGGTTAGTATCGGTTCTGTTGTCATAAGGTTTAAGGGGGTTCTATTTATTCCAGGTATTACAGCTTTCTTTAGAGGAGTTGGTAATATAAGATCTGTTTTGTTGTCATAACACTATCTTCTCAGGAATTACCTTCTCCTTATTATTGTGCGTGTGTGAGGGGGTAGCGCAGTATATGTGTTGTTATCATGATAGCATACTCACGGGGAATACTTTCTTCTTTTAGGGACGATCTTCCTAGGTATTACTTCCTCTTTTTTTTTGGGGGGGGGATCAGTATAGTATATGTTCGTTCCTCATGATACCATCATTCCATGATTATCTTCTCCGTTTTTTTTTTGTTAGGGGGTGTACTATCAGTTTTGTTGTCATGGTATCATCCTCCGACGTATGGGCTCCTTCTTTTCGGAAATGGAGGGTGTTAGTAATGATAGCATCCTTGCAGTCGTTACTTCCTCTTTTGGGGGCAGTGTAGTATATGTTCGTTCACCATTATATCATCTTCCCTAACTAGCAAAAACATGCGACCGGGAGGAGCCTATATTTTCTAGTATATATGAAAATATATAGAAAAAAATGTAGACATAGCTATGTCTACAGAGCATATTAATTTAAAGGGTTAATATAGCGAAACATGAAGGCGGGTTGCATTGAACTTACATGCTGGTAGTATGTGACTGTATGCCGCAACCACTGGGAAAGTGCTGTGAATGTATGCTTTAAGAGGGGTGACGAGTGAAGAGACCAGCAGTCGAGGGAGCGGAGTGAACATACAGCAGAAAGCTGAAACAGGGCTCCCAGAAGCAGACGCCACCTAAGTTGGTTGCAACTGCCAGAAAGCCGACCGATCCAGGATATACTTGCACAGTCAGAGCAGAGACTCCAACTCGACAACAGACAACTCTTAGGCGCAGCAATCTATTGTCGAGTGCCAAATATGTAAATAATTACCGTATTTATATGTGCCTATCTATATGTAACATTTTTCTGGAATTATAATTTTTTTATTTCTATCGTTCATATAGTTATCTTATTGTCATATGTACCTTCTTTCTTTATGTGATATTTTCTATGCCTACCTATGTAACCTGCAAATGTTTCTATATGTACTGTATTTCTACATATACCTACATTCGATATATATATATATATATATATATATATATATATATATATATATATATATATATATATATATATATACAGGGTGTCTCAAAAAAATGTACTCACTCGTAGAATGACGAGAAAACTTTTATTTATGAACATAGAGTGAAATGAAATAGCATCGAATACATGAGACAGATGTAATTGAAGAATGATGTTCGCAATGTTCAAACTGATGACCATTATTGTTCAAACAAAGCTGATAACGCGCACCAAGGGATTCGCAAACGTCGCGAAACATGTCATTAGGAATATTTTTTTGAGACACCCTGTAGATATATATATATAATTTTGTTAATTAATTATATTATATAGTTTAAAGTTGTCTGATGGAAGCACATGTGGTTACATTATGAGAGGTGTTGTCTCGAGTATTGTCTGAATATTTGTTTTTTCAGATAATACTTGCATCTGATGTTTTATTTAGGGGGTGATGTTATGAAGGGCGCTGGCGTAGGGACGGTTTAAAGAATTCAGACCACTAATACTGAATAAAATATATCAAAATTGTCTTGGAAACGTTGGTGTTGAATTCTTGGAACGATGTTACAATTCTGATGATCTTAAATCGCTATGTATATAGATATAGTCTAAAGAAGCTTTGAGTAATTTTAAACAAAAGAAAAAAAAAGAAAAAAAAAAGAAGGAAAATGCAGTTAAAATTCCCAGAGAGACTAACTAAATCCAAGATATTGCAAACTTAACATTCGTTGGAAAATTCATAAATAAATAAATAAATAAATAAGTAAATAAAATAAAAAGGGAGGTTAAGCATCTAACAGTGAAACAAAAACAAGAGACCTTAAGCGTCTAATATTAACACGGGGATCATCAGCTGTTTACCATGTAACTGCTTCGGAGATTTAATGTATATATATATATATATATATATATATATATATATATATATATGCATATATATATATATATATAATTATTAATGACAATATATGTATTAGCATATACTATCAGTGTCCTTTTACTTTGCAGTCTCCTTAAAAGATTCAGCTCGATGATTGTCACTTAGTGACAACAGAGCAAATATAAGTCAGATTCCTATAATATTCCAATAATCATGTTTTATTTTATTATTGTATTTTGTTATTTTTTCACATATTCAAAAGATGTTGTTTGGCACCAGCCAAATGAAACAGACCGTAAAACTATATATATGTGTTTTGGAAATGTATAAAAATAAAAATAAAATAACAAAATAAAAACATGGTTATTGGAATATAATATGAACCTGACTTATATATATATATATATATATATATATATATATATATATATATATATATATATATAAAGATTCAATGAATTAAAAAAAATTACAATTGTTCCAAGAATTAGAACATCAAGTCTATTATGGCGTATTCTTTCTATGGTTTACTTCTTTCTATCATTCACTTCTTTTAATGTGTTCCTTCTTTCTTTATTTTTATTTTATATCATTTCTACTTCATATATTTTTCTTTTTTCTATATGCACTTCATGTAGCATCTTTGTATATTAATTTCTTTCTCAGTATACTAATTTCTATATTACTCCAGTTCTTTTTATACATTCCTTTGATCTGTCGGTATACTTTCTCTTACTTTCGGTCGTGACACGGCTCGGCTCAACAGGCGAACGAGAAAAAGATATTGGTCTTTTGCCCGACTCGCCCTTATGACATCTAAACATTGAATTTAGGCTGCAAACAAAGCAAGGAAAATTCTATTTCTGCAAACTCACTCCTGAAACAGTTTCCCAACTGTATGTATCCCTTGTCTGATCAGTTAGAGTAATGTATCCAGGCCTTTGCTCTATGTCTAATGCGTGATATTCAAGATCTGGAAAGAGTTCAAAGACCGGCTTGTTGAATGGTGCAAGGTCTATGGGATCTGCTCTATGAAAGCCGACTGAATACACATTATAGTTTCTCCCTTGTGCGCCGACAATTACGCGGTGATATCATATTTGCCTACAATATTTTCAATGGTCATTTCGATATTCATCGGGACCTATTATTCACTCCTATACCAGAAAGAGGTATACGCAGATGCCAAGAGAAACCACTGATTTCGATTGAACCGGAGAAAGGACGCTTTCTCAATCAGCACATTGAAACAAAATTCCGAGAGACGTAATAAATGCGTCAGCACTGTATCAATCCAAGGTGAACTTGGCCAGGAGCTGGGCTACTGCATCGTCATGTGTGCACATTTCTACCACTTTTTCCCTACATGGCAACTGAAGCACGCTTGTCTAATATTTTGAGTAATTAATCAAATTCAGTTGAATATCGGTATCTTATTAGTCATCTATTATTTTTCTATCTGTCCCTGTTATACGCCCTGAGACGAAATTCACCTACATCGACGTTTTTTGTTTTTTTTTGTTTTTTTTGTTTGTAAAACTTAATTATGTTCTACAAAACCAAAAACAAAAACAACAGCCCCTCTCCCTTTCTCCCTCCCCTTTTTTATTTTTATTTTTCCTACCCTACTCCCGGTCCTGGATATGACCTTAAACTACATCCGATGGTGAGATCCGGCTTACGGACTTTGGGGAATGTGGAGCCTACTCTTAATTACCATTGCTCCCAGGTCCACCCTGACCCGGAGTGGTAGTACCTGTTAGGGTCCCAACTATGGGTTAAATAGAAACAGATATTAAAAGGGGAAAGAAACAAAAAAGAGAAGAAAACAAAACCAGATTCGGCATTAAATAACCCAAAAAGGGTTGATATGCCGTAAAACAAAACTACCAAACTACCAAACTACCTGTTATACGTTCTGGATTTTCTTTTTGCGTTTTCCACTTTCTCTATTTCATAACTGTTTTTCATTTTCTCAATGTACGTATTTTTCTATATTATCTTGATTCTATACTTTTAGTCTATTTATATGAATTACATTGCTACCTTTTTTCCTTTATTCTTTCGATTTATTCATTATGTCAACGTATTGATATAAGTTCCTTCTGTTCCTCAATTTCTCTCCATGTGTGGGCACTTTTATCTCTTCTGCCTCGTATACGATACATCATCATACACGACCGTTTTTTTTTTAAATATAAACCTTCTTTATATCATGTATTTTTCTATCCCTTCATATCTTTCTACCTGTGCCTTCTCTATTTGTTTTTATTCTATCCTATATCCATGACTTCTATCTTGTATTTATGTATTTCGAAGTAATGTAATTTTACAAAAGCTCGTCTTATGTTGGTGTTGTTTTTTTCTTCATCAATAATTATTATTTCGTATGTTTTTAATGTAATTTTCATTTTTTGTATTTATCGTTTTATTTATTTGTGTTCTTATTATTCTTCTCTCTCCTCCCTTTTATTTCTTCCGTTTTTTATAACTTATTTTCCATTTTTGTTTACGTAGCACGCGAACGTTTTTTTAAGATATTATTCGGAAATAATTATCTGGAAGCGCAGACCTTTTGGCTCGTTGCAGATCAATAATCTACCGCACATTTCTCGAGTAAAAAAACAACGGCGACATTATTACCAACAAAAATACTCATGCCAATTACTTCCCATGAAGTCATGATATTGAGATAAACCTGGAGTCAGACTTCCCGACAGCTCTCTATGCGTTACGTAACAACTTCTATATATGAACATGTATTTGCAGGAAGACACAACGTTGAACGGGAAATAATAAATGAAACATTTATATATATGTTTGCACCAAACTCATGAAGTTATATTACCTTTTTAGTCCTATTTAAATTTAGATTTTAATATATTTAATTTTTGTAGGTCGAGCTAAATATTTACGCAGTATTAATTAGATAAGAGAGAATATGTAAGTACGGCGAGATCGATTGAAATAATCAAACACATTCTTTTTTAAATATATATAGTAGTTAATTTTCTTCTAGGCACATCCGGCCTTTCTCAGTGACGAAAAAGTACGCCGCTTCATCTGTTACTAACGCTAAACCCTTAGTAATATTTCTATTCCTTTTTCTATGATTTGCCTTTTGTAAATAAAATAGAATAAAAGTAAAACGTCGTATTTCTTTTTTATGGATACTAACTACATCAAACTGAAATATATCTATGATAGTGTGTTGGCCAGTATAGTTTCAAAATATATAAGATTATGTTGGTCTATCTCAAAAAGCCAAAAGAGTCGTAGGCAAACAACAAAAATGACCAGTCTATATATATATATATATATATATATATATATATATATATATATATACATATATATATATATAAGGTAATACAACATAAGATATAAGAGGCAACTAATATGTTTAATTAGTGAAAATCCGGATAAAACTGAAGCTCAAGATACTGGATAGAGAATTAATAGCACTGGATGAAGTGAAAGAATAAAATAAGGTGCGAAATAAATTTTATTATTTTCTTAGAAAACTCACGAGTTAAGGACTTTAATGTACTTTGCTTGAACATTGAATTCTAATAAAATTTGATTCGCACCTTATTTTATTCTTTCACTCCATCAAGTGCTATATATATATATATATATATATATATATATATATATATATATATATATAGTTGTGTGTGTGTAGATGGACAGATGTACGTGTATTTGTAATATATATATATATATATATATATATATATATAAATGGGTGTGTGTGTATGTATACATTAAATTAGAGGTGTAACTATTTAACCTGTTCCACTTATTTGCCCCAACTTGTGTCTATCCGCAACAGTTATACATTGCATTGCCTTCTAAATATCACCTTTCTGCATATATAAATATATATATATATATATATATATATATATGTATGTATGTATGTGTGTATGTATATATATATATATATATATATATATATATATGTATATATATATATATATATATATATATGAAGAAGAATGGTAAGGAATTAGAG
>OY744524.1:24601402-24633902 GCA_963556195.1 Sepiola atlantica | reverse complement strand
CATTAAATGTTTGACCGTGACCTTGATCTTGATCTTAACCTACATATTTTATATTTATAGGTATATTATTAGGATATGTTATTGTGCACTTGAAAATATGTATGTTATAAATGCTCGTGTCTTTATATCGTTGGAAAGAGTAAACAATTCAAATAAATACGTAGTGAATGTAGTCAAGTAAACAATTATATTCGGTGTTTGCAGTTATAAAAACTAAACTGAAGATAAGCCTCAAATAACCGTTAGTCAACAAGTTTAAGAAACACAGTTTCTTTATACACATACACCTCTCCATATATATTAAGACTTTTCTACTCCTCCATGCACTAAGGATTTCCGATGATCTTTTATTATGTCTTTCATGGTTGTCTAACCTTTGTATAAATTAAAAATATACACGGAATGTAATACGTACAGTTCTTGGTAATGATGTTTTCTTTAGTGGGCCTGACACAAATTAGATGGTTTTGGAGAGTTGAATTGCTCCTAAATACTGCCCTGATGTCATATAGATTACATATCCTCTGATTTTTTTAGACAAGCTCGTCACATATGGTACACAGATTTTGGTGAGTTTTCGAGTAGTGTACTTTGAAGTTTGATCCGGATTCCTCGGATCTGATGTCATGCTCCATGGGTAGTTATTTCGATGGCGAGTTACTCCACAAAGGGAAGTGGAGAGCCTTTGTAAATAACCGTTAACCAACATGTTTACAACCGAGGAAAATTCAAACACTAAATTGTTGATTATACACTTTTCAGACTTATAGCTACGATCTATGTTATATATTGTGCACTTTTACTGATCAACATTACAAATACCGTGTATATATATATATATATATATATATATATATATATATATATATATATATATATATATATATATATAGGGTGAGCCAAAAGTAGGTGGACAGTAAAACACATTTTTTGTCGAAGCATAAAAGGCAGACTTCAAAGCTGCGTAAATCGAGAAGGAAAAATGTGTTTGGCTCACCCTGCGTATATATATATATATATATATATATATATATATATATATATATATATATATATATATATATATATACGAGGCCTGTCTAAAACGTTTTCGACCTTAGGCCAAAGAAAAAATTCCAAATACGTGAAGGGGTTGTGAACCTAATCCTCTTCAAAGTAGACCCTTTGTGCTTGCACACACTCAGCCCACGGACCCATCCACTGCCGGAACACACACACACATTTATATATATATATATATATATATATATATATATATATATATATATATATATATATATATATATAATAAGTAACCGTACTGGAATTACTAATCATGGGAAGTGTTATTTAATATCTTATGTCTGGCATTGCTCGATTAATAAACTTAAGATAATCGATAATAGTTTGAAATTGTGCTACAATGTCTAGCTGAGTCTCTATTTAATCAGTTCTTATTTATATAGCTTCATACGATAATATATTAAACCCATTTTTTTCAAAAATCTGCTGCCTTGATTCGAATTACATTTAATTATTGCAGGTGTAAATGAATCGATTTAACTGTTTCCAGTATCGTAAATTTGCAAACAAACGAAAAAATAAGTGAAGTGATATCGTTTTCTCTATTTACACTAGCTTATATTGTATAGTATCTTTGATCGTCGGTGTCGAATATTCCGGTCTATATGCTTGCTGTTGAGACACGCTGATAAGTCGTGAGACAACAAATAGCTCTATTCGGAAGAAAATATGTCATATAACCTTACACATACTTGGACACAGAAATTTCCGTAAGGAATACTGATTGTTCTAGAGCGTAATTCAATAATCCCCTGTAAAAAATGTGTACCGTAGGTTGCAGGTATTGTGAGTTTAAAAAAAAAGAAAAAAATGATTTAAGAGATGTAATTTCATTGACTCTCAGCAGGGTGTTAGTTTCATCAGAAGGGTACACATCCGACACTATTGTCGAGGTTGGACTTGATATGGCGTCTGTGTTCTACAATTGGTTAGCGTGATGTGTCCTGAAACGACGAAACAGGTGCCCGTTGATGCATATATATATATATATATATATATATATATATATATATATATATATATATATATAGAGAGAGAGAGAGAGAGAGAGAGAGAGAGAGAGAGAGAATAATGTTCATGGATTTTGTACATTACTCAATTCCATTGTTAACTTAACTTGTAACGAATTAATTAATAGTTTGTTTTGACGAGGAGATTATTCAAAGATATTTCTGCTACACATGTACGCAATAATATTTTTTGAGGTTTAATATTTTTATAATATATCAGCTCTGTTGGACTAAAAGTACTAATCATTGAGCACAATTTCAAACGTGTATTCACTTGTATCATAGAGATCCGGAATCTATTATTTTGTATATTTATATAATTTAAGTTTGTTTTTGATACTTTTATGATACGACTAAATTAAAATATTTGAATGTGACTTCTTTTAATACGTGTGTGTGTATGTGTGTGTGCGCGCGTACGTGTGGGTGTATTTACTCAGTGTTATTCTATTTCAGTTTGTATGTGATTCATCGGCGTTTCCTGGTTATGTTAGTTGGTTTCTGCACCGTAGGATTTTTATTTTTTATATTTATATTTTGATTATTTCTTACTCACGATTCATTATCAATTAACATTCACTTGTAAAAAAAATGGTAATATTTCCTGGTCTGAGTGATAACACGTTTTATAGTACTCATGCGTCTTCCTATCACAATTGCAAAGCATTTTTGCTTTTTCGCAACAGCCGTTTTCCATTAAATTTTGCTGGTAACAATTGCTGATTTTCCATGGAATATTAATGATAATCATATTTTTAAATATTTCATAATTCTTCACGTCTTTCCAGTCTAAGTCTGGATGGTACTATCTGCCATCGCTTTCTCCCTCCCACGGGCCTTTACAATTCTCGGTGGTATCATCCGAAATTGGTGACTCTACGATTTATTTTGTCGAAATTGGGTTAGATTATACATTTGAAATATCTACCCTGGCGGTGTCAGTTTTATTGGGGTTGTCTTCGTACGTTCTATTTATATTTGAGTTGTGTTTACGAAATAAAGGGAGGTGCGAGAGTGGTCTATCCCTTAATAGACTCACGAATGGCCTATGCTGGAAATCTCATTTATTTGATCAACCATAACTCAAACACCAATAAACCAAATTAGTTAAAACTTTGCACAAAATGTTTATTTGATAGGTTCTATAAGTGTGTAAACTTTCAGCATCATTAGTCAAGAGAACCCAGAGATCGAGAAAGTTCAATCATGAAATCATGTTATCTGTGTGTACGTACGCCCTTTATCTCATCAACTATTTGATGGATTCAGCTGTTTTTGGCAGAGATAGAAGCTCTAGGGTCTAGTTGATGGAATTTTAATTTCAGTTTGCCATACACCTTAGTTTTCCAGAAAATTAAAAAAAAACCTAATGAGAAGGCATTGTATTGAGACATAGCCCTTACAAAAGCAGTGAAATTCCATGAAAAAAGGGCAATACACTGAAATCATATGCTCTTAATAAGGTTAAGATGAAAATTCATATACACTAAATGTACAAAAGCAAGGACATTCCCAAATTTTTACACTTTTATTGTCATTAAGGGTATGACTACATATCAACCAAATCATTTCATTATCACATCCCTACAGTATAAATCTCTATGCATGAGTGGATGAAGTGTGTGAGGTGCGCTGAAGAAAAATTCCTACCAGTAAAATACATAGCCCTGTTGTGCTCGCATACCCGTAATGACAATGAAAGTGTAAACATTTGGGAATTTCCTTGCTTTTTTACATTTAGTGTACTTGAATTTTCATCTTAACCCTATTAAGGGCATATGATGTCAGTATACTGGCATTTATCATGGAATGCTCTTCTATTTTAAGTTTGTTGCAGTTTGTCCGAGTGGTTTTGTGTTCGCACTATAGAAGTCAAAAAAATATACATTTGCTATCGTGGTCCGTAGTGTGTTTTTTCTTAAATATTTGATTAAAATTTACCATATTCTTAATCTCAGGATTTTCAGGAATCTCCTTTTTTTTTCTTTGGAGGGATTCTTAAAAGCATTGGGTCCGGATACTTAAAAGCTATGGAAGCCATTGAAATGCATAGAACGTAACACAAATTTAAGCACTTTTACCGTGATATTTTTTAATGTGTTACTTTTGCACACCAACACCAGACATATTGCAACTGAGACGTAAGGGTTTACTGTGATTAGAGTTTAAATTTATTGATAACATCATATTCGGCAAGATATTTGTTGGCATAACTTTTACATTTCTTTATGTTGATACAGTCGGGGAAACAGGAAGAATGAGAGGAATCCCAAAGGTAAACGGTCCGAGGAAAGACGCTAGTAGGGTAAATACTTTTCCAGCATCTGCGGACCCTTACAGTGAATGGGCGGAATTTTGCTGCAATTCTAGCTGATTAAGGAGATTTACGTTGAAGGGTTACGAGTAGAGTAAGTTTATCGGTGTACATTCTGTGGAAGTACTTTTAAAAAAAAAAACTACTCAAACCAATAGTTCTACTTCCATTCTTCGTATCCACCACAGATGATCTTAAATAGTATAAGACTGCGTATATACTAGAATAATAGAAAGAAACATTATACAAAACAAAGAGAACTGAAATTACAAGCAAATTGGTAAGGAGTCAATGGATATAGAAATACAAAGAAAAGGAGAGTAGCATCGAGACATGCACTGAAACAGCACGAGGAATACTATGGGTCTGGTATTGCTACACACGTTCCAGAGAAAATCAATGGTAGTTATATCAAAGTCTCCGTATGACAAATGATTTAATAAAGAACCATACACTACGGTATCGGCAACGTTAAACATTGCTGCAAATGATACACTCATTTCCCGATTTAACAGGCTACTATATGTCAATCCAAAAAATAGTTAAGAACGCAAATACTTTAAATAGAGTATACAAGTGTTATTGAAAAAGAGAAATGACATTTGTTTCCATCAGCGCCACCTATAAAAGTCTTCGTGCTTATCCAGCTATATATATATATATATATATATATATATATATATATATATATATATATATATATATATATTGCATTGCACATGCGTAGTAAAACGTGGCTAAACTTCCGATCTAGAGGCAGATTATAAATGGAGATAAGTGGATGGGATGAAGCGAGATATTTGTTGCAAAATATAAACTTTGACACCGAACACCTATTTTTTATTCTTTCTTTTGTTTTTTTCTCATTCTTTTATAGCTTTCTCATTTTCGAATAAACAGCGACAAAAATCGATCCGTACTATAAAACGAAGCAGAGAATCTATCTTTTTTTTTCGTATCAGATTGGAGTAAAAAACGCAATTGATCGATATTAAAAAAAGTCGATTGTGTTTAAGGGTTTTTCTTGCGATAATAAAGCAACGTTTCTGGATTAATTTAATGCTATAATGGAAGTTTTTTTTTATTATGTTTGTTTCTCTTATTTTTATTGGTGACCGTTTCGTCTACGTTTTCACATTGGACACAACCATTCGTAAAACGCATTCGAAATCAATTTATCTCCTACAAATTCTGCCAACTCCACACTTTAATCTACATACCATAGAACGTATTCACATCAGATAGATCACATCTTCTATGAATCTATCCATCTATCTACATAGAATTAATATTGAAAAATATTGATCAATAATAAATACTGTAAAACGCTATTACATTTAGCAAAGCTTATAAAAATAATATTATCGCACTGAAATCAGCATCATATTTAGCCAAGAATATAAAAAATAATATAATAGCACTGAAACTACTATCATACTTAGAAAAAACAGCTTATATTTTAGAAGCATTTCATGATGATACATTCGTAACAATATTTGACGTGAGAAAAGTAGGTTTCTCAATATTTAGATACGCAAATGAAAGTGACGTAGTGAACAAGAAGTGGATTTCCGGATATGACGTAGTATAAGATACATTGCAAAAAGGAATACTAGACTTGCTCTCTTCGGGAGTGTGTGTTGAAAGAATGAGACGTGTTTTGAAATAATTCTACCCGTCCCCTTACGTAGTGTGTTAACGGAAGACTGATGATGTGAAATATTCTAAGAAAAATAAAACAAATAAACTCTTAAGATCCAAAAGCATAATCTTTTTGTAATTGCAATACAAATACTACCAAGAGGCATACAAACTGTCGGTTGTCGCAGATAAAACGACCTCATATCACATCATGAAGATACGCATTACTACTACTACTACTACTACTACTACTACTACGACTACTGAACAACAAGTGGTGAAAATTCGTCCGATGTGTTCCAGACGCCTTGTAACCGTGATCGCTTTAAAGAATTTAAGAAGCTGTGTTGCATATGTTCATTATGTGATTATTATTGTAATAATGTATGGAGAAGCAGCTTATATGTTCCCAAATCATAGATCAAAAAGCCAAAAGAGAATTAAGCGACTGTTATTTCCCATAAATGAAGAATTACAGTACAAGCTGGGAAATATTTGACTAATTAAATATGTCATCAGCAAAGCCGGGACAACATTTGCGTTGCTTAAAAAATCCACAAAAGCTGGAATAAATTCACAGAAGAGGTACATTAGGAGCAGCGTGCATATCAGTTTTTAGAAATGGGGAATTACGGTGCCAGTCCTGATAAGAACGTTGGAAGAGCGTAGATCAAAATCGAACCGAAGTTGCTAATCTCGTGAATTGAATATTCGTCCAACCTAAGACATAACAATTAAAAAAAGGATCACTTAGTAACATATCATTCAGTTGCGTTGGTTCTCGTTTTCGATATAGGGGCGTTTTTCTGACTTTTTTGACTTTTGTGATGTGGTAAAACATGAAACAAGCGATTGAGTTAGCATATTGCTGAGGAATATCATCAAACCAGGAAGTATGCATTTCTTATTAAACTAATTGGTTGTTGTTTTTCTTGAACGATTAGTCCTCATTCTATCAGGATATAGTCAATAAAAGCGATCAGAATAGCGTTGCAGGTCAAAATTACTGTTTGATCTCAGATAAATGTCTCATTTCATAAGAGATGCATTATTGTGCGTAAAACATACGATGAATTTTACTGCAAAAGCAGCATAATAATCGCGAGTCATTAGTCGACAATTCGTTGTGCTGTCTGTGATGGCTGTCAGCACAATTTACGAACTAAGTGTTGATTTGCCATACCAAATTCTGTGGAAATCAGAAAACAGACGTGTTTTACATGGACGTTTATTTAACGGCACTAAAATACCACGCTTTCCTAAATCTACAGAAAACAATAGAACACATATTTTAAAAAATATTGATTTCAAAATAACATGTTCTCTAATTAATATACAGGAAAACAATGTGTATTTATTTGAAAAGAAAATACCTATACCGCTTTCTATCTTAAGAGATGTAATGATTGAGAAACTTCGTCTATATTTATGGATGGAATAGATACTCGTGTTACAATTAGTCGTATACAATTAACACATTTACAATAAGTATTAGTTCAGCAATAAAGAACTCCGAAAATTATTACATGCTCTAAAAATTACCAACATATAACAACAACAATTCTAATAATAATTTAATATTCAGTTTCAGATCTGGAAATATACCTTATGTAAATTATGTGCAGCATAAACATAAAGTCAGATGGTAACCGTGGGTCTACATAATAGGAAACTGTAATTGGTCCGGAAAATCAGTGAGAAAAATTAAGTAGCTATAAAAAAGTGCGCCTACAGGTGACCATGCGGGGCGCTCTCCGTCATGGAATAAGTGTAATAGTTACATTTCTTTTGAGCGTATGAAGTAACTATCGTCTTGTTAGTGTTTCGCGAATTGAGTTAATAGATTACTATTCTATGTTATTCCTTATTTTACATGATACAATACGTAGGGAATCAAAAAAAGCCACGAAGAAACTCAAGTAAACGAATATATACAATACAATTAAATCACATTTTCAAGACACAAATACATGGACGTATCATTTTGTACAGGGGTATTCAATCTTAATCAATTATAATTATGAATAATCAGTAGGCCTGATTCGCTGGCGAGAAACTTGTTATACGTATTGGGAAGAATGAACATAATGTCTGACCATAAAATTTCATATTAACAATTACTATTCCACAAATGTAGATTCACTTTAATGGGGATGCGATATTGAAAAACATTTAAAAATGAAATTGCCATGTGTGTATTTACTGTCTAATCGTAACATTAGTGACGGACTGTAAATATTCATCCGAAACATCTATAATCGATATTTGCTGGTAATCTAGTATCTGAATGTACGTTTAATAATTTGCATATAAAACTACATTCAGTAAAATGTGAATACATCATTATTGTCATTAAAAATACACACACACACACACACACATATATATATATATATATATATATATATATATATATATATATATATATATATATATATGTCTGTAGGTGTATATGGGTGTATATATATACGAATCGAAGTATTAACGAATATGTTTGCGTTTATAAATAACCCTATATTTTTGTAAACACACACACATACACACATATATGAAGTTTGAATGAGAGGTTATATTACCTACTATACACAATCCTCGAAGGGCTTCGGTCTCTCTAATGTTTTGTCCGAAAAAACCTGACATGAGGATACTTCACCTTACAAGTAAACCCTGACAAATATTCAAAATAAAATAGTATTCACAACCCAAATAAGATCTCATTAGTTAGGCCACACGCCTATACAAGGAATGATGCGCCATATCATACTAATGTTACATCAAGTTACACCACTTAGCTAGATAATCCATCAGACCAGATGAATTCTTGTCCCGGAATCCGGTAAGACCAAAAGACAAATATATTCTATCAATCAACTGGTCAATTGGAGAGAGGTAAGTAATTGTTCATAACTTCTTTACTGACTCAAAGATTGTGAGATAAGGGATTACTTTAATGGAACACATGAATATCTATGTGTCTCATATAGAGACCAATTGTTAGGCCCATGAAGTGGGCCTTCGATTTTTGTGAACTCCACCTAAAGTGAAATGAAAGAAGTAGTATATATATATATATATATATATATATATATATATATATATATATATATATATATAGAGAGAGAGAGAGAGAGAGAGAGAGAGAGAGACGGTTGAGATTCAATGGCTGTTCGAAGCACTAGCTGGTATGGCTACACTGAAGAAACATGATACAGCGAAACAGTATGTATGTGGATGCCTATATATATATATATATATATATATATAGTGAGAGAGAAAGGGGAGTTCTCCTTCAAAATTCATTGACTTTTATAACTTCTATAACTTATCACTTTGTTGGTGTCTCCTAACTAGTCACATAAAACCCTGTGGTACTAGTTATTGATGTTTACCTACGTACTTTAGATTCAATGAAGACCATCTTTAAGAATCTATGAATGTTACCATTTACACGAGAGTTCATTAACTCAACGTGTAGCTAATTATTACTTAAATCTGAATACGCACGCGCATGGACACACACATACACACACACTCGCCCATATATATATATATATATATATATATATATATATATATAGTGTAGTATTAACACAGCATGACGTCGCTAGCTATAAATGCATCGTTCCTTTCATTAAGTTGCACGCTCTTATGACGTCAGGCCGCCGAAATTAGTGTTAGATTTATCACTGCTTATATGGCTATTCAGCGGCGGTCGTGTGGTTCTGGATGTCGGGATTTGAGTTGTAAAATACTCAAAGCCCGGTGTTTCGAATCGTGCGACCAGCAAAAATAGTTATATCTCTATGCTGACGAGTCCCCATTAAAAAAAGGGTAAAACGTATACGTACATGGATAATAATATATATATATATATATATATATATATATATATATCTTTTTTAAATCAATGAACAGGTTAAATCGTGATAATTGAATACCAGCTCACTATTAGTGAAGGTTTTTACTTCAATAACTCTGCGATTAAAAGTGTTTGAAAAATATTAACCAAGCCATATCTCCACAGACGATCCTATAACGTCTTCACCGATGAAAGTCAATATTTTGAATAGAAAAACTTTCTATTCCGAGTACATTCGTCCAAGTCGGATACATAAGCGAATCTGAATATTCCCACACAAAGGAAAATCCAAGGGAACCAATATAAGACACCTAGGCACCACTAACGGACGCATAACTGTATAGTATAACTAAATGAAAACGTGATTATGACTCTAAATAAATGATATATATTTGTGTTTACTATATCTCTCCCTGAGCTTTATCAATTCATATAATTAATTAAACAACAAACAAGCGGACGCCGCACCTCCTGTAAACTATGCGACAAAATGATGTGAAAATCCATAAATAATCTTCAATTGCGGATGGTGTTTTCGGTATATAAAATGTGTTAAACCGACGTATAAAACCCATACACGTTTTTACGCAGGAAAAATTCATGGAAAATCTACATTTCTAAGTAACTCTTCTTCTATTATGGAATGTTGTTAGTCATATTCGGGTTTGGCATGCGATACTGTAAGTACTCATATTTAAAAAGAGAAACCGCCTCCTACTTACATATACTTGGATATTTCAATTACAGTTTCGTTAAGACAATAATATCAGAAAAAATATTCCCCAATTCCAGAATAATTTTCTATTGACCACTTACCTCATTTTTTCATCACGTGTACATGTGTGTACACTCTGATATAAATATATCCATAAACTCGAAAAGTAAGCAATTAAATTATAATATTACGATCTAGTAACATAAAAAGCGTCAATTTAAGATCGTCAACTATTTTATCTTTATTTTTATGTTTCTATACTTATGAATACCATAAAATACACTATCACATATCCTCTTCATTCTCTCATAAATACATACACTATCTGTAGCACTTGCGAATTATCATCTACAACACAACCCTTTACTTGCGAATTGTTTATAATACAACCATATACTCTTCAGTAAGCGTTGGAATAGTTTTGTATGAACTCATAAATGTGATCAAAATGTTATGATATTATTTTTTAAGTCTCGCATTCGTGAATAAAATATATGTACTAAATTGAAAGTACTTAATATGCAGAATATGCTCAGTCGAGGAATTTGAATACTTCCAAATCCGGCAAGAAATTGTCATTTATATTTTATTCATAGCATAGCTTCACACAATTTAGCATATAGATAGTATATACGCAATGCCATGATGCTAAATATAAAAAAAACAACACCTAAACAAGACCTTCTCGTGCGCAATCAAAACGTAATTCTACAGCGATTGTATGTGTTAATATCACTGATCTCGAATGTAGGTATAGCAGTAGTAGTAGAAGTCATAGTATTTGGAGTATAGTATAAATATAATAATAACTATTATTACTATTATTATTAGTAGTAGTATTATGAGTATAGTATTAATATTAGTATTAGTATTATTAGTAGTAGTATATTAGTACTATTATTACAATCAGCAGTAGTAGTAGTAGTAGTAGTAGTTGAGATTGCTCCCCACAAATCAGCCAAAAAATGACGAGGTCTGTAATCAAGCCTTCGTGATTCGCACTGCCGTCCACACACGCTGATAACTGTGCACGCTCCACTCGTAGAACTTGAACCACCTTCTAAGCATATCTCATGCCAAGTCGCACACTCGCCTGTTATTTTCTTCAGTTATTGTTTCGTAGTCGAGGTGATGCGCTAACTGTGTCTCATCTCACCGCTCTCTTGCTGAATTGTGCCAGTTGTAAATTAGCCTACGAGGATGCTTTTCACTGGTAAGTGAGAGTTGTGACATGAGCTATACGGCACTAACACCTCTCAGTTGCGGCTGAACAAATAGATAATCAAGTTGTGGAAGTGTCGCCATTCAGCATATATCCACATAATGCATTTTACGAACTATTTCCAATTTAATATGTATTGCAGGCGGCGACTAGCGAATGACTCAATAATGTGAGATGTACACAAGAAAGGTAAAAATGACTCAGATGTATAAAGACGGGATAAGAGACACACATCTTTGTATACATATGAGGAAATGTGTCCAGTTCGCCCTTTATAAAAATAAGTCGGTTATTTTAGATATATAGCGGTGATTTAACTTAGTTATATTTCTAAAAATAATAGTAGCATTACATTTTTAGTCGTTACCATGAACTAATAAGAATGTAAATTATATACGTTTGTACACTAACTACTTTACATTTGCTAGAAAATGAACTTTAAATTTTGCATGACTTATTGTACGATTTGACATAGTTGTTAGATTATTCGCTAATAAGCTGAGAGATGGGGGGGGGGCACTGCTCGGTCGAATAATGCCAATGATTTAAAAATGATACTTTGTGTCTCTTTGTAAACACTGACGATGATAAGGCAATGATTAAGGGTTATTGGAAAAATCCAGTGCAAACAGGGCCTTTATTGCAGCTCGTTGTAGTAGCCAAGCACAAAGAAGCCTTTAGATCGCACTCGACTACAATAGACCTATTTATTTTATATGTATTACTAAATAAATGAGACATACTTATATCATGTATGTAAGATATACCGTGGGATGTTCTATTTCAATAGACGACCGATAATTTGAATGAGATTAAAAACCAAAGTGACATTAAACAAATTAAAAAGATTGTACAAAATGTGAAGTAATTCAGTGCATATTTAAATTTAAATAATGTTCAACTTATGAACTATAAATGTACGACCATTAATGGTGTTATTCCCTTGAGGATTAGTTAAAACTTCACAAGCGAGTCAGCACCAAATAACTTTCGATAAGCCTAAACCACACTTTTATGATGAGAACGATATAAAAGTTCTCATCATTAAAGTGTGGTTTAGCTTGATACAAAGTTGCTGGTTCCGAAAATGTTTTGCATTTTAAACTCATCCCTGAAACATCATCATCTGCGATAGTCGTACAACTATAAAAAAAACATATTAATTCGGTTGTGTCGAAGAGGTTGATCCTTAAACTTTTTTTTATTCATGATTATTATAAACAACCTTCCTGATGCAATCGCCTCGGAAATGAGTATATTTGCTGATAACCCAATGCTCTATTCTTGACATATGGTAAAATAGATTGCAAAAAATGGCTTCATATCTGTAGTGGAATGGGAACATAAATGGATGGTTACATTTGATGCAACTAAGACAAAGCTCAATTTCTATAATAATTATAAGAAATCTTACGTACCACCAACTTCCAAGGTTGATGCAAGCCTTTCCGAAATGTCAAACATTAAGACTCCTTGGACAAACGTCCACAGGTAACATGAATTGGAAAAAGTACATAAAAACTATCCCCTAATCTGCCTAAAAAAAGTGGTTTCACTCTACCAGGATAAAAACTTATCACACCTACCAGCATACTGTATTCACAAGATGCATAGAGTACTGTTGCCACATCCGATCTGCTAGGCCAACGACTAGACTCTCCCTCTTAGCTATCTAATGTAATAGGTCACACTTTTATTAACAAGATCCAACCTCTGTCCCATCTGCACTTGTTTTACCAGAAATTCAACAAATGTGCTCCGGCCAACTTGCTGCACTTGTGCTCCTTCAACGTAAATACTTCTGACCAACGCGACCACAAGAAGAAGAAAAGCTGCAACTCTTTCATAGTAGAAGTCTCCAAATGTCGGAAAGATTGGAATGTCTTTATACTCAATGTTACTCCGACTGTATCAACATGCAGGAATTTAAATATAATGTGAACACACTGCACAACTTTCCACTTAAGATGTTGCTATATATCCGATTCCTAATTCGGAGTAGTTCCTTACGACTCAGTGACAATGTGCCTTGTTTAGGGTGAATATAAGAACAAAAAAGTCCTATATTTTATTTTATTTTAATTAACAAACAGGATATTGATTCTGTACCTTTTACCAAATGTCACTCAATAAATCCTGATCCGCAATTGTTATTGATTATAATAACAACTTGTATTAACTTAGTATCGTATACAATATTATTGTGTCGGTATTAAATAACCCTAAAATATTTGATCTGTCTTAGAAAGAATCTGAATCGTTGTTATCAATATTAGCATTAATCTATTTTGTAACTTTCTATAATTTACAGACTAATATTGTTGGTAATCGTATGAATCCGTAATTAGTCTGGATAAATTAGTAACTTGCGTTAACTAAACCACATTAACGCTTTTCCAAGTGTTTTATAACTTCATAATGTCAATATTTTAAAATATTTTTTTAGGTCCAGTTCATTGCATAGATTAATGGTGATTATGAACTTATACTGAAACGCTTGTATAATATATTTGCATGTGATTATATTCGTAATTGCGATTTATAATTTCTGAACACAATAATAGATAATTTAAAGCGAGGATGAAGTTTGGGACAATGAAAACGGGGCATCTTACCAATATATCAAATACGAGTTCATACATGATTAAAATAGTACAGATTTCTATAAATTGAACCATGTTTACTGTCGGTAATAGAGGCTGAACTAAACAAAATATATATAAATCCAACTGCGTGAACAGTATTTTTACATAGTTATCACGAGGGAAATAAGTGTGTGCATTTATTTGAATAGCTGTTGGTCTGATCCTCATGCATTTATAAAAGTGTTGTTTCATTATTATTAAAAACATATCCATTAATTAATACAATTGTCTAAACTGCTTTTCGCAATAACAATACCTGTATTTTTGCATTGCTTGTAGATGTTTGGGGTTCTACTCTTTATTTATTATCTTTTTAAAGGATCATTGATCTTAGAAGATTCATTTAATTGAGGTATGGTAGAAAGTCGACCTTGTGTTTACTTTTAGCAGCCTCGTAACTATAGCTTCATTTTTTTAGCGATTATTCTGACAAAGGCGGAATAATTGCTGTTTTACTGGATCGGAATCATTCTATGTAAGACTTAGGCTAGTGTTTTACCGTGAAGTGGTATTTTTAGCTCCTTACATCAAGCGGCTTCATGCTTTGTCCTGAGCGATTTCCATTAATAAAATATTGAAATAAATAATATTAATATATTTTGTGACATTCTATAGTTCACTTGCTAATATGTCTGGTAAGTGTATTAATCCGCAAATCCTATTTGAAAAATAGCAATTTGTGTTACTTTAATCTTATACATTTTATCGTTTACAAATAGGTATGTGTTGGTATCAAAATCATCCTAAAACAACTGATCTGTCATAGAAACAAAAAAGTCAAACAAATGTAAGGGCTGTCATTTTGAGACAATACATATAATTATTATCTAACGTGAACGCACGTTTTAGCGTGAATGGAAATAGTTACTCTTGAAATTATATCAGAATCTATATTTTATGATTAATTGACAGATACCGATGTGATTATTATGTTTATTTCTTAAGGCTTTATATTTATGTGACAATTTATTTTCAATTATGGTATGATTGAATAATGATGTGATGTACATGTATAACTTATTTTATTTAAGTAAATTAGTAGTTTAATGTGTATACGTATAATGTTGTCATTAGCAGTACCCCTATATTCGTTTTTGTAATCTTACATGACGGCACGTAAGTAAAGATATACATACAAATATAGCCACGTTAAAACGGTAGTTCCCTTTAGACATCAGGAGTTAAGCAATGTTGAGTCTTGCAAGTAACTAAATGGGTTTGCATTCGGGAAAACCGGGGTCTGTATGCTATAATCATGTCTTCAAAATTCAAATTAATCTACACATTAATCGTATACGTAAACATATCGGATTTTTGGATAATATGACGAAACGATGGTTCATTTGCCTTAAACCACAGCAGCATCGGCAGCATAAGTCTACAATTGTGTAGAGTATCACACGTAACCTACTTTAGTATTCAACAGCATGTGTCCATGTTTCGTCAGATTTGGCATTTTATCAAGTAAAGGAAGGGAAGTAAATATAAAACAGGGAAACAGACTTAATGAATAAGTAAATATACGACATCGGTGTCTATGGTGATAATTCCCTTCTATCGAGACGGCAATCAATATATCACCTAATATTTAAATATGAACGTTGTCATTGCCTGCTGTTCATCTTCACGTAAAATATATCTTGAGTATGAAGACATCAGATCAGTGAACTTTTTTACATAGCCTAATGAATCAATACATATCAAGGCTAAATGCCTCTCGAGGACGAGGGTAAATCATAAGGATGAATTGTCAGTGTAATGGTGAAAGATATTATGAGATGATTGAAAATGATGAATAGAATGAACGAAATTTGATTACTGATGAGGAATATTCTTGAAAGGTATTTAAATATGAATATGTTGTAGCCCGCAAGGAAAACATCCTGTGGTAATATGTTTTGCAGATTGGAATTATTATTATCTCTAGTTGTAAAATATTTAATTTCATTATTTTAATCTACAAAAAGTGTACTACCGCTGAGAAGGTGTATTTTAAATAGGAAAAATCATTGATGATTTAAAATCAATTAAAAGTTATCCATTGTTAGTGTTGTTTAGTATTAAAGTTTTAATGTTTATTCAGTTGAGAACAAACTCAAATTTCAATATGTAAGAGAAATAAAACAAAATTGAGAACAAGTTTGCGCGCAATGTTAAAATAATGCTTTTACTCAAATACAAAAAAAATGGCAGCAATGGAATCGTTAATAAAATTAACAATCTTTTTGCAATCAAACAATATTTCGTACACATAAACGTCAGTCGATGTCTTACTTGTCTATCAAGTTTCAGTCATGAATGTAAAATGTATTTGTTTCGTCGCTAGTCAATCGCCATGATATAATGGGACGTTTGCGATTCGTAAAGCGTGTTATGCTGAATATGTTCACACTCACCGGACTATGACCCCCATATAATTCATATCTGGTGTATTATCTCAAATTAACTATGTGTCAAATCTATCCCCAGACTATTTCTAAACTTAAGAAAGCTATTAAAGCAAAAATACAGGCAGTAATAAGAGAGGAGTACAATAATAATGACTAAAACTTGGTCGAAAATTCAGAAAATGCTTGGTTTCGTCGTAAGACACGAAAGAGGGATATCACTTTGGTTAAAATAAATCTAATTCATGTATTTCTTGCTTTTAGTCCGCCGATAAAGCCTTTTCTTAAAACTTAGGGGTTATCAGGTAATTCGCATGTTGTTTTCTCTATGCTCGTTATTTAAAAATCCTAAATAAAAGTTTGATAATGTTCCTTTTCACCAGTGTTGTGGGCCTGTACGGGTCCGAAAATTAGACACGAACTCGTGATTTAGTAAAACCAAGTAAAATGACAAATGTATAAATAAAAGAGTGGTGTTGAACGTCTGTCTAACTGCCATGATAAGTCTAGAGTACTTATAACACCGACATACATGTGCGACCTTTATTTATAGTGAAGATGAAGAGTTCATGTGGTCAATCAGGTAAGTACTATAAATAAATGAATAACAGAAAAACAAAAATAGGAAGAAACATAACTAAAAACAAGTTCATGATATAGAAACAAGATTGTTACCGTGTATTCATTAAACGTTTTTTTATATATTACTGAATAATACACTGTGGTTTAATTACCTTTTATATACTCCTCTTTCCGCACTGTCCTGATGTGGAGCGTGATTACACTATTTAGTTCAGTAATATAACCTCACAGATTATAATCTGAAAATGAATTATATACAGGGAGTGGGAAGCCTCCTTTTGATGAGAGGATCACCAAAATATACTGAAATGTTAGACGTTCATAACAGAAACTTGTTCGACATGTAAGGCATACGACCAAGTTTATTTGTCCCAAATATGATTGGTATTTCGCGGGTTCACCTGTATCAAATAAGTATAGATTTGGTAGATTATGAATTTTCATAGTTCTTTAATAAATCGATGGAAGACAAAACACTCGATGCGATATATCAAATCTGGGGTTACTTATAATAAGGGTTTGGTAGGTTTGGTAGTTTTGTTTTACGGCATATCAACCCTTTTTGGGTTATTTAATGCCGAATCTGGTCTTGTTTTCTTCTCTTTTTTGTTTCTTTCCCCTTTTAATATCTGTTTCTATTTAACCCACAGTTGGGACACTAACAGGTACTACCACTCCGGGTAAGGGTGGACCTGGGAGCAATGGTAATTAAGAGGAGGCTCCACATTCCCCAAAGTCCGTAAGCCGGATCTCACCATCGGATGTAGTTTAAGGTCATATCCAGGACCGGGAGTAGGGTAGGAAAAATAAAAATAAAAAAAGGGGAGGGAGAAAGGGAGAGGGGCTGTTGTTTTTGTTTTTGGTTTTGTAGAACATAATTAAGTTTTACAAAAAAAAACAAAAAAAAAACGTCAATGTCGGTGAATTTCGTCTCAGGGAGCCACAGGGCAGCCTGATCTGGTATCACCAGCTTATAATAAGGATAACTAAGTTTAACATACCTACGTCAACAAACATGATGTTCAATGATGTAATCATTGTATTTCTTTTTCACTATAATAAATCACAACTGACTAGCAGACTACTCGATTAACTTTTGCTATAGGTTTGGTAATGTTTCTATATGCGATGCAAAAATATGTGTTGTATGCATTTTATGAAGCTGTTTTTAAATTATGAGCTGAATATTAACATTGGTGATGTCAATGCTCAGCTGTCCTGATAGGACATATTATGTTCCGAGGATGGTCATGTTAACGTTGCCCTCGCTACCAAGTGAATAAAGCATGAGTCAGATGACGTTGTTGTTGGGTGAGTGTGTGTTTAGGTGGGGTTTTGCATCAGGCCAGATGCAAGGTCATTTGGCCACCCCTTCAGTCGGATAGTCTGGAACGTCAGGCAGTATTTTGACGAATAAACAAGGAAGCAGGGGATGGGTGATAAGTAAGATAGAGACAGGAAATAGGTTCGAATAATTCTTAATGTGATAAAGTAAGATACTATGTACAACACATACATTGTAGCTGGGAAGAATATAGACTAATCAAAACAGACAAACAAATGATGACGAAGATGATAACTTCTTTGATGCTGCTAATCTATAGTGTAACTTGCATGTATCTGTTTGTTCATTATAGGCATAACATTAGAGGACAGAATTGCAGCAAATTTGGCATGAAGTATACTTGGGACACTCGATGCGTCATATGAGAGTTGATGCTACTACTACTACTACTACTAGTAGTACTAAAAAATAACCACTTTTAGGTTGCCAAACTATTGGGAAGAAGTCAAACGATAATGGCATGAAGAACTCTTTAAATGCTTAGTGTGTCATAAAGATAACAAGGATACTTGAATATGTTGCTTTTCAAAATAATACAACGAACGATACAACAACTACCACTAAAACTACTACTACTACTACTACTACTACTAATAATAATAATAATAATGCATATAACAAAATATCTTGAAGGAGATTAAAAGCAGAAATAAGAGCATATGCATGGCATGGATTGACTACAAGAAAGTCCACGACAGAATCCCTCAAGCATCGCTAACTGAATACCAAACATTGTACAAGATCACCGACATGATTATTAATCGCATTAAGAAAGCAATGGGAACATCCAGAGTAGAACTAAGAGCCGGAGGACACCATCTGACTGAGATATAAATACAAACAGGCATATTCCAAGGAGACTACCTATCGCCACTACTATTTATCATAGTCATGCTGCCACTAAACTACATACTGAAAAAATATGATGCTGAATACAAGTTTATAGACAATGAACAAAGAGTAAACTAGTTCATGTACATAGACGACCTGAAGCTATTTCAAAAATAAAAAAGGAACTGGAATAATTGATAAATACAACTAAAACCGTCAGCCAAGACATTCAAATGGAATTTGAATTAGCAAAATGGTGCACTGCTATAGATGAATAGGGGAAAACATGAAACAATAGAGGGGATCGAACTACCAAACCAAGAGAAAATGCGGGCGCTATAAATATTTGGGAGTTCCGTAAGCTGACACTATCAAATCTACAGAAATAAAAGAAAATATTGCAAGGAATACCCGCCAAGTACAACACAACTCTTAGAAATCAAATTATATAGCAACAACCTAGTAAAAGCAATACACACCTGGGTAGTCTAGACTAAAGAAGGTCTCAAATACCTTGACAAGAATACCAGAAAAGTAATGACCATGCACACCGCTCCACACCTAAGAAAGCGGATTGGTAAGTATAGAAGACTCTGCGGAAGACACACAAAAAATGCTTGAGAAATAGATGACCCAGAACACAGAAAGGCTGGTCACCGTCCCAATGAACAACACGTGAAGTAGCGAACCAAGACACAAAAAGGCAAGAAAAGCAAAATGTGAAGACAAAAACTCAACTGACATTTCAAAAGAATTACAAGAAAAGAGAGTCACCAACATTCCTCGGCATAGGACACTTGGACTGAGAAACGGAATCTCTACTGACAGCTGCACAGAATAATGCGATTACAGCACACTACATTAAAACAACATTAGATAAAACCTAGGAAAACAGTAAATGCAGATGGTGTGGTAAAAGAGACAAAACAGTAAATTCCATAATAAGTGAATGCAGCAAACTAGCCCAAAAAGAATACAAGAACAGACACGGCTGCGTGGGGAAAGCAGTACACCGGGGACTATGCAAACGACTACATTTCGAACACGCGGACAAATGGTACACACATAAACCAATAGGTAGTACTGGAAAATGCAAAACACAAAATGTTGTAGGTGCAAAAAGATTAACTTATAATAGAAAGAAGTAGACGGAAAAACTAAGCAATAACACTGATCTTGCCAGAGAATTGAAAAGGGATATGGAGAATCAAGTAAGTCCACATGATACTAATAACTACAGGAGAACTAGGAAAAGTCCAAGAAAACCTAAAAAAGAGTGGGAGAAATTGGAATAAACGGCACGGATACCATACAACGAACGGCAATGATGAAAAACGCTGCAAACTTAAGGAAAACCATCGAATGCGGAAACAACGAGCATAAGCTACGAACGGTAACCAGTCACATGTAAGTCACAATCGCAAGAAACCAAAACTATAAGAGGAACACCATCACATGGGCTTAACAGGAATAGAAACTACACACATTTCATAAACTGCACTTTCGCTCACCCACCCATTCCAAAGTAATAGCACTAGCTCCGGCTGATACCAGGCAAAATATTTGTGAGAGAACAAAGAGGATGGGAAGACCGAATAAGGATAGCACTAACCAGAGCTTCTATGGAAGTATTCAGAGAGAATTGGGATCTTGGAGAGGCTTAATGCCACCAGAATCCCAGAGATCATCGGCGCTTACAGGCGAGAAATCGGTTGTTGCGATACAACAAAGTTGTTTGCAATGGTTATCAAAAGGAGGTGGAGATTACTGGAAACTTGGGCCGTCTTGTTGTCGCTCAGACTCCAGGGAACACTACCATTTATTATCAGTGAACAATCACTAACGATGACTTGTGTGAAAATTCTTAGCGTGTACAAATAATAATAATAATAATAATAATAATAATAATAATAATAATAATAATAATAATAATAATAATAATAATAATAATAATAATAATAATAATAATAAACAAGTTGAGCTACCAAAAGTATTAGACATAGTATTATTAAATTTACCACGAACAGTCAATGGCAAACCAGGAGTGTCGCATAGATATTCAACAGTAAAATGTATGAGTAAAAATAATAATATTAGTAGTAGCAGTGTTAGTATTGTTTTTAGTATTACTATCAGTAGTAGTAGTACTTGTAGTCATATTATTAGGGGTCTTTTTTGAAAACCTATGAAACTAGGCACATTCAGAGTTCATGTTATAGTTAGTAAAACTATGTCTATAATTTTGGGGTGTTATAAATGTTTATTATTATTATTATTATTATTATCAGTAGTAGTAGTAATAGTATCAGTTGTAGTACAAGTAGTAATATATGATAATAATATAATTTACTCCCATGAAATACTTGGCATGCAGTGGTCGATATATTTTACTAAATGTCTATCTATCACACTCACGCTATCTCACTGTCTGGTGTCCCTCCCTCTTATTTCATATGTTAACTATCACTATTGTTTTGTTCACTGTACCTCTCTTTTTTCCGTACCCCATCTATCTCCCTTTTTCTTTGCTTTTAACAGCCGTAGAAATAAATGAATAAAAGTATTTGATTAATCCATTATAAATTGATTATCTCAGCTTTAGTATAGTAATATATATATATATATATATATATATATATATATATATATATATATATATATATATATATATATATATGGGAAAATGAAACAGGAAAACCAAAAAATGGATGTTTTTTATGTGTAAATCAACGTTTCGTCTTTATTTATAAGACTTCATCAGGATGATAAAATAGAGAAAAAATGTCATGCAAGTACAGATACATGTAGGGTAGACATATTGGGAGGAAAAATAAAATGAAATAATGGCCCCTACTGGATGGACGTCCGTACTTGTTGGAGAAATAGAAATGAATGTTGAAGAAAATGAGTGGGGAAAAAATGGAAGGATGGGGTGAGCAAGGACTACAGTGGCTGGTTGTAAGAGAAAGAGGTGGGGGATGAGCAGGGGTAAAGTGGATGGCAGAAAGGGAGTGGAGGAAGAGGCGGGAGGGAGGTGTTTGCCCAGATGGCTGCGTCAAGATTGAAGGGGAAAATATATATATATATATATATATATATATATATATATAAACTAACTTGCCTGCCAATAAGTACATTATGTGTCATCTTTTAACAATAAAAGGGGGCATGGACCCTTTTAATCTTCATTCACTATGTCAATTAGTGTAGCTATTATATCTGATGTCTGTCTGGCTGAATTGGTGTGCAATTAAAACAAAGCTCGATATTTGAAGATCAAACAAAATTGTTCTTCGAGTAAATATTCCGAAAAATCATATGACGATGTTTTCGTATTAGCGTTGGCTTTCCTTTCCCAATAATATTATCGCCATACATCACTAAATAAAAAAGAGAATGCTTTACTTTATTTAATACTTAATTATTAAAAATTGAATACAATAAGAATAAAAATGGTAATATGGGATTCAGAACTTTGAACAGGAGTATACAGAACCCATCATACATACTCTGACAATGACGAGTGTTGCTGCTACTTTATATTATTTGATAAAGAATATACTATCTTCAAAATCATATACCTATTGTAAAAAGAAGACAATGGAAAATAAGTTGAAATGAGTAAGCTAAAATATTTCTCATTTGATGTAAGATGCAGATTTATGTAAAAACGCCAGAAAACACCGATTTTTCTTAAAGACCTTAGAAAATTAAAGACATGAGAAATAAAATTGTTCTTAGTAATATTATCTTTATTTATATACTTATTTGCTCAGATATCTCGTGTGTGTGTGTGTGTGTGTGTGTACAAATAAGCGACATTCGTAAATAAATAAAGTCCAGTAATTACTAAATAATTTATTTATTCAAAATAGTAAATTAAACAAAAGTGTGATATGTTAATTCAAGTTTACAATTCATATAAATAAACATAGCATTTTTTAAAGATTCACCGACTTGCACATGCAGTTTAGTTTGACATATATTTATAAATACAGACTAAATCACCATTATCTTAATAGCAATAAATTCATAATAATTTGGTCCAATTAATATCTCTATAACAAAACGATACTGTAATAACAATAATATATATATATATATATATATATATATATATATATATATACAGGGTGGGCCAAAATAAGGGTCCTATCTTTAAATTTGAATAACTTGAATTTGAATAACTTCCACAAAATAAAAGTTAAACTCACCAAACTTTATGTGTGTGTAGACTGACCCTTCCGAGATTTTTTGAAATACACTAAACAAATTTTAGCCGAAAAACACTTCTTAAAACTTACAAAAACTAAAGTATTGTTTTTTACACTGTTTTGAGTTTTTTAAGCAAAAATAATGTTTTCTAAATGAGGGTACGTTCCTTAGGGCTAATACGGCTCATGCTTGCTTCGGAAGGGGTCCTTTACTTATTCTAAAAAAAATCAATAAAAAAAAATCAATAAATAAAAAAGTTATGAATTTTTAAAAATAGGACCCTTATTTTTGCCCACCCTGTATATATATATATATTAACTTGGTAAAAGAAACAAACTCGTAGAAGGAACATATAGTAATAAAAAAAATGTACATTTAGTAATAAATGATGACACTCGAATCATGGAAGAACAAAAGTGTAAATATTTTAATTAAATAAAATAGAGAAGTATTGCTGTAAAATAACGAAATTCCAGGCCAATCTCGATAAGCACATATTTCTTTTACATTTATTATATTTGAAAAAAATAAATAGTCTAATAAACGTGTTTTCCAATAATGTTTTAACACACACGGGATAATTAATTTTACTGTAAACGGATACGTTTTTGTTCTTACTAATGTACCTCCCATAGATTAAAAAGTCTCATGTTCGTTTAGAGAGATAATAGATACCCCTTTATAAATTACCTAAGCGGAAATTATCTACTGAAGCAAGGGTTGCGCAATCTAAAACTGCAGCTCTCATGACTCGTTATTGCTTGCGTAAATGAAAATAACAAAATAATGGAAAAACGTATTCGGGACAACGCTGGGTAGATAGCATTAGCTCAAATTATATTACTAATAAGATGTGTAATTAGTATGGTATATATGAAACAATCTGAAAACAGAAACGAAAACAAATCTGTCAAGGTTAATTCACACGGGGTGTTTAACTATGGCAGACATAAACCTTTGTCTATAGAATCGTGTTCTTTAATAATGCTCAAATAAAAGATAATTACCAACTTATAAAGTAATGACAACTAAAGCGCAACTCTGTAAATGAAAAAAAATAAAATAATAAAAATAGGAGACGAGTATCTTCATCGAATAATAATCTGCTGAGAGCATACCTCTGCTAACATACAGCCGATATAACACGGGTATTAGAAAACATGACATGCTCTTAAATATGCGCACGTTATTCCGTGAGAAAGGACTACAGTGGGTTAAAAGATGCTAATGCGGACTATGTAATCGGATAAAGCAAATTTAAATAAAGTCTAACCTATTGAATTAACTAATAGTGTAATATCATAAGGAAGAATATGAAATAAATCTCGCTACTTTCAAATGTAATCGTGTACTATACATCCTCGGAAGTGACAGTGATAAAACAAATTTCGACGCGGAATTACGACCTGTGTATGCGAATCGGGAGGTGACGGTAGCTATGTGGTAAACGATACAGACTGGCAACCCAGGGGTGTCAAGTTCGAATCCAGTTGGTTCCACAGAAACACTTCACTTCGGGTGTTGGTAACCTTCCAGTGGTCCCTCCCGTAACTCTCTGATGTATTTCTAAAATAAAATCTAGCCAGTTCAAATCCAATCGGTCCCGTAGGATAACTTTCACTACGAATGTTGCCAACCTTTTCGTCGTCCTTTCTGTAAGTACCTCATTCTAGAAGCACAGGTATAAACTAATGACAACAACAAAATACAGCCGATCAAAAACATCAGATCATGCAGATTCATAGAAATGTACATTAAATCGTTCATGATACGCTGGTGGACCTGTAGTAGGCGATCAACATGCACGTAGGCCATCGAACTGCATGTTTTTTAAAGTAGTAGGTGGTCTACTTGCATGTATTTAGGCTAGCTGTGGTCTACCTGTAATACTCGTTTATATTGTGCAGTCTACTTGTACAAGAAATGAAGAGGTTGCATTGTTAAAATTGTTATTAATTTTAAGATAGTAATGGAAGTTCGGTACGGACATAAACCGGCAACTTGGTTGTGCAAAGTTCAAATCCAGTCTATTCTAAATCACCGCTATCGCTATGGATGCTGGCAACATTCATTCTCTCCGCCTAGTATGTGCCTGATTCTAGAAAGAATCTTGGAAGGCTATGTTTACTAGAGAATCGAGTCGGTCAAAAAAGGCGTCCCACACAGATTAATAAGAATGTACATTTAGTAATAACTGATGAAACTCTAATCGTAAAAGAACAAAAGTTTTCATATTTTAATTAAATAAAATGAAGAAAGATTCCTTTAAACTAACGAAAGTTCAAGCCAATCTCGAAAAACACATCTTTCTTTTACTTTTAATATATTGGAAAAAATAAATAGTCGAATGAATGTGTTTGCCAATAATATTTTAACACAGAGGAAAACATTAACTTTACTGTAAACGGATTCATTTTTGTTCTTACTAAGTCTAGAACTCATTTCAGCAAATAAACAAGCTAATGACAAGTGAGAAACAATTAACAAGTAAGCAGTCTGTTTTAACAAATAAACCAGGCGGTGTACCTCCCATAGATCAAAATATCTCTTGTTCGTTTAGAGAGAGAATGGATACCTCTTTATGAATTAACTAAGCGGGAATTCTATACTAAAACAAGGGTTGCGCAATCTAAAACTGCACCTGTCATGACTTGTTATTGCTTGAGTACAGTGACAAGGAGAAGTTCTTGATAAGCAGGAGACGGGTATTATTTCTGATTTTTTCTTTTTCATCCTAGACTAGTTGCATAATTAAAGCTTAAGAGACTAGTCCACACTACTATTTAATACATAGATGGGGGGTATATGGATTCATAGTGTTCACAAATTTATGAGTCAATATTAGGTACTAAACCTGACAGAACACGAACCCAGCATGGAAAGCCCACAGTACCTATTGCAGAATGCCCCATCGACTCAATCGCTGATCGAGGATCAACCTCATATGTCATTTGTAGATCAAGTTTTTCAAAGTGAGCTACTTATTAAAGTAGTAGCATGATTTTCTCGGAATTAATGGACAACAAACAAGTGGATATGCCGTGCACTTGACTACGTAAGTCTTTGAAGGTAAATCCAATGAAATACATAACAACGTCGAAACTGACAATGTCAAAGAAAATGGATATACCCATTCCTGGATCTACAACGTGTACATGGAAAGGGTGCGTTTGTGGTTCATCTATTACGACAGTTAAATTGATGAATCTCTGATTTGTTTTTATTAAGAAAAACACGCTGATTGAAAAAAGACCTCCATGTCGAGAAATGAAATACAAACTAAACAAAGTATAAGACTGTCACTAAGGCATGTGCACAGAATCATAGGAGTTTCTGATGAACAATGTCAACCTGAACAGTTAAAGTATAAAAATGCCTTCAGAGAATATTTAAAAGAAGAAGAAGAATCATTAAGACATTCAACTTAGACCTGTACACGATCGATCATCGTCATCATCCTACATCTGAACTGTATATTAATGTTTTCTAATAGATAAACATTGATTTAATTAACCATTTACACAATTATATATGAAACCCTCACAATCGATAAACTATATCGAACTTTATTTTTGGTATTGCATTAAAGTATATCCCCAAGTGAGGCATCACGTTTTGAGGTTTAAAGAGTGCGAAGATTGTTAATGCCATTACTCGCAGGTCTACTCGTTGGTAGTACTTGTCATTCCCCTATAACTATAGCTTGAAGACATAACATACACCTACAAATTAAATTAATCTACAAACAAATTGTATACAAACTATATGAACGGTTTCTGTCGATAATGACTCAATGGCGAACAATGTATATCGGATAAAACACCAAGTGTATATTAATGTTTCCGCGACGCATTACAATTGGTAAATGCACCCCCTTAAGAAAATACATACATACTGAACCAGTACATTATAACGAACACTGTGACGACAGAATCATCGTTAATCATGTTGTATGGTTAATAGAGAAAGACATCGGAAGACTGAAACATTCAACAACTAACTGTTATCAAACCGATCTGCACATTATGTAAACTTGTGAAAGCGGTTTAAAGTTTGATTTTATTTAAATATAGGCTTTCTTCGATACTCCGTCTTTCGGAAACAGTAAAAATGGTCGACCTATGTGTTGGTGTTAGTGTTGATCTTGGTGTGGGTCTTGGTGGTACATTCCTTAACTATAGTTTAAATAATAACTTACCTTACCACTAACTTTAAACACGACTGAACACTACCCAGACTAAGGGTTAGTGGTACCAAAAAACCCTTTTTTACTATAATTTAAAACTGAAGTAAGTAATCATCTTCAGATAAAATTGATTGCAATGTTTGATTCACTCGTGCTTGGCTAAGTAAAAGTGACGATAACATATTCAGAGATATTCAATGTTTCACACAGTTCTCACAATTAAAAATAAGACAAGTCGGTTTAGAATTAAAATTACTTTCGTTTGAAAAAGGTTACTTGTATATTTTGCCAGTTTTTAATTCCTGCTCTGTTAACTATACTACCTGGATGCGTAATAAAATTATCGTAATAAAATTATCGCAATAAAATTATCGCAATAAAATTATCGTAATAAAATTATCGTAATAAAATTATCGCAATAAAATTATCGTAAAAAAATTATCGTAATAAAATTATCGTAATAAAATTATCGTAATAAAATTATCGTAATAAAATTATCGCAATAAAATTATCGCAATAAAATTATCGTAATAAAATTATCGTAATAAAATTATCGTAATAAAATCATAAAAAAGTTAAAACTTATGTAATAAAACTCTTATGAAATGAAAACGAATAAGGAGAAATTTGTTTCAACGTTTTAAATCCTTGGAAAATAATCAGCTTTCCGCAGCAGTACAACACCTGTAAATATAAGCCAAATTAAGACAAAACTCATCGCAGAATTACTTTCAGTTTATAGACTGTGCAACCAATGTGTTTAAATCAATTTATTGATTCAAGATCTATTATATAAACGCAGCCAGTAACGAGATTCCGAATGGTTCTGCTTATCTGAGCAGAAACAAAAACAATAAGAATTATAGAAATGATAAATGTTCTTTACAATTTGAATAGGTTGACATCTTCATTGAATATAAGAAAGCCACTGGAGGTCATAGAGGCGATTTAACATTTACATATAACTCTATGAAGTGTAAACTATACTATATATACTCTCTCACTCTCTCTCTCTCTCTCTCTCTCTTTTCTAGGATGTAATTAAGAACACTTCCCTATACAAAGATTAAACACAACTGGTGGGGGGGGGGGGTAACATTTACAAAAAAATCATCCATGGTAGATATAAGGTTATTATGAGAGTTTACACAAATACCGTGTGGTTTGCATGGGCGCTGTACAGGCATTAATAGAAAATACGATTTTTTTTTATTTCATTATATAATTTAACCAATGCTTTTTTTTAAATTGAATACAGCAGAATGGAAACGCCAAATGAATGACTTTGTTGTTGCATTTATGTTTTAAAAATCAGTGCTTCCTCCGTTGCTACTTTCAAAAATATATTAAACGCCATGTTTGTTTACGTTATTTGGAAGAGAATAAGACACACGGTCAGGTGGTGTTTTGAAAACCGAGTGAAGTGGATTTTGGCGTACACATATGCTTGAGCAGTCCGGTGGTCATTCTTCGGTATGGGCGCCCTATGCGATAAGAAATGAACTAACCCCTTCTCAGAGAGAAGGTAAAGTCTGTGAAGATGAACCCTCTAAAACTAAACAGAACCATACTTCAGCCCAAAAGCAACATTGCTGCTGATGGACTGATTGTCGAGGACTTATCCCCGCCTAGTACAAACAACATTTACTCAAATTGTTACAAGTCACTATGAATTAAAAAGTATCTAAACTAAAATGAATAGTGATATCATTTTTAGTGCAAGGTCTAGGATTTACCAACGATAACGGCGATAATCTTCTTCTAGTGTTTATATAAGCGACAGCAATTTGTTTATTTTATATATACGAGAAAATATTATGTATACATGTTAAAGGATTCCTATAGAAATAATTCTCAAGTTTATATAGAATAATTATTTGTTTTTAGGTGGTTTAGTTAAAACACATCGGAGATATGATTTATAACAAGGATCAGTATAGCAAAACAGCAATTTGAACTAAAGTCTTAAATTAAGTATGAATAAAGAAATTCATGATTGTAGGCTCGAACAATAACCGTTTAAGTAGTGTATGTGTTTCTTTTTAATAATCAATGAATATTTCTGTTTGAAAAAAACCCCCACTAAATTCAGAGAATTATCAGATATTTGCGAAGTTAAAGATTTTATTAATTAATAAATAAATAGTAATACAGATTATTTAATTAATGAAAACTATATTTAATTTATTGAACTCAATTAAATATATTCCGTTCATTTCGACTGTGAAATAGATCTTAAAAGCGAAGAGTTCACACTTAGTTGTCATCTTTAATAAGATATAACACACCGAATGTACGAATGATAGCATTTTTTTTTTTTACCGCAGCTCTAAAAAAAGATGATATTAACACATCGGTGATTTAAATTTAAAATGAATTAATATCTTGAGAGCTTTAAATATAAGATTTTATAGAATACATTATTTTATTTCATATCATCCAGGACAATATTATATGAATATATGTTCTGCTTAAAAAATGTGATCTTCAATTTGCGATGTCTTATAAATAGTAATATTAATAAAACTAAGTATTATTTTAGTAATTGAAAGTATATATTTTCAGAAAAAAACGAAAACTCATATTGAAAAAAACTTATTTTTAATTTATTTCATTTAACACGTGACAAAAGAATTGTAATCAAAAATACATGGAGGCACAACAAAATTAAACATAACCAGTTACGCCCACTTTTTCCTGAGTTTTCGATTTTATTTCACTAGCGTCTGTTTTACGGTAGAATAAGAAAACTTAAAGGTAAGTTAATTATTTCAATTTTTAATTCATTCTGTTGAATTCGTTAATCAATAAAACCTAAATATTCTAATGACAAAAATGAAATACATAATTTCCTACATTCCACAAATGATAAATGAGAGAAAATTTTGTGGAATTGATATTTTAAATTAATAGACATTTTTTTAAATTTATTAATTATATATTACAAAACTACATTAAAGTGAGTATTTTCATTTTCAATAATTTAATTATTATTGTACCATACAACTGATATCATGTTCTACACTAAAAATAAACACATTTATTGCATTTGGATGCATCCGTAGTGTGCCTTATCAAGCCATAGCTTCTTTAAAGATGGCTGACAACTTGTTGATTCATAGACGTTTCGAGACTTAGACACCTACATCATTATTTTAATGTTTACTATTTTCAGTCTAAAGAGATCATTGAAGGGTGTTAAATTTAAAAATGTGTGTTTTATCTTAATGTTTCATTAACCATACACGAGGTGAACGTATTTTCTATGAATGTAAATGTCTAGAATGAATAAAAATTGATTTAGACATGTAATTTGATGTTGTTGTTTTTTTTTTTACTGAGGATGCTGACGCTAACATATTTTAAATAAAACGAAAATTGAACCTTCCAAAATAGAGTTAAATTGTCTTATAAGTCATTTTGACTGAAAAATAGGGTGGGAAAACTGGCCGGCCTTTAATTAAATGATATAATTTTTAAGAATCACCATCACGTGATTTCTTGCGTCCATATTCAGGAAGACAAACAGAAACATATTTTGTTTCCGATGTTTTTAGAAGAAAATTGATAATTATTTATTTTCTTGGATATTATTCTCACAACGTTTCGGCCGATGTCAACTCAGATCTTTTTAAAATGCGTCTTGTGGAACTCGGATATCTTTCTGTCCGACTCGGAAATCTGTACGGAATTTCGAAATTCCTTATTTATTCCTGAGTTCGATAGAAAGGTTCCCGAGTTCGACAAGACGCACCTTAAAAAGGTTCGGAGGTGACATCGGCCGAAACGTTGTGAGAATACCGTCCAAACTGAGAATAGTAGTTCAAATAATCTAAATAATAAAAGAACATATTTAAATGTGAATTTCTATGTATTGAAAACAGCTGCAATTATTTTTATAATTATCATTATTATTCTGTAAAAAGAAAATAGTATTCATTAAAATATGTTTGAGAAAGGCAGAATATGTTATTCGATTGATTTGATTAAAAAAATATTAACACACTGATCGAATAAACACCAAAAATGTCAGAATCATTATTAAAACAAGTTTCATGTTCCCCACAAGAAAATATTCCCCAATGGATTTTGCTTAGCGTTTGAACAAAAATCCCAAGTAAAATAATGAGTCACAACAATTGCTTTCAATTATATTTGTTGAGTGTTTCTTGCAGATTTAATTAAAAGCAAAACTCCTAAGTAGTGAGCTTATAAACGTACGGAAAACCTGCCATTAATGTTAATCTGCTTATTAAGACTTTGTATAATCTCACATATTGAAGACGTAAAATTTTAGGTTCGTGAGAATCATAAAAATATCAGTCGCCGTTCCAAGATTCAAACAATTTTTAAAAAATGCTATGAGTATTAATAATTATGAAGTCGTACTTTCGTTTCTGCGTACGTTATCGCCTTTCTCAACCATTTAAAATAAGATCGTCTAATCGATAACGGTGAAAAGCACATTTATAGTCGCTGCCAGAAA
>OY744524.1:24591402-24596402 GCA_963556195.1 Sepiola atlantica | reverse complement strand
CTATTTTCATTGACACGCCGAAGCAAGAAAACTGAAGAACGATGTAGAGCGCTGTTTTCGCCTCCCAGATTGATGATCTAGTTGAATTAGTCCAACTCCGCAAGAAGAGTTGCATGTGCTATTTAACACCGCGGGGTTCGTTTCCTAACTGCCAAAATTGAATTGTAACTAATTAGGAGTAATACTATTAGTATTAATATTGATAATAACAAATTAAAAAATTATATATATATATATATATATATATATATATATATATATATATATATATATATATATATGTACTGTACATGATTAGTCTAAAACTGTATGAAAAAATAAAACACGTTTGCTCCCGAGTTCTTTGTTGGTAAACTACATTTCTTGTAGGTCAATTAACTTTTTACAGTCACTGTATTAGTTTGCCTCCAAGAATTTATGCTCGTCATATCATTACTTAAAGGAATTATTAGTGGTTTACCATGAAAAGGTGTTTCAGGAATATATATATATATATATATATTTTTTTTTTGATTTTATTCCATTAGTTGCGACAAAACAAGTTTTGTTTCATTGGCGCAAATAGCGACCAACTCATCGGGCTAGCCTGATGAGTTGGTCGCTATTTGCGCCAATGAAACAAAACTTGTTTTGTCGCAACTAATGGAATAAAATCAAAAAATATATATTTTGCTCTGAATTTTCATTGAGCACTCTCATAAACCCGGTTTCAACTTCCTTCGGATTCATACCCCCTGGATATTTGTAACAAGTTAATTATATATATATATATATATATATATATATATATATATATATATATATATATATATATATATATATATATATATATATATATATATACATATATATATTAGTAATAATAACAATAATCATAATCATAATTCTATATAGTTAAGTGTTGATTATCCCGGCTACTTGGGAAATAACAGCTGCGGTTTTGAATACCACATTCAACTAACGTAGTTTCAATAATTAATTTTCTCCGACTCTCCCCGAAACAGGCGGTATAGATGGTAAATCAATATACAATTGCACGATATTATAAAAAAATATATTATACATTTATTTTAACGTACTTGAGAATGTCTGTAATTATTTCTTTATATATATATATATATATATATATATATACATGTATATACATATATATATATATATATATATATATATATATATATATATATATATAGAAAGAGAGAGAGAGAGAGAGAGAGAGAGTAAGATAATACTTTAAAATTACAAACTATATCTTTAGCCAGTAGACTATCAGGATAAAAACAAAGCTCAATATAATGTATAGAGTAATAATATTAATTGAATGACATAAATGAGAAATTAATCAGATGTTATTGAAGCTTAAAACGAAGGAGAGATCCTGCTTGCTTAACTCGTAAGTTTTAAAGGAACATCTTATCCCCTGAGGACCATTACCGCAATAACATTACTGCAGGTAATAAGAATTAAGCTTTGAAAATATAGGAAAATATATAAGAAATACATAAATGTATATAAAACATCAAATATATTGGCCAAAACACACACTTTTTTGTTAAACTTAAACAGCTCATCCAAATGAAAAAGTTTAAAACAATTTCGAGAAAAATGTCAGAGAAGTCGATTAAAAAACGATCCAGAAGGTGATTCAAAAGAAAATAATTATCCAGGCGGAATAATATATATATATATATATATATATATATATATATATATATATATATATATTTATATATTGATAAATACAGCATGCAATTATATATATATATATATATATATATATATATATATATATATATATATATATATATATATATATATATATAGTAGAGAATGGTTGTTTGCTTTAAGCATTGAATAATGATTTTTTAATCACCCAGACATCACACAATCAGCTAAAATCACTCTCGCTCTTATGTAAGATTTTAGGGAAAATAAATAGTAAGTCATATTTCGTATTCGATTTATTGTTTTTATTCCTTACAACTTGCATCTTACCCGGAATTTGCATTGCCCACAACCTTTCTAAAACATACTACTACTAGTATATATATATATATATATATATATATATATATATATATATATATATATATATATATATATAATTGTGTATAAATATATATATACATATATATATATATATATATATATATATATATATATATATGTGTGTGTTGTATAAATATAAATATAAATATACACATATATATACATATATATATATATATATATATATATATATATATATATATATATATATATATATATATATATATATAAGAGGGTTGTGCAGTATTGGTTGAGTTCAAACGAGAGAAAAGTATATATGTAAAAGAGTAAGGCTACCAACATTAGTAAAATTGTGTTTTTAACATTTATTTATTATTTTGCTATTGTATCAATTTTTAATTTGATATAACGCGTTTCAAGCGGTTGTCCGGTCTCATCAGATATGTAAATCCATTTGAAGAAACGACTTTCGCTTTCAAAGAGTGTTGATTCATTTGAGGAAATGTGTAATTCTTTGGCGTTTTGCGCATGTTCAGAAACGCCAAAGAATTACACATTTCCTCAAATGAAACCAAGAATATTTTTGATAATATTAATTTGAAAATGTGGTGTTCGCAAATCTGACGAACAGCACAACTAATGCTTAAAAAACGAGAAGAAATCAAGGAAGAGCAAACACATAAACTATAACAGTAACAGATTTACGATTCAAAGCGAGTTTAAAATAGTAATCTTTTGATAGGTCAGAGGCGCATGCTAAAAGTCATGTGTTCGATTTGTGTTTAGATTAACGTGTACAGACACCATTATACTTTACTTTTGCATGTAATTCAAGTAATAAATTACTTTCAAATCGATTAGTTAAAACCTTCAAAACAACTTTCGAACTTCGAATCTTCACTAATCCATCATAAATGCATCAAAACATGGCCGACATGTAAAACATATAAAATGTTTATTCAGGTTTAAAATGATGTTAAAATTATTGTGTGCCCATTGCACGCTCCTCAACCAGGGGTTTTTACCCCGCCTAATAAACCGGTATTGTTCGGGCCTTTGGGTCTGGATTTACGCCGGTCTATTGGGTGTTGCCGGTGCTGTGAAGTTCTAGGAGGTGCACCCTCCCAGGCTTTGGCTCCCCTCTTTGGGGAGGAGTAAGTTTATTGCGTACTGTCTGCGGCGCCTCTACCGGGGAATGCCGACGGGGCTGCCCAGGCAATTTTTAAATGGTCAGAGTGCTCACCTCTCGAGCGCTGGCTTATCTAATCCCACTTTCCCGACCTTGTGTCACAGCTTACCTTGTGGGAGGTAGATAAATAACAAGGATTTTTGTACGCATCTCTGTTGTATCAAATACGCTGAAAGTTAATAATTTGAAAGGCAAAAGTGAATTTGAAGCCTTTAAACTGTCGATTAGAATGTTACTTCTGGCATTAATTTACGTGTCAAGTATTGTAATTCATTTGTGTGGAAGGAAAACATTTGTGAAAAGCGAGCGTTAAAGTTTGCACGCGCCTCTGTCTTATCAAAGAAAATGAAAGTTAATAATCATAATTGATGAAGAGGAAAGTAAAATAATACATTTTTAAAAACTCGGAGGAGAATAAAAAAGGAAGAAGGTGGAAGAAGGAGTCTCATCCTATAAAGAGATTGTAAACAGAGCATTCGCCTTTGGGAGGCGGAGTTGCGCGTAAGCAGATGGAACGTGAAAGACCAAGCGATGTAAGTGGCTTGTTCTGCTGGAGATGTAAAGAGGCAGAGAGAGAGAGAGAGAGAGAGAGAGAGAGAGGAAGGGGTGGACCGTAGCACTTCTTTATTCATACGCGTTTTCTATGTCAAACTGGCTCGTTCAAAGTGAGAAGGAGGGGGGGGGGGGCTTCTCACTTTCTGCTTACTCTAAATCCCCCTCGCTTGTTTAATGCCCTCCCCCCTCACACTCACTCTCGTTCAAATCTCGTTCTCTCATTCTCACTTTGTAAGCCTATTTGTGGGCATAAATACACGAATGTATGTCATTCAGAAACCCCCGTCAATGAGCGATATTATTTATTCATACCAACGCCATGTGTATTGTATGTTTTTTTGTACTGTCGTGTCAGACAACCACCACAATAGATAGTGTCTTTCTATGTCAGTAAACATCAGTCTGTCGCACTGTTTTCTCGGAAAGATTAATTAGTCGGTGATTGCGCCGTATAGTTAACAAGCAAAAACGGGTGACAGAACAAAACAAATCGACAAAAAATAACTGTCACCAAACGTAAGAACATTTACTTTTCTACTTACCAGTATAATTTTCACGGTGTTTATTGAGTGTGAGATTTATTACCTATGTATTTGTTATTGTCACTTTTACTTAGCCAAGCAAACGTGGTTTCCATTATGACCGCAATTTTGGGGGAGAACTTGATTGCAAATTTCAGGCTTAAAAAAAAAAAATACAAAACTTACCCTAATCCGATTGGAACCAGCCCTCGTAATTAGGCGAACGGTTACCTTACCGCGTTCTCATTTTTTAAAACTTTATTTTATGCCTGAAATTTGCTAGCCAGTCCCTTTCAAAATGTGTGGTCATGATGGAAACTACGTTTGCTTGGCTAAGTGAAAGTTACGATAACAAATGCATAGACAAAGCATGCAATCAGTAAACACATGTGCAATTATACAGGCAAATACAAAAGTACATTTACTTGCGTTTGGTAACAGTTATTTGTTGTATATTTGGTTTTGTATCCCTTGTGTCGTGTTAACTATCATTTATTAGTCTATTAACTTAAAATCAATATCGAGTAAAAACTCTATAATACAGAGCTGGGTAAACATTACCATTGGCTACATCAATTTTTTTTTTTTTAATAGAGTTGAGAAATTAGTCAAACACAATTTATTTTACTTTACCACCTAATTTGTGACGTATTTGCGCTGAAAAATGACTAACCAATATAAGTTATAATATAAGTTATACCCATTTTAAGTTTCGTAATTATTAG
>OY744524.1:24561402-24583902 GCA_963556195.1 Sepiola atlantica | reverse complement strand
AAGGATTGACCCTAATTGAAAGTTTAGTTTGTTATTATTATACTCTAAAGTTTCTTCCATTTTACATCTTACAGACATGTTGATAAAATTACGAGTTCAATTGTTCATAACATCATCTCTTTCTCTTTCAAAAACTGTCGAGTGTTTATTTTAATACCATTTTACCTTTACTATTATCTGATAAGAGATGTGTGCGTGTCTAGAAAGGTAGGTTTGTAAAAAAATATCTGGCCTATATATATACATATATATACATGTATATACATGTATATATGTACACATATATATATACATATATATATATATATATATATATATATATATATATATATATATATATATATATATATATATGTATGTTTTTGTCTTGTAAGGGAAGTAGGGGTATGTTCAACTCTGCTGGGAAGCCATGAAATTAAATATTGTCTTGTTTTTAAATTTCCGAAACAGTTTTTCATAGTAAACAACTGCTGATCCCTTAAATAATGTTAGAAGAAAACTAATATAATAACTGTAAAAATTAAATTGACTTACATGAGTGATTTTCCACTGAACGACTTCGGACTTATGGTTTGTTTTTGTTTTTTTTCCTTATATAGTTTTAATGGTTGAGATACTTCCGAGACTATATATATATATATATATATATATATGTACATAGATATAGATACATATATATATATATATATATATATATATATGTAAATACGTATATATATATGTACATACGTATATATATACATATATGTACATATATATATATATATATGCACATATATATATATATATATATATGTATATATGTATATATGTATATATATATATGCATATATATCTATCTATCTATCTATATATATATATATATATATATATATATATATATATATATATATAAATTAGAACTATTTTTTTAAATAGTTAATAAGTTCTATAATTTATTTATAAAAATTCTAATTCACTGGAGGATAATTTTTTTCTTACTTTTGGTACAGAAAAATTAGTACAACATTCGTACAGTCGGTTTCAAGCGCAGAAGGACTCTACAGTTTATGTTGTCATCTATATTACAAAACAGTATATATATATATATATATATATATATATATATATATATATATATATATATATATATATATATATATATACATATGTATATATATAAATATATACACTAGCAAAACCTACCCACCCTTCAGGGAACAATAAATTTAGATGAGAGGCCATGAATTAAAAAATATATTACTAAGAGAGATCTAAAATTTTACAACAAACTTTGGTAAATGTGTAGATGAACATACTCAGCTTAATTACACACCCCTAAAAATAAGATTCTTCATTGTACGGTCATTCTAGATTATTAGAGCAGTTAACTAATAGACTGTAACGCTAATTTTAAGTTCGACTGGCAATCATATTAAAAGAATAACGTACAGAATTAATCTCCGATGGCCAAACAATGGTTAATTGCCATAAAACCGAGGAATGGCTCGAACATGGAGGATCATGTAACGTTAAATTTGTTTGCGAAACAAATCTCCTAGTTTCAATTGTAAAATAGTTTTGTTGTTTTTATTTCAGACAGTTTTGTAGGGTATTTACACGTAATCGCCCAAAAAATAAGAATCTCACTTCATCGGGAGATAGGTGTTCATCTACAATACTATCTTAAATTTTAATATTTTTATTTATAACATAAAAAAGGTATTTAATTAGTTAGATATTTTTAAAGTATTTTTATTCAATTTTCACTTGAAAAGTAAACACAACTGAAATTAATTGTTTAAAATGTATATAAAAAGGGGTGTATAGTAATAAACAATTATAAGATTTTAAAAATATTAAATATGGGTAAATTTGCAGATAACCCTTACCCTAACCCTAACCCTCTGATATTCCCCCCGAAAAAATGGCATTCTACTTGTTTAAACGTATTATGTGTCCAATTTCCCAGCCATCTATCTTTTTAGAGAACTTACCAAACACTTTTTACTACTAAACCTAACTCCGAGTGGGAAGGTAAAAAAAACGACATGTAATCGCCTAAAAGAGTAGCTACCCCTAACAAAAAAACACAGCGGATTTTACTTTCATATAAAAAAAAAAAATTACTTAACTGCCCTATAAATGGCCCCCAAAATTTGAATCATTTTACATTCAATTTATACACAAAAAATGTTCCTTACTTTTAATATCAAAATAATACCTTTTTTTATCTTTCTGTGAAGTTTTTAAGGTGTTCACACGTTGTAGCCTAAAGCAAGTAGAACACTTTTAGGGTTGATAGGGGTTAGTTTCGCGGAAAATCTTAATCTACAATATTACAAAATACTGACAATATTTTTCGTAATTGTGGCAGCCCACAGTGCTACTAAACAATTTTTTTAATTTGTCAATCTGGATAGTGATAAAGAATTCGTAAACATTAAATAAGTTTGTTGTGAAACTTTACAATAAAGGCATTAACTTAACTAATAGAAACGTTATTAATTATTTTTTAAGCAAAAATGTAAACACTACAAAAGAGGACGATAGAAAAGGATAAGAGAGAAAGAGAGCAAGACAGCTACACACTCTTTCCTTCTCCTTTCTATTCCCGATTATGCATCGTGTGGCTAAACACGATCTTCGGTAATGTCGCATGCGGGCGCTGCTTGTTTAAACTTTAGGTGTTTTACTTATTTTCCGATTTATTTATAAAATTACTGTAAATATAGACGAAACTATTGCATATAGATAAGACACATAATCAAATGCAATTCAGAATAATAATACTAAATGTTAATTAATTATGAACGGTTTAAAAATACTTATGCTAATTAGGCAGTTAAAATGTTCTATCTTAATCGTTTATCTGCACTATATATACATTATATCAGGTATTGATGGTGTATTATTGATTAAAATAACAGAAACCCGTTTTGATAGAAGTTATAAATGAAAACAACTTTCGCATTTATTTATTTAGATATGCAATATTTGTTTAAATTTTTACCAACATACACAGAGGCTTCATGCTTACGCAATCTTTAGTGAAGGAGATGATAAGTACTGCCAGTCGAAGTAACCTTTGCATGTTAAGCCTGGTATTTTACCCCTAGGTCGCGGCCAATTAAGATAGGAAGGAAGATAATTTAAATTCTATATGATATCGAATTCGCGGAAATATAGAGTAAGCTTAATGGCATAGTGTTCAACACTAGAAGCCCGAGCATCTCATTACGCATACATTGGCAGCTTATCATATATTCTTATATATATATATATATATATATATATATATATATATATATATATATATATATATATATATTGTAGCCAGACGTAACGTGATTCGAATCTACCTGCATTAGATTTGTTTACCTTTAACTTCTCTTAAGTTGTTTCGAAATTCTTATTAAAATAGAATGGTATAATTTGTAAAGTAATACTTTATTAATTCTGAGTTCTGTGTAATGTTCTAATTATTGGACTTCATGTTTGCATTTGGAAAATTATTTCTATCCGAATAGACCTGAAAAATCAAAATATGTACTTTTTATATTATTACATCTTATACATATATATATACTTCAGTTATGCACCGAGATGTGTTGCCTCGACTCATCAAAAAAGTGTAGCGTATTGCTTTACTAGAATATATATATATATATATATATATATATATATATATATACATACATACATATATATATATACAAATATATATGTGTATACATATAAATATATACACATATATATGCATATATATATACATATATATATATATATATACATATATATATATATACATATATATATATATATATACATATATATATATATGTATCATTAAAAATAACGGACATCTTGTGTCTGGTTATTTTTTCTAAGATCCTTTCCGTTTTTCTGATTAGGTTCTTAGTTTCAAACGGAAACTGGCTGATAAAATTGCAATAGCTTCCCAAAGCGCTTTCGGACCCTTCCAGGTCCATCGTCAGTGGATCAATGTTAACCAGGCATAGACCTATATATATATATATATATATATATATATATATATATATATATATATATATATATATATATATATATATATATATATATATTCACTCCTATGTCTATGCCTGGTTTACATTGTTCCACTGACGATGGACCTGGAAGGGTCCGAAAGCGCTTTGGAAAGCTATTGCAATTTTATCAGCCAGTTTCCGTTTGAAACTAAGAACCTAATCAGAAAAACGGAAAGGATCTTAGAAAAAATAACCAGACACAAGATGTCCGTTATTTTTAATGATACTTGTATAAAAGAAAAGATGCTGCCAAGATACACATATATATACATATATATATATATACAAATATATATATACAAATATATATATACATATATATATACATATATATATATATATATACATACATGTATATATATATATATATATATATATATATATATATATATATATATATATATATATATATATGCATCGTTCCTTTCAAAAAGTGTAACGCTCTCATGGTGTCAAGCCGCCGAAATAAGTGTTAAAAGTATCACTTTTTTCTTAGCTATCCAGCGGTGGCCGAATGTTCAAGGTTTCGAATAACGCGACCAGTAGTGAATAGTTATATCGCTATGCTGATGAGTCGCGAGTAAAAAGGAAGAAACGTATACGTGTATAGATAATAGACAAAAAACAAATATTTAGTATATATATATATATATATATATATATATATATATATATATATATATATATATATATATAATTGCCTGCCAATTCTCTACGCGGACAAAACGCGGAAACCTCTGTGTAGCTTAATTGCGATGAATATATTTACATAACTTACTATATAATTCATTAAATGACGATAGCTTCTAGTCACATATACTGAAAACACAAAGCAGATACAAACGCCTGCCCACCACAAACTTGTTTACGAGCTTAAGTATGCACCTATCTGACAACAGCGCTATCGCTCAACACCTTCGAAACCAACATACTATCCCCGCTTCCAATTTCGATAACTTTCAGTAGACAACATCTCTATTCTAGAACACACTACTAACAAACAAAAACTGCATGTACTAGAAGCTGCAATCATTAAATTTTGAAACCAAAAACAACTATTAAACACATACATTTTTGTAATAGTTACGATATCCTTAAATGCCTTGAACACTAACATAGAAACATATTAATATAGTAATTAACACGTCTATACGCCACTATAAATATCTTAGCACAATGTTCTTTACTGATAACAAAATTGATCATGGATGCTGACGGATTAGAAAGTAATCTGGTAAAAAGCCAGTATGCCGGATAGATCGGCCAGTTCTCGCTAGAAACAAGAAAACATATTGGAAAATTGGAATGGACCAGGACAAATATGTATATACGTTGACAGAAGGTGTCTATCGTATTTAATGACATATTTTTTAAAGGAAAGAATGCAGCCCAAATATACATCTATCTATCTATCTATCTATCTATCTATCTATCTATCTATCTATCTATCTATCTATCTCTCTCTCTCTCTCTCTCTATATATATATATATATATATATATATATATATATGCACAGTATTCGTTCTTTAAGACATATTTAATTAAATAATACAGACAACTTGTGTCTGCATGTCTTATCTTTTATTATTTAGACCCACTCTGATGTTGGCTTCGAATGGACCCGAATGTAGTAGGGTAAACAATAAATACAGCCAATACATCTACCAGTTTCCAGCCTGAAACTCGAACACTTATAAATAATTTAGAAAGGATCAAAGAAAAGATATGTAAACACAAGTGTTTTGTAATATTTTAGTAATATATATATATATATATATATATATATATATATATATATATATATATTTCATGATTTTGGGGGAACACAACATTTTATTATCGCAAGGAAAGACGAATTCTATCGTTCATGATTGAAAGTTAATCAAGAAAGAAAAATGCCAGCCGACCGGCTTCAACCTCTCTTTACAAAGGCTTATGGAGGGATTTAAAAGGGGGGGGGGTGAGAAGAAAGGGTACAGAAAATAAAATAGTGGTATGTGATATGTACAATGGAGGATGAATCTTTGAGACTGATCACCTCTAGTTCTAATAGACATCCCCTTCGCTTACAAAGGGAGGGACGTTTTAGACGAACGTGGATCGTATATATATTTGAATCCCGCGACTGGTGGCATAGTTATATAAAACTACACTGATGCACCCTGGGTAGGACAACACGTATATATATATATATATATATATATATATATATATAGAGAGAGAGAGAGAGAGATAGAGAGAGAGAGAGAAAGAGAGAGAGATAGAGCGAGTGAGAGATCTAGAGGTGTGGATATTTTAAAATAGACATCATACACATAACTAAAAAGTTTGTTTTTTTGCAAAAGTAAAGCACTCTGTAGGGAAGATATGATAAACTTCTCACTAAAGCAAACTTTCCATGTTTGCTTCTCTTTTAAATGAGATAAAAAATCTCTACATAAACACAAATATGTATATTTCCGTTTCTCTCGTATTGTTATATGAGTGGCCGTGTATAAAAGGAGGTTGGACAGATATCTAACGTAACGTTCGTCTGACGTTCGACTCCAGCGACCGGTTGTATAGTCAGTTATATCCACACTGATGTGTCTTGAGTAAGGCGAAACTTATATGTATGTGGCTACTAGCACATATGTGATATAAATGATATATAAAAATATATAGCAATCCTTCTAATTAATTTATTGTACAATATTTTGAAAACTTTTGTCATTTACTTGTTTTAACATATCCTAGATGTATTCACAATCAAAGTATGCTACAAAGAATGTATGTTTACAATAGCAATTTTAACTTGTTTACAGCTGATTCACAGGACGCAGTTGTGGGTGCTCTGTTAATCAAAAGACAATACTTGTTTACAAATACTTCATTTTAAAAAACTTATTAAAATCTTAAATCCCCAATAATCAATTTAAGAGAATAACATCTGCTCCATGTAAACCTGAATGTTTAGATGTTTGCTATGAACAGATATGCTATGATGATTATAGCGAAGGAAAGGATAAAAAGTTAGTGGAATCAAATAGAAATCATGTAAAGTCCGATAAGATTTTAATCTTGCTTGCTAGAAGACGGTCGCAAAGACATAAAGTAAACGGTTTCGAGAATCTTCAGATGATACAGAGAGTGTGACTTACTGAGAATAAAAATAAGTCAACACTAAAATTTGAGGCACAGAATAGCGTATTTATAAGATGTTCGGCGATGGAAAAACCATAGGTATTATGCAAAAAATCAGTTGGTAACTTATTTGCCTGGCGAACTTTAGTGAGAACGTGTTGTTTGACCCGGATGTCCAATCTTTGCGACGTCCTCCCAACGTAGTGCAAACTGCAACTACATTTAAAGAAAGAAATAATATGATTATTATGGTGGCGAGCAGGTATCATTTCGAAGTGACATCAAGATGTGTCTGGAAGAATAAAACACCTCGTGAATTAAAGTAAAGGTAACACTGCTGTACATACAAAGAGGTTTGTTTGACGAACCTCTCACTTATGTTTTCTAGCAACGGTAGGCGGAGGTAAATAGGGCATCTAGCCGCAGAAACTGTTTCAGTTTTGTATAAGTGAGAAATTTAAGTTTTAGTTGTACATTCAACAATGTATAATGCATAGCTTTTGTTACAGGTAGTCTTATTAATAAGTATAGTTTCTTCATCCACTTTGGTCTGAGAGAATATCATTAAGCCTATGTGTAAGGGTCTTAATTAAATTGAACTTTTTTGGGTGGACAAAATGAGTTTCAACGGGTGTAGAGACCAGTAGAAGTTGTTTTCCGGTATATTGTAGTTAAAAATAACCTGGAGGAAGTTTTAAAAACTAACACATCGAGACATTGAAGTGATGAAGTGGCCTCCTCATCTTAATTAAACTTGAGAACTAGATGAATATTGTTAAGACGTCAGCTTCTGTCTCATTTTTGAACAAACAAAAGATGTCAACGTAGCGAAGGAAAAAGTATGGGTTTTAAAGCCAGATATCAGAGCATTTTCATGAAAACCTACAAAGATGTTAGCCAATGCTGACCACAAGAGAGAACCCATAGATATTCCATCAATCTGTATGTACATTATGTCGTTAGAACTGAATTCAACCGACATAGAGGCGACTTTTCTTAATTCCACGAAAATAATGTTGGGGAATAAAAAGAGTGAGTAATTCACTACGATATAATGCATCTGCACATACATTAATCGTCTCAACATGGGGGGGGGGGCACAGGTGAAAAGACTGGATATATCAAAGGAACACATAAATCTGTCAGTATAGAATACATTTGTATAAAGTCCAGAAATAGAAAATGAATATTTAATACAAAATGAACTATAGCGTTCCAGGACTGGTTCTAAAATGGTGGCAAGCAATTTGGTAAATTAATCATGTGTATACGTAATCAGGGATACTATGGGTATAAACCGTACTCCCTCTTTATGGGTCTTAGATATATCATAGAGGTGCGGACGAATAGAACCAAAAGGTATGATCAAGTATGAAATCGTAGTGAGAAGAACTCAACTCTTAACTTATTTAACCAGACTTTTTTGTAACTTGGTCTCGATAGATATAGTTAAATCATAAGTATATACCGGACCCAATGGAACAAATTCAGATGGATATCTCCTAGGATAGTCATTATTTTATTAACGTAATCTGGATAATCAAAGAATGACAAACAATTGTAGATCCGGGTCAAACAACAAGTGTCCACTGACATTCGCCAGACAAATTATTTACCAAATTATGTTTTGCATCATAACTATGGTTCTTCCATCGCCGAACATCTAATAAATAACTGTCCCTGTGTCTCAAATGTTAGTGTAATCTCATGATCCATTCTCAGTATGTCATACTCCCCTCATCATCTGAAGATTCTGGAAACCCTTTACATTGAGTATTCGCGACAGTCTCTTTGCAAGCCAAAATAAAATCTTCTCGGACTTTATGTGGTTTCCATTTGATTCAATTTGTTCTTACTTTTCTTCTCTATAATATTCCTAGCATATAATTTGTTTACTCTTAATCTTAAACTCGGTGGTTGCTCTGTTGAGTGACGTTCTTTCACTTTTTTATGTTTTAACCATAATGTTTAACAATACATATGGTATTTATATAGCGATAATATATATATATATATATATATATATATATATATATATATATATATATATATATATAACCTACACCTGTCTTACAGCTGCTGCAAAAACAGAAATTATAATACAGGCACACAATAAGAAAATACTAAAAGAGAACAGCAGAGAGGAAGAAAAAATAACAAATTACATAAAAAGGTTACAAATATAGCAAAAATAACACTAAGAAGAACAAACATATAAGCACTACAAATAGCAATAACTAACACTATAATAGTAACATGTACATGTAGAAATAAAACCAACCCGTGTAGATTATGTCTGAATGAAAGATTTGAAATCCTAAACTTTAAACACCCCCAAAATATATTAAACTGTAGAAGTGAGATCGCAAGCAGCTGCCTGCACAAAATAAAATTTACATTAAGCTAACAATACCTACATCAATAAATAAATAAACAAACAAATAAGTATAAAAGCTAAACAAACTAAAACCTAAAAACTTAAAAACTTAAAAACTAAAACCCAAAATAAAAATACAAGGAACCACGTGTTAAAATAAGGTTACATTGACACAGCAAAGAAACAGGGATAGGCCACTCTATTGAAAACAGAACAATAGAATAGGAAATAGAAAGTAACATCAACCGAACATTAGCTAAGACAACAACAAATAAACGAGATGAATCATCATGTAGAAAACAGAACTTTAGAAAAGGAAATAGGAAGTAAAATCAACCGTGAGAATGCTAACGATTGGCTAAGAGAACAACAAAGAATATGATTGGTTAACTAGCTAGTCCTGTATATAAAAACACCCGGCAAAACTAACTGCATGTATATTAGCTTGACGATTCCCCCAGAGATAAAACGCGGGAACTTCTGTGTAGCTTAATTGCCATAAATATACTTTTATAACTTACTATATATATATATATATATATATATATATATATATATATATATATATAATTGTTTAATATATCAAATTATGATTATTAGTATTCATAATTCATTTTTGTTAATATTTGTCTTTATTATTCATTTATTTATTTTTCTATTTCTCTTATTTTTACTTAAATAGCTTTTTAATACTATTGTGTATGGATTGAAATATGTCTTCTTCTTTTGACATGTTTATTCATATTTTTTATTTTTAACTCATCATTTTACGTATTTTTATGATGGTATATTTTTTCATTAGAATTATATTTTTGAGTGTTATTGTGATGTCTATTTATTTGTATACTATCTATTATTGACATTTTATCTGCCGGTCATGTTGATTATTTTCTTTATTTAACATCTACTCTATCTTTTGTGTGTATTATAATTTTGTTTATTTTTTTCTTTATTCTTTTATTTATATTTTTTTATTCTGCAATATGTTTTTATTGCCCTATTACTTTATTCTTATATAATATAATATTTTACTATATATAATAATCAGTTTTTACCTGTTTATTATTTTTATTAGCTAATTTTATTTCTTAATTTTATTTTATTTTTCTACTTGGTTCTTTCTGTATTTTAAGTATTTTAACTTTACATTTTTTGTGTATTTTCATGTTTTTCCATTGCTATTACTATGTTTGAACTTAAGGATTGCGTTATATATTGTGGCCTACGTGAAGTTTGTGTCTCCATTATTGACTGGAAATATGTCGTTTAGAAATAATACTGAATTTTGAAGAGTTTTCTTAAATGAGTTCTGTGTGTGATGATGATGAAGATTCTTAAATAACATTTATTCTTAACAATTAAAAGCTCACACCTGCATAATACTTAATAATGCAACAAACGGCATTAATGAAAAATAAGGATGACGTCATTTTTTTACGTTGAGGAGACACTAATATATACATACTTTGCAGTTTTACATTAAGCGTAATAGTTGGATGTTGATGCGATATAACAAAACAAATAACGTTTCTCATGGCATCCTATATTACTGGCCACTTCCTAGGTTAGCTGGTCAACAGAACTGGAGTTCGAACACAAAATGACAACATTTAGCTGGTGATCATCAAATATATTTATCAACCGAATGGTTTCAAATCCAATATATGATCGACCAAGTTGGTAACGTTCTAATATATGATCTACCAATTAAATATAACCCTAATACTAGACACGCAGTAGATGTTTTCCAATGTGATACACCGTATACTTTCTCATCCAATATGTGATCTACCGAGTTGTTAGAGTTTGTATTGGTTAGTTAGTTATGGTTAGGCTACGAGTTAATCGCTAGATCATCTATTAGAATGTAAACAACTCGGTAGATCACATATTGGATGAGAAACTATACGGTGTATCACATTGGAAAATATCTACTGCGTGTCTAGTATTAGGCTACGAGTTAATCGCTAGATCATCTATTAGAATGTAAACAACTCGGTTGATCACATATTGGATGAGAAAGTATACGGTGTATCACATTGGAAAATATCTACTGCGTGTCTAGTATTAGGCTACGAGTTAATCGCTAGATCATCTATTAGAATGTAAACAACTCGGTAGATCACATATTGGATGAGAAAGTATACGGTGTATCACATTGGAAAATATCTACTGCGTGTCTAGTATTAGGCTACGAGTTAATCGCTAGATCATCTATTAGAATGTAAACAACTCGGTAGATCACATATTGGATGAGAAAGTATACGGTGTATCACATTGGAAAATATCTACTGCGTGTCTAGTATTAGGCTACGAGGTAATCGCTAGATCATCTATTAGAATGTAAACAACTCGGTAGATCACATATTGGATGAGAAACTATACGGTGTATCACATTGGAAAATATCTACTGCGTGTCTAGTATTAGGCTACGAGTTAATCGCTAGATCATCTATTAGAATGTAAACAACTCGGTAGATCACATATTGGATGAGAAAGTATACGGTGTATCACATTGGAAAATATCTACTGCGTGTCTAGTATTAGGCTACGAGTTAATCGCTAGATCATCTATTGGAATGTAAAAGAAAACTCGATAGATCACATATTGGATGAGAAAGTATACGGTGTATCACATTGGAAAATATCTACTGCGTGTCTAGTATTAGGCTACGAGGTAATCGCTAGATCATCTATTAGAATGTAAAAGAAAACTCGATAGATCACATATTGGATGAGAAAGTATACGGTGTATCACATTGGAAAATATCTACTGCGTGTCTAGTATTAGGCTACGAGGTAATCGCTAGATCATCTATTAGAATGTAAACAACTCGGTAGATCACATATTGGATGAGAAACTATACGGTGTATCACATTGGAAAATATCTACTGCGTGTCTAGTATTAGGCTACGAGTTAATCGCTAGATCATCTATTAGAATGTAAACAACTCGGTAGATCACATATTGGATGAGAAAGTATACGGTGTATCACATTGGAAAATATCTACTGCGTGTCTAGTATTAGGCTACGAGGTAATCGCTAGATCATCTATTGGAATGTAAAAGAAAACTCGATAGATCACATATTGGATGAGAAAGTATACGGTGTATCACATTGGAAAATATCTACTGCGTGTCTAGTATTAGGCTACGAGGTAATCGCTAGATCATCTATTAGAATGTAAAAGAAAACTCGATAGATCACATATTGGATGAGAAAGTATACGGTGTATCACATTGGAAAATATCTACTGCGTGTCTAGTATTAGGCTACGAGGTAATCGCTAGATCATCTATTAGAATGTAAAAAAAAAATCGGTAGATCATATATTGGATGAGAAACGATTCGGGAATTCACATATTGGAAGTGCACCATTTTAAGTTGACTTGGAGTCTTTTAATTTATGCATTCGAGGATATCCAAAAGACGGGATTAATGTTACTTTAAGAAACATTACCATGAACACGTGCACCATATTTAAGATAGTATATCCTGCCTTAAGCGTGAAAAAAATACTTCACTAAATTGTAGAGGCTAATTTATCTAAATATCTAATGTTGTGTATATCCCGGTTTTATTTATATTAGCATTGAAGTTGTAACCTAGCAGGGTAACCCAGCGTTGCCCGGGACAACAGATAATAACAAAGAATAGTAAACAGAGTGTGTGTAACACATTTCTTTAAAGAACGTATCTATCTACCTATCTTTGTCCACATCCTTAGTAACTTTATTTTTGGATATAGATACATATGTACTGCACTCCTCTCCCTCTCTTGTACACACACGACCACACTACGCACAGACATCCCCACACACACACTCTAAGTAAGAACTCTCTCTCTCTCTCTCTCTATTTGGTAACTCCGTCAATATAATTAATTAAACACAGAAGGAATAAAGAAAACACGAAAGACTATCAAAATTACTTATCAGGCTGACTGACAGTTTGACTAGAAAAATAACAAAATAAACTTGTTTACTGCCTTCAACGAATTAATTGAGTGTTGGTGACACCAAGCATTATTATTAATTCTGCCATATGTTTCATACTTGTGCCAGGTTTCTAAGCAATGACAAATAAAAGAGTAAGCTCGACATATTTTGTTAATCTCTAGAAAATTCAAAATGATAATTTCTATCATATGTCATTATAAAAGGTAAAAAAAGGTAAAGGTCGCATAGCCTGGACGCGCACGAGCGTCGTTGCCGACATCGCACACTGTCCATGGCCGTAGCGGCGGTGATTTGTAAAGAATCCCCGTGTCTATGGCACAGCATATGGAAGGCAGACCCCATCCCTCTCCTTCCGCTGCCTTGAACCATCCCTGAGTTTTAGTCAGGTACCCATTTACTGCTGGGTGGACAGAGAGAGTTTTCAGACCCGAAAATTCGCATGACGTGAGTGGGATCGAACCCGGGTCGTCCAGCCCAAAGACAAGTCATCATACTTTCCAGCAAATATATGCTATGTTAAATACTATTCATAACATATGTTGCTTTGTCCCTTTTTCTTTCCTCTTCTTAGTCGTGTTGACCCTTGTTTACTCGAATTCGTATCGTCTATGTCTTCGTCGCTTCCACGTATCTTCTCGTTGTCAGTTTCTTGTCCGTGTCGTTAGTGACTAGGACCCGCGTTGCTCGCCGTGCATATAACCTCGTCGAGTTATAGAAAAAGAATTAAGACAAGAAAGATTCTGGAATGGAGGTTTATTGAAAGAAGTGTAATAAGCAAATACAAGTACAATTTACACAGCTCTATGTAGTAGAGAGACAGTTATATTAACCTTAGTAACTATAGATAGATAGACAGACAGATAGACGGATAACTAGTAGAAAAAAGACAGACAGATGAGCGTCAATTGCCGCCTGCGAATCGCACAGTAGTGTGATGGTTAAGGCATTTATTCAGTAACCGTTCGCTACGAGCTCACAACAGGGTCTCACAAAGGTGTACACGTTTTTTTCTCGCTTTCGGTTCACGTGACCTCACATCCGAAGCCCACTCTCAGAATTGGTTCTTAGCCTTGCACTCTGTTCAGCCCCCCCCCCTTACAATTCTCCCACTGGTGACAGGTTATTCTGAATAATCTCTTTCAACTTCCTTTGTTCCTCACACAGTAAGGTGACTTGGACCTGCACTGAATCACTTAGGCTAACATATATACTAGCAAACGTACTCACGCGTTATCTACCACTTATACTACATATTGTAATTCTCCTTTGGTTACATATTAACGTGTATTCATTCTAGAAACATACACTTTTAAATTCAGCATTTGTAGAAATATTCAACCTTTTACACATATCCACCGACGTTTGCTAAGTTGATGCCATCTTTGTTGTGGCACACGGAATAAGACAGATTGAAATGCACCAACAATGCCGCGTCAACCTGAAAATCCGTGTGTCATCTTCTGTACGATGCCAAAATATAATAATGTCATCTCAGAGTTCATTAACCTAATCACATAAAGACATTTACAAACAATTTGAACATTTTAACCAAATAATTACCTTAGAAAATTATTTTAATTCCTTAATTGTATTTATTTATTAACGCGGGCTTTATTATGTGTTGTATATCGTTTTCTTCGACATAAAATGAACCTGATTTTTTAAAACTGGCGACACGATCTTTGATAGAAGATGAGAATGAGTAGTTCGCCAGATACCGGTGAACTTCGAAAATGTATCCAATGAAACAGGTTACTGATATTCCTGTGTACTGTGAGAGTAGATGTAGGTGAGAGAGTAATACCCTCCAATATCTCCTTTACATATAATTGAAAATATGATATTTGGGATTAAATATATAAATTAATGAAAAATCTTGAAAAAATACTAATGTTTTGAAAAACACGAACCAATACCTGCCATAAATTAACCTCTAAACAATTTTAATCATGCAGTCTTATTAAGAAAGCCATTACCGCCAATGAAATAAGAGACACTCTGGCACAACTTTACATATACAAACACGCACACGCTCACATACACACACACACACACACACACACACACACACACATATATATATATATATTTATTTATTTATTTTGGTACAGCAAAAATTAGTATAACATTCGTACCCTCAGTTTCAAGCACAGAAGGACTTAGCCATCCGGCTCTCTTCCACTTCTGTTATCATATTCTGCATCATTCTGTTGTCATCTCATGACAACAGAAGCTGAAAAGAGCCGGATGGCTAAGTCCTTCTATGCTTGAAACCGACGGTACGAATGTTGTACTAATTTTTCCGTACCAAAATAAATAAATATTACGCCCTTTATTTTGAATTTGGAATTTTTAACTTTTGTTCTCAATTAATCAAGAACTCGGCTGGTTTTGTTCCTGCTATACTACAAAGAAGGTATATATATATATATATATATATATATATATATATATATATATATATATATATATATATACATTTGTCCGTCCGGGTGACAATTTTTAAAGACATCAATAGCTTTTGAATGACAGGGGAAAAGTAAATATGAATGCTATGTCTCTGATTTAAAATCTAATTTATTTGTTCTGTTTTGTCCAATGAATCCATTTAAGAAAACTTCATGTAAACGTGTCGTTGAATTTACTTTAAATAAATTATGCTAATGTATCTAAGTCCTGGTGAATAAGGAAAACATGTTGCATAAATCTAATACCATTTTTTGGAATAACTGAATTCAAAAGCTGTCTCTTTGCAGGATCAAGACGTGACTTCAAACGATTTCATGGGTAATTGGGATAAAAATGTAAGTTAAAATACAATAAAATGTCGCATTATTTATTGAATAGTCGGTATATAAATATACATATGTAGAGATTGTCATAATTCATCGAGTGACTTCGCTAATGGCCGCTGCAAATGTGCGTTGATGGCCGACAAAGTTGACTTTTCGTTCATTTCGTCTTTGCAACGAGCGTCTTTCTGTTATCAAATATGTCTATACAAACAAGAAACATGACGGCATTGAGTAAATAGAGAATAAAATATCCGCCTCACACCTGAATATCTCCGCTTTCTTTTCAGAGTGAGTTTCACTGTTTGTGTTTGAAATACGTCAGCAATTTTGTCTGTATTCGATTCCAGTCGAAACACATGTCTACGCTTTATTTCTCAAGTGTTCCATAACTTCAAAACCATAAAATATAGCTCACCCATTATTAATGGCGTGTTGCCACAATCTCCATGTTAATTATATTCGCTGTCGTGTTTATAATATTTACTGGGTTCATTATTCTTTTCCGTAGACTGTTATTTACTTTCGGATTTAAACGGAAAGTCAGTTTTAAAAGTGTAATAGTTAAAAGGAAGAGTTTGTTCATAAAAATTTAAATTGTATTTATTTTATACAGTTTAAGAGTATATTTCTTATGTTTGATTAATCCTAAATTCAGGAGCATATCCTTCAATTTAACTCGATTAATACTAAGACAGTGGACGTTTAACTTAATTTTTTTGTTGGTTATTTCTATAAACACTCCCACCCCGCATATATATATATATATATATATATATATATATATATATATATATATATATATATATATATATATATAAATTCAGTAGAATACAAAATAAATGTCAAAATTTATATTTTGTTATGATCATGCTACGATACAATATTTATACACCAACAATATGTGTAACTAAGTACACATTTAGTTGGTGTTGAAATTTCCGTGGCATGCTCATTACAAACTATTAATTATGTCATAAATGTTGTATTCTACTGAATTATAATATATTAGCTCTGTTGGACTTTTAGTGTTAAACATTGAGCCTACTTTTATATGCAGTATTTATTTGTATCCTGGGCATTTGTAACATTTTCTTTTTTAACAAAAAAGTAATTTTATATAAATTCCTAGTGATATAACTAAAGTTATAGTTATTGAAGTACAATTTTACTATATATATATATATATATATATATATATATATATATATATATATATATATATAGGATCAAATATAAACTAAAGTAAAACTTTTAGTAGATGAAACCTATTGTGAAGAGGATTAGCTCAATATACGAGTTAGAGCAATTGTAGAGATAGGAGAAAAAGAGTGATAAAAATGCGACGATTGTCCAAATTTATTTCAAATTTCAATTGTTCAATGCAAGGTGTATTCAGTAATAAACTAGTGTTTAAAAAAAATAAAAAATAAAAAATAATAATAATTTTCATATTTTTCAAATATTTGAACTTTGGTTTTTTCGAAAGCCAACTTATCTGTCTGTATTTTTCCTCTGATGATAAGATCTCGATCTTTGAAAAGCCTTGGCTTAAGGAAAGAATAATAAACACTAGTTTAATACTGAATACACCTTGCATTGAACAATTGAAATTTGAAATAAATTTGGACAATCGTCGCATTTTTATCACTCTTTTTTCTCCTACCTCTCTCTCTCTCTCTCTCTCTCTCTCTATATATATATATATATATATATATATATATATATATATATATATATATATATATAAGCTATATACATAAGCTATGAATGCAAATCAGTCACATAGAAATACCAATAGGAAGAAGAAAAACACAGAACAGACATCACCACATGGACCAAAGAAATTTCATGAGCCCCCCCTTCCAAAAAAAATACTGATGGAACCAGCCTCGACAAATACCACACAAATTATCCTGACCATCAAGGATTATGGTAAGACCGATGAAAGAGAGTACTAACCATACCTCTACTGACCTCTACTGAAAGAGTGCAGAGATTACTGGATACTTGAGCAGGTTGATTACTACCCAATCTCAAATAAGACCTATGGTCGTTGCTAGTGGGAAATCGATGGTAAGCGTCCGTTGTGATAACGCAAAGTCATTTGCAATAGTTATCGAAAGAGGTTGGCAGTACTGGAAAGCTCAGAAGACTTGTTGTAACTCAGTTTCCAGGGACTACCAGCGTTATTATAAGTGACCAATCACTGATGATGACCTGTGTGAGAACTACTAGTGCCCGAGTATCCAGCCCTCTCTGAACTCTTTCACTAGACGTCTGGTTAATAATAAGAATAAGTGTAATACGAATACGTTAGCGTTAAGCGAGAAGACGAATTGAAACTGTTGTCTGAATTACCGACTAACAGGCTGATCCTCTCATAGAGATACGTGGACGCATCTTACAGAAGATGCGTCTACTAAGTCTGCAAGATTAGCGTTGGAAATTTTATTTCACACTCAAATGTAACACAGCAAACGTAAGGCGAACTTTCAAAACTTCTCTTAGAGACGCAAGGAACAATTCAAAAACCCTTAAAATAAACAAAAAGAATAAACTGTACATAATGAATAACATAAACAAAAGTGAGAAAAGAAAGGCAAACAAAAATGCAAGGATATTAATGAATTGAAGCGTTTGTTAATTCCATATTCAATGGTGCTTTAAATTCCTGATTCCAATTTAATTTCAGCTGTGGTTGCGCACCGATCGTAAATCAGAGGTGAAACTCAAATGGCACGAGTCGACCCATCACCGTCGACAAATCAATAGTGGATATAAAATTCCGCCTGTCGAACATTTGATTGCAGCCAGTTCATTGTGCATATATTTCTGATCAGTGGCCCATGCCGTGTTTAATACGTTGTAAATAAAATGGTACAATTACCGAGAGCTTCCGAATGAAGTGGTGATGAGGAGGCGGAGAGCAGATATAATTGCTGGGGTAGATGGATAGAGAGATGATTTAATCTAGAGAAAAGAGCACGAGATACATTTCATACATTTCTAAAGTTATAGTCTAAGTGTTGGTATTTCTTTATTCGAGATTATCACAATTTAATGCTAATAGCTATAAAATGTTCGATATATATATATATATATATATATGAATATATATATATATATATAAATATATAAATATATATATATATATATATATATATATATATATATATATATATATATATATATATATATATATATATATATATGTGTCTACAGAAGCGTTAAGGCATTTTTAGCAAAGAAAATGCTGTCTAAATATGCAAGGATAGTAATTATATGTATACATATATATATATATATATATATATAAAAATATATATATATATATATATATATATATATATATATATATATATATATATTCATTAATTGTATACGTACATAAAAATAATCAATAGACACTCGTTTCTGGTTCACAGCCGAAACCAGCATAGAATACTTAGACCAAGATCGAGCCTTCGATATCAATCTCTATAGTCTGACGAATTACCTCCGGAAATATGTACGCTTTTTATCATTTAAATATTTAAGGTATTTTTACGTGATGATTTTTTATTGGTGATTGTAGCGTTTGTTGCTGGTTCTTATAAAACTATATGAATTGTTTCATTCCTAAGTGATAGAAATGCCAAATATAGCACAATAAGTAGACCTTAATTTTATTGGACTTATTTTTCGTTAATATATTTATAAATCTTGTACGTACATAAAAGTAATCCATTGACACAAATACGTACATTACGTATATATATATATATATACACATTATATATATATACATTACATATGTGTGTACATTATATACATATACATTACGTATATATATGCAGTGTATGTATTATACATATATACATTACACATATATATATATACATATATATATATATATATATATATATATATATATATATATATGTATACATTACGTATCTATACATTACATCTACATATACATATCACATATATATATATATGTATATATATATATATATATATATATACACTTATTTACAAGTACGTGATTCAAATAAAAAAGTGTCAGCAATTAATTGATTGTTTATCTTCCATTAACTATTAACAACAGATTAAAATGGTGTAATTTTTTTGCTAGTAAACGAAAGTGTATATTTCGTAATGAAATTATTCTAAACAGGAAGTTTAAAACATTTTCGTACTTTGCTCTCTTGCATTTCTTATTTGAAATCAAAATCAATTATATGAATAAATAGTGATGAAATATAAGTCACGTAAATGCGAGAAATACACATACACTGACACACGAGATGTGGTAACATACTTTCATAAATCTTATTAATGTTATTAATAACGGCTCATTCCGAGGCAGGAAGAATATTTGGAATTTAAAACGTGTCATTCTTACCTATTATCTCCGTATAAAAACATTATATATATATATATATATATATATATATATATATATATATATATATATATATATATATATGTGTGTGTGTATGTGTGTGTGTGTATGCCAGATTAAAAATATTTCACAATTGAACATCGTTGTCAATAGTTACATCAATGTATGCAATTACACGTCAGAAAAATTAACAATGAATAAATATGGTGTTTATATTTATTAAGGTAGCATCATTTATAAAGGACAAAAACACTCAACAATAAGGGTGACTACGATGGATTGATTGACAGTGAGAATATGAATAATATTATTAGAGGATTTACAATATTTACATACGACCTATTATAAGTAGCAGTTTATATAGAACACAACAATTGTATCCCTTTGTCAGGAACATCGATTATGGGATGAAAGGATTAAATGACAAACTACGGGGGGGGGGGCTTGAAGGATTTCCAAATTAAACCCAATACCCACTATCTACTCTCTAAATCTTCTTGGCCTTTTGGCTAAGATCAAAGTGTAGTATCTGTTCCAATGGATACTGCAACCCATAGACTGGTATTGTCTTGGCCTTCGGGGTTTGATTTACGCTGGTCTATGGGTCTGTCCTGTGCAGTTCTAGGAGGTCCACCCCCCCCCAGGCTTCGCCTCCCCTCTTTGAGGAGGAGTAAGTTTATTGCTTACTGCCTGAGGCGCCCCTACCGGGGAATGCCGACGGGGCTGCCCAGGCAATTTTTTATGGTCAGAGTGCTCACCTCTCGGGCGCTGGCTTTTCAACCCCCACTTTCCAACCCGACCTTGGGTCACATCTTACTTGTGGGAGTAAGATAAATACTGGCCTTGTGCCTAACTCCTGGAGAGGAGTAAATCAATACTCTCTAAATAATTTACTTTTTTATGCACACTGTTATTCTACAACATAAATAATAGAACATTTGTCATAAAGTGTCACAAATTTTGATTGGCCCAATTATATTTGTGTTTGTGAGACTCGGACATATCGAGTAATACGTTTTTCCTCTATTATAAGTTGTTACGGGCCTGTTCGGAAGTCAGCTCAACTTGAAGGCACGTGGTTCAAAAACAAGTTGGATGAAGTACGTAGAATTTATGTAAAAAAAAACGTGCATAAAACGGTTAAGATGATATAAGGATATAGCTATGTCACATTTTTAAGCTACATCCTAAACTAATGCTCCTTTGCCTTTTGGTTAAGATCAAAGTGTAGTATCTATTCCGATGGATACTACACCCTATAGACCGTTATTGTCTTGGCCTTCGGGTCTTGATTCCGCCGGTCTATGGGTTTGTCCTGTGCAGTTCAAGGAGGTCCACCCTCCCAGGCTTTACCTCCCCTCTTTGGGGAGGAGTAAGTTTATTGCTTACTGCCTGAGGAACCCCTACCGGGGAATGCCAACGGGGCAGCCCAGGCAATTTTTATTGGCCAGAGTGCTCACCTTCTCGAACGCTGGCTTTTCAAATCCCACTTTCCGACCTTGTGTCACATATTCCTATTGTGGGTAGGGGTTAAATAACGCCTTTTGGCTAAGATCAAAGTGTAGTATCTGTTCCGATGGATACTGCACCCCATAGACTGGTATTGTCTTGGTTTGATTTACGCCGGTCTATGGGTCTGTCCTGTGCAGTTCTAGGAGGTCACCCTCCCAGGCTTGGCCTCCCCTCTTTGGGGAGGAGTAAGATTATTGCTTACTGTCTGATGCGCCCCTACCGGGGAATGCCGACGGGGCTGCCCAGGCAATTTTTAAACCGCACTTTCCCGACCCGACCTTGGGTCACATCTTAC
>OY744524.1:24553902-24556402 GCA_963556195.1 Sepiola atlantica | reverse complement strand
ACGGTCTGCATGCATATTTCCTTCCACATTTCCGGTGTGGAATCCTCATTGCATGACAGTATGTGCCAGACACACATACATATGTGCATCCCTTATATTAATGTAGGTAGACGAGACTAACCTATTAGCATATATTAACATATTATAAAGACTTGCTATGTGATATACAACCAAATTGCCTTTGTCTGCAGACATTAAATTAATATTGCGAGCATTAAACGTACGGAAATGACTTACCGACTCTGATTCCTAATTGCATAACCCTTTGAAGTTATATAAACCGGTTTAATTAATTTAAAACACTCAAAGGCCTTCCGGCTTTGAGTGTTTAAAATTAATTAAACTGGTTTATAAGTCTTCATATATTTGTGCCACATATTTGTTAGAGATCTAAAGAAAAGCTTACGAACCCTACGAGGAGTTCTCTCTTAGTATATTAAATTTCAGTTGCGTTTACTATACTAACAAGTAACCTCTTATCAAGACCCAAAGTCTACTCGAGGATGAGGGTCATTGTGTTTGTCAGTTTGACGAGTATTTATTTACTCCTCTCCAGGAGTTAGGCACCAGGCCAGTTTTTATCTTACTTTCACAAGTAAGATGTGACCCAAGGTCGGGTCGGGGAAGTGGGGTTTGAAAAGCCAGCGCCCGAGAGCTGAGAACTCTGGCCATTAAAAATTGCCTGGGCAGCCCCGTCGGCATTCCGCGGTAGGGGCGCCTCAGCCAGTAAGCAATAAACTTACTCCTCCCCAATGAGGGAAGGCAAAGCCTGGGAGGGTGGACCTCCTAGAACTGCACAGGACAAACCCATAGACCGGCGTAAATCAAGCCCCGAAGGCCAAGACAATACCAGTCTATGGGGTGCAGTATCCATCGGAACAGATACTACACTTTGATCTTAGCCAAGTCAGTCTGACGAGTAACCACGTCCGTAAAGGACTGTGCATCAATGGCTGGTTTGGATGAAAAAAAAAGAGAATTTCGTGACATTAGACATGAAAACAACTACGATGTAGTCAGCCAGGGAACACACTTGTGTTAGATCTTCAGAATAAACGTTGTTCATGTAAGTTCCGGTTTGTTTAACTTACACAGAGGAGAATAAGCTTTTTTCATGTAAGTTCCGTTTTGAAGAGAATGGAATATTCTTTAAAGTTGTTGTAGCTAAACGAGAGGTTTGCTGTGAATATATTACAGAGGTTTACAAGGGACTAGACCTCACTCTCGCACCTGTCATGAACAAAAAAATAAGTTAAAAAAGTCACGATGCGTTCCTTCTGTGAGAAAAAGGCTGTACGGAAGAGTACAGATCACTCCAACTTGTTTCTGAAGTCGGAGTTGTATTCTGGCAGAAAGGAAAGCCGTCAGCATCATTAAATGTATCTGACTTTCATACAGGTAAAAATCAATCCCGTTTATCTGATGCTTTCTGGAAAAATAGAAACAGTTGACTTGCTAAACGCTTTTTACATATACTCCAATGACTTAAAATACATACGAAAATATAGATTGATTCAAGTATTGGGTTACGTTTTAGACAAATTACACTTTAATTCTACAAATTTGTAAGTAACTAAACAATTCTAAATGTCTTACTTAGCTATATATATATTCCTCGCGCCAACAACTCACGCTATCTTCATTCAACAACTCGCTTACATTTGTTACATGACTATGTGAGGATAACGTAAAAAAGTGATTTTTTCACCACTGCTTCGTAATTGATTTGTATTGCTATCGAATGTACATCATCATCATCGTCATCGTCATCATTGTAATAACCATCATCATCATCATTATCATCATCATCATCATCATCATCATCATCATCATAATACTACTACTAATAATAATAATACAGGATACACTAGATGTAAAGTAGATAACAAAATGTATTTTAACTTTAATATTATCCATGAGGATAATATAGAGGAACATATAATTATGTTTTCTAGCTCTAAAACAAGAATGTTTCAACAGGTATAGTACAGTTTATGACTTTTTAAATGAAAAGATTGTAGTGGGTATGACCTATCTAGTTATATGTAAGTTATTTTTATTTTTTAACACATAGTGGTTTTATAGTTACAGATGACTCAAATGCATTATTATTTTCTTAACCACTTCCTAGCACTATCCAGTAGAATAAAGTGACATCAGCAGTTAAAATAGACTTATAGGAATATAATATACCCTAACTATTAAAGAAAGTTTAAGTCATGAATCGGTAAATATGTTAGAAAAAAAACAGAAATCTAAAAGCAGTTGCAAAATAAACTAAAAATAGTGACATTTGCATGTTTAAAAGCAAATCAACCCTTTTCGGGTTGTTTAAAGTCGAAGACGACACTTATCATAAACGGTTTATTGTATACAATTAATTGAACAAAATATGCAATTTTGCACATAGATGTAGAAAATGGTTCGTATATTTCCAGATAATATGTTCAAAATACGATTGGATGTTTTCATCAATAAGAATAGAGAAATACAGGAGAAA
>OY744524.1:24538902-24548902 GCA_963556195.1 Sepiola atlantica | reverse complement strand
ATTTCAAATATCCAATTTTTTTTTTAGTTGATATTTATTTATCCCACATCCTATAATTTACGATGTGTATTTTATCATCTTAGATTTTCAACTATTTTTCTGAATAAAACTAAGAGAGAAAGAAACGCCTAGGAAGGTTGACCATCTAGGATTGAATAGAACCATACCCTAGCCACGACTAAATTTAGGTCATTTAAACAATTATACTTTTCCGTGATATGCCATGATTTTATAATATAGATTATATTTATTACCACTTTGAAAATAACAAAGAATATACTTACTGCAGTTTATTCAATCGAAAATAATCAAATCAATAGCGCTTGCCAATCTATTTGTGTTAATGTATTCAGCTTGATATATTTCACATTATCACTACTAGACACTAATGATGCAGGCTTTAACAGAGCAGACATGGAAAAGATTACGAAATACCAAGGTCTTATGTACGACATGAAAATAAACTGGAATCCTAGGAAAATCTCTATCAGACCAGTAATTATGAGAGCAACAGGACTAATGAAGAACAATTTCAAGAGCTATCTGGGGAGTATACCCGGTGAACCGAGTGCAAGAGAAATGCAAACAACTGCATTTAAAGGGACGGTTAGAATCTTAAAACAATCTCTAGGCTGGAGTGTCTGAAATAGCCAGTGAATGGCCGGCATCCGGTAGGATGCCCCATCTTCAGCAAAAACAGAAAGATAAAAAAATTAAATAAAAATTGCACATCTACAAGAACTAAACTAAAAATTATGTGTTAAAATTACTTTTTAAAAAATCCAGCGCTTCAAGTAGCCATTATTTTTCTAACGACCTAATACTTCCTTCCGTGTTCTCCAGTAGAAACACCAGGAAAGAAAGAAAGACACACTATATGTGTGCACATTTATGCGACACATATAAAAAAAATGTTTTGTCGATCTGCTGACGTGAAGTAGTGAAATCATCATTAAGTGTTCACCTGAGTCGGCTTTGATAGCGTTTGGCGGGTTTCAGTTAAACGCCGTACATTAATGCTAACGCATTCTTTTGTTTTCTTTTTATATGTTGGAGTCCTGTCTGCACGTTGTCGGATTGTCGGATAATGAGAAAGTTGTAACCCATCTGTCAATCACGAGCAGTAACGAACGACCTGATTTCAGTAACTCAAATAAATAGAAAATAAAATGTTACTCAATTTTACGACTCGGTAGTAAGTCTGCCATAAAAGCTCGCTCAGTTTCGTTGCTGCAATCGATTGGATACTTGAGATGAAGAAAGATGAGTAAATGGGATGGTGGAATGGATCGGCTTGTAAAATAATAAAAGAGAGAGAGAGAGGGGGGGGGAAATAAAAGACGGCTTGACTCGTTGTTTTTTTGTTTGTGCTGGTTTCTCTTCTATATGGAATTACAGAATTAGACTTTTACATCGGACATTAAGAACAAGTTTAATGCGCAGAGGGATGCATAACGTTTAAATTAGAGAAACCTAACAGCAAAATGCTACACTGCTTGTATGTTCATTTGCATGGATAAGACATGTCTAGGAAACAAATGCACATTAATATACGACCTTTCTGTGAGGAGGTTTCGTTAATTAAATAATAACATATGTTGGAAACCGTCTAATGCTATTTTACGATATTTCGCAAATGATACAGTATTTGCTTCCTTGCTAGGAGGTTAGACACATATTCACATGTTGATTTGAGAAGCTAGCGCACACAGATACTCGCACTAGTATACGCAAGCTCTGACCTACAAAAATGCCTGAAAAGCCCCGTCAGCATTACGCTGTAGGGGGTACTAGAGTAATAAACTGAAGCTCTCAAAGAGAGACAGTGACGCGTGGGAGGGTTGAACGCCTAGGGTTGAATAGAACCATACTTCACCCCGATAGTAACACGACCACTGTCTGCCTAATTTCTCAAAAGATACGCTGTTATTATTTATAAAATTTAGACTGACCTCTATATGTTGTTCTTTAGCCCTGGATAACACATTAAAGTAGTTATGGTGGTAATATTATTATTTGGGAGGTTTGTAGAGGGTGGAGTATTTTCTTTTCTTAGTAAGCACTACTCCCAGTTTCACTCCAACAAGGAGTGCTTATACCTATCAAATAGAATTTGTCCCGGGAACAATACCTACACTGCCTCGGGCATCCATTTTACCACACTTCACACATATTTCTACTCACTTCTTTGGCTAAGATCAAAGTGTAGTATCTGTTCCGATGGATACTGCACCCCATACTGGTGTTGTCTTGGCCTTCGGGTCTTGATTTACGCCGGTCAATGGGTCTGTCCTGTGCAGTTCTGGGAGGTCCACCTTCCCAGGCTTTGCCTCCTCTCTTTGGGGAGGAGTAAGTTTATTGCTTACTGCCTGGGGCTGCCCAGGCAATTTTTAAATCCCACTTTCCCTACCCAACCTTGGGTCACATCTTACTTGTGGGAGTAAGATAATAACTGGCCTTGTGCCTAACTCCTGGAGAGGAGTAAATCAATACTCACTTCACACATATTTCTATTTTGTCTACCTTATTTCCCAAACCTATCAACTACTCAATATCTTCTATCACATCCGTCCTGTTTATAACACAAACTACATCTAGTATGGACGCCCGCATTTGAGAGTTTTCGCCGTGTCTGTAACCACTCTTTATACACCACCACTTCCACGCCCACTCTTACTCGGAGAGCTAGTATACATCAGGGCCAATTTAAGGGTTAAAACGAATTATTCAACGAACTTCCATTTACAAAATATACGCATACAAAACATACACGTAATAATGAAATGCAATGATTGTATACAGTAATCTCTAAAACGATATCATCATCTAAGGCACATATTTAAAAAAATGAAAATAAGCTTATTTTAGCTGAATGATTTAAAGGATCCATCGATGACGATATTTCAAGAAACACAATGATTCGTCAATTGAGATATGAACAATTTTTTATCAAACCTATTTTGTTTACTAATATTCACTCTTAAACAAGATACATTGCAACTAAGGTGTAAGGGGTTATTGAGAATTAAGGGGCAGATTAATAAGGGTATTCTAAGTGTGGAGCTTGCAGTGAAATCTTTGTTTACATTGCATTTACATTTCTGTATGTTGGGGAAAAAGGGATCAGGAAGGAATTTCCAAAGGCAAGCAGTTCGAGAGAATAAGCTATTAGAGTAGAATGGGTTCCGGTATCTGCAGATATTTACTTTGAGCGACTAACAGTGCATCACAGGACCGGCGGCACGGTTATAAAAGTGTGGGGGGGGGCTCTCCTAAAAAATGGGGGGGGCCTGGTTAAACACATGCATATATAACTTCATTATTGATGACCGTAAAGTGTGGGGGGGCAAGTCAAAAAGTGTGTGTGGGGGGATTGCCCCCCGTGCCCCCCCCGGTGCCGCCGTCCATGCATCAGCTTCGTCAGTGCACATTCCATTGAAGTACTTGTAAAACAAGCCCAAGGACGCAAAATAGTGACGATTTGACTACGGCTGGAGTTTGGTAGACTGTGTTGCACCTATTAGATTAGAAGATCTTTTTAAGGATCCTGTCTAAGAATAGGAGACTAGTGGTTGGTGCACCACCCCAAATGTGGCAACAATACTAATCGTCTTGTTTAGGACACATCATGAAGAACTCAAGAGAAAACGTTACTAAGTGTCGTCTATTATAAGGGTAGTAGGATAACATATGTTTGCAGAAAATTTATCTCATCGTAAGTGTTGAATTATTATGTACTTTTAAATATAGTTATATGTTAATTTTTAAATCATTCGACTAAATAAGGTTATTGTTATTTCTAAAAGTAATTGCATGAACTCTGATAAAATTAGTCATCGCATTCGTGATAATCAACAGATATTTGTAATCAGTCATTAAATGCAATGTCATTTTAAATCGAGCAGCCATTGATATAATTAGAATATATTGATTAAAGGTTCGAAAATTGATAACTCTTTATCTTCATAAACACGCGTTGGACAAATCGCGACACCATTGGATGAAGATGAATACGCCTACTCGGAAAGGTGTGAACTCAACTGTATAGATATTTAAAAAATTAAACTAAACACAATGGCAGAAGTGGTAGTCCTAAAAACAGCGTATTAGAGACGCACACTAATTAATAATGGAGTTTTTCTATATCTGTCTTGTGTGAAACTATACTATTACTTTTATCTCTGAAGTCGACACTATGCTATTACTATATTTCAATGCTAAATTAAGGGGAGTTATGTACTATATCTTCTGTTTTCACAATAGAACATCTTAGGAATGGCCTCCTCCGTTTTAAGTGAGTTCAGTGATATCTGTTATGTGGTCAGTAGACCATCCTTCTATGTATTATTTCCTTCTTTCTGTGTTGTAATTAATTTAGTCCCATAACAACAAGAGAGATAGTATCTTCACATGCATTGTTTTCGCTTTTGTGGGAAAGTGTAAAATATATTTATAATAGTGTAGGGACAATTAATCGGAATCGAGAATCGGAAAAATCGAATCTTTGAAGGTATCAAATTCGGAAAAATTGGTGCCCATTTTTCGGTGCCAAAAAACGATTTTTTTAATTGTATTTCCATTTATTTTTGTTTAAAAGAAAGTTTTCCATTACCGGTTCTAATGATGAAATGATAAATATCCATTGATTTTAAACCCCAGCCAAACAAAAATCTAGATAGCCCCCCTCCCCGCCTAGAAGTGTATTTTTACATTTGCAAAAATATATGCGCATATTACATCGATTTTGAATGTTATCACATAACATTAAAAAAAAACTTTATACCTAAATATTTAGAGATTTTATAAGGATCCCAATCGGAAATTGTTGTTGGAATCAGGAATTTAGAATCATCCCATCACTAAGTTGTACGTCATGATAATTGGTTTATAGGCATGTTCTCTTTTTTCTGTTTAGTATATGTTCGTCCGTAGCAAAAATATGTGACCCAAGTGGGGCATATTATTGTTAGTTTCGTTTAATACATTGTAAGATTTTCCACAAGCTCTTGCAAAAGATTCGATATATTTGCTTTACAAAGTACAGCCTTTAGTAACATTAATGGTTTCCCTCGGCTATTCTTGGACGTTCGTGTTCAAACCAGCTGCGGGGTATCTGGCCAAATAATTGATGAAATCCCAGCATCTGGTATTTATTAAACAGCCTAGCCATCTGGATATTAAAAGTAATTTAGTTAGTTTTCAGCGCAATTTACTTTGCAAGATTTACTTTTGAGCAAAATAAACCTAAGGATGGACCCCACTTCAGCATCACCCCGCCAGGCAAGGCATTTGAAAAAAGTTAAACAATGACGAACATAGAAACATGCAAAGTAACAGAGTCAAAGTGTAGGAATCTGCAATCGTTTGATTCCATGAACATTGTTTTTTGTTCTTACTTGGTATACATTTTATATATATATATATATATATATTTTTATATATATATATATATATATATATATATATATATATATATATATATATATATATCAGTCCGGTTCATATTATATTCCAATAATCATGTTTTTATTTTATTATTTTTATTTTTATTTTTTTACATTTCAAAAAACCATAACATTTCTGTGAGCTATATTTTTTACGGTCCGGTGCATTTGTCTTGTGGCAAACAACATTTTTATACCAATATTGTCTCTGCAACATTACAAAATCATCACAAAAAATAACAAAGAGTAAGAAGTTCTTGGATTAAAGTGTCTTGAAAGAACCTACACTATACAGTGGTTCAATTTTGGGTGAAAAAAAAAAAAAAAGAGCAACCTCACACGTGGGGAACCAACTAATACGCCATTTTGAATTTTACGTCATTTGCTCTGTTTTCACTAATTGACAATATTCGAGCTGAATCTTTGAAAGAGACTGCAAAGTAAAAGGGCACTGATAGTATATGCTAATACATATATTGTCATTAATAATTATATATATATATATATATATATATATATATATATATATATATATATATATATATATATATATATATATTATATGGCCTGCAAATTCTCTCCGAGGAAATATATGAATTAAATGTATACATTTTAGTCCACTAAAAGAGGACCTAACGGTAGTACAGGAATACATATTTTGAGTAATCCATACAAATCATCGCTCAATTCGAAAACATATAAGATTACACTCATATTTTTAGATAGAAATATTATCATTGTAACCGAACCAATATTTTTCTAACGTTATAAATTATGTTTTCCTTGCTATAGTAAATCAATTAATGATTAAACTAGATTTCTTGATATTAATCTTATACGATTCCGATGTATACCTTGCACACAATAGTTTCCCCTTGGTAAATAAATGCATATTTATCCGATCTAACTTTGATAAGGCTAGGGAATGGGATTTTATGGATCGTTTCGCGAGTATGGGTGAGTATAGAGGGGGTTTGCGGGTGTTGTTATTATTGCTGGGCGATCGATAGATTAGGCAATCGTTTTTCTTAAGGTAGACGGGGGAAACGCAGATATTATAGAGTAGCCGTGTGAATTTGGCCCGTGTCTTCTATTCATTAATTCTAGCATTTATTTAGGCCACCACTCAGACTATTATAACAGCTAATTTTATTTTATTTTTAATTAAATGTGAATAAAGCTAAACTGTACATACACAGGAGTTTACATGATTCAATTCGAGTTTATAAATTAAAAACTATGTAAGCATATAATCATCGTAATTCACCCATGTGATAACCGCGATGAAAAATAGTCCCTTACTTATAAAAGAGGATAGTTTAATTTTCGACCATATATAGTGTTTTCGTATTTATGTGACTCATTACAACGACAATTATCGAACATTGTATCGAACTTTAATACAAAATCAACTATTTCAACTAGTATCTTTGCATGATTAGTTGGTGTTCTCCATAGCTATTTTAACACGTAGCACTGTGTGATAGTTTCAAAATTGCAATCTAATTATAATTCTACTATCCCATTGGCGAGGGGAGAAAGGATCGCTCGTAACTGGTGTCTGCTTTTTGTTCATTGTTTGTTAGTTTTTTCTCCGCAGACTATGCTTGATGTGACATTTAATATATGCTTTTCATTTTAGACGCTGAGGAAAAACGAGTATTGATTTACTCCTCTCCATGAGTTAGGCACAAGGCCAGTTTTTATCTTACTCCCACGAGTAAGATGTGACCAAAGGTTGGGTCGGGAAAGTGGGGTTTAAAGATTGCCTAGGCAGCCCCGTCGGCATTCCCCGGTAGGGGCGACTCAGGCAGTAAGCAATAAACTTACTCCTCCCAAAGAGGCGAGGCGAAGCCTGGGAGGGTGGACCTCCTAGAACTGCACAGAACAGACCCATAGACAGGCGTAAATCAAGCACGGAAGGTCAAGGCAATACCAGTCTATGGAATGCAGTATCCATCGGAACAGATACTACACTTTAATCTTAGCCAAACGAGTAAATGCGTTTGATGGCGGTATTTTATTCGTTAAGAAACAATTCTAAGGCTATTGGTATTCTGCCATTGCAGATAAATAAAAATTTAAATAAATGCCTTAAGTAAAGAATACAATTGTGGTCATTAGAATATTAACAATCACTATATATATATATATATATATATATATATATATATATATATATATATATATATATATATATATATATATATATATATATATATATATATATATATATATAAACATTTATAACTAAAAGATACACTTTTAGACAGTTGAACCTATTGTGAAGTAAGGAAAGCTCAATATACTGGATAGAGCAAAAATATGGTAAGTCAATGAAAATAATTGGAAAATACACATTTAAAACTTTTTTTCAAATTTCAAATATTGAATGTCTTCATCTGTCAACTTATCCATCATTAAACTCCTCTGATGATTAGATGTTGATCTTTGAAAAGCTTGGCTAAAGAAATGAAAGAGAGGATAAATAAATATTGTTATTCACTAAACGTCCTTGTTTTGAACAACCGAAGATTATGATTGGCTTCCCTTTGCGGGTCTAATTATGTTCATTGACTTATCATATATATATATATATATATATATATATATATATATATATATATATATATATATATATATATACAGAGAGAAAGAGAGAGAGAGAGAGAGACCCAAGGAGAGAGTAACATATAAGAAATAAAACTTGTTTTCGGTTGGTACGGGTCCTGTGGAAGAAGGATTTCGAACGAAATGGCAGCTGAAACATGTATGCACATATGTAGCAATAATGCTTTTGATTTTTTTAATACATATACTCACATATAGAGTTCAATTGTAATTTCAGATTAAACTAAGCTATATTTTCACAGCAACATTCCCCTTTGAGAGAAATAATATATGCAATTAGGTTTACTGAATATTCCTTGGTTAATGGAAGTAAATAAGTTTCGATGTTATCTACTAAAAGCCAATAACACTGCAATGTAATTTAATGCAAAAATAAGGAAACTTGAATTATTTAAGTTACCTTCTAAACACGAATAGTTGTTACAACTCTTCTATCTGCCACTTACTGTCAGCTCATGTGCTACTATCTTCATCTCTCTTTTCACTGGTATAACACGCTCTTTATTAAACTTTTCAGTGGATTGATACGGCTGGATAAATATTTATTTACATCGCTATAAGTTAAACGCGTATCCTTATTTGAACACATCTTGTGTTAATTCCTACTGATCAACTATCTTGATGGTTTTCATCATTTGAAAATAATTAAAGTGTAACGTACACACTAAATGATGGATAATACACACACACATATATATATATATATATATATATATATATATATATATATATATATATATATATATATATATATCGTGTGTATTATAGAACGTTTCTTCTTTGAGTATATTTCTGATGATCTTGAGGTGTAACAGAGCCGATATTGATATAATACTATTGGTTGGCTCACCTCCAGGGAAACGAGTCGTAAGAATACATCTAACAGGAATGTTATGTTTTTCGAAAATGTGAAAAAATAAAAATTGAAAATGAGAACCATGATTATTGGAATATAAAAGTAATTTATCATATATATATATATATATATATATATATATGTGTGTGTGTGTGTGTGTGTGTGGGGGGGGTGTTAAAAAATACAAACGGAAAACAAATTAAAGTGCAGGAAAAACAAAAACAAGAGATTTTCTGAAGACGTTCGCCACGACCGAAACCGGTAAAAAAATCTCTTGTTTTTGTTTTTCTCCTGCATTTTACTTTGTTTTCCGTTTGTCATTTTTTCACACATTTTGTCCATCACGACATTTCATTTTCATGAATTACTATGTACCTTAACCCATATATATATATATATATATATATATATATATATATATATATATATATATAAATATTGATTTTAAGTTAATATTAAATTATTTTTACCTACGTACGGCAGCTTTTCAATCTTTCGCTCTCATCAGCATAGGGAATGGTAATCTCAGCCGGTTGTGAAGTTCGAACCCGGTAAGGGAATTACCCTAGACTCCGAAATCAAGCGACATATGCACATTGGCACGAGACATTACCACGTCAAGAAAGGGAATGTAAGTTCTATTGATGCAAAGGTAGGCATATATATATATATATATATATATATATATATATATATATATAGTACTTTCTGTTTTATTCTTGTCTACGTTCTTTTATTCTTGAGCAGGTGTATTTGCATCAAATAACATGCCCGAGCTTGTGCTTTCACTGGGGGATTTAAGCCAATACTTTTTGCCTACCATAAAAATAAACAATGTGATACATATTTTATTCATTACTGATTGTTATCATATCAAACGTTTGTCAAACTTGCAGATGCCACGTTTTTATTTCTAATAGAAATAGTTAGAATTACTTCAATACGCTATATAAAAAAACGCTAGCACATTATCATACACCTAGACACACATACACACACACACATAACTTTATAACAGTGAGCGGTGTTTATATATTCTTATGTACAGTATACACTCCTCAACTAATTA
>OY744524.1:24516402-24533902 GCA_963556195.1 Sepiola atlantica | reverse complement strand
TTGCTCTCTGCTCATCTATGTATTTCATTTCTTGACATTTTGTCTTGAGTGCATGCTGCTGACGGGAGGAAACGTAGATTTTTTTTTGGTTCTGCTGTTTAAATTGTAATATTTTATATTATGCCGACATATTTTATAAATCTTCTATCGAAACCAACGTAAGTTCATGTTTGTTTAAATTCTTTCATCATAAAAGTTGATTTAAATGTTATTTTCATTCTATTAATTATATAGTAATTAGGCCCGATTTTGTGCATGAAGAATATATTGTGTTGCATACCTCATTGGGGGAAGTAAGGTGTCTAAGTATTATTTACTCCTCTCCAGGAGTTAGGCACAAGGCCAGTTTTATCCTACTCCCACAAGTAAGATGTGACCCAAGGTCGGGTCGGAAAGTGGGGGTTGAAAAGCCAGCGCCCGAGAGGTGAGCACTCTGACCATCAAAAATTGCCTGGGCAGCCCCGTCGGCATTCCCAGGTAGGGGCGCCTCAAGCAGTAAGCAATTAACTTACTCCTCCCCAAAGAGGGGAGGCAAAGCCTGGGAGGGTGGACCTCCTAGAACTGCACAGGACAATCCCATAGACCGGCGTAAATCAAGGCCCGAAGGCCAAGACAATACCGGTCTATAGGGTGCAGTATCCATCGGAACAGATACTACACTTTGATCTTTGCCAAAAGGCCAAGAAACGCTAGTTCACAACATTGGCTAAACACCGAAGTGAGCTAAGTTCGAATCAATGTGGTTCCACAGAAGCACATTCAATTAAGATTCTGGCAAACTTCACGTAGTCCATCCCGTAAGTACCCGATGTATTTCTGGAAAATAATTTTAACTGTGAAGATATCGGGCAAACAGATGCCAACAATTAAATGTTGTTATTATTACGAAATTCATGAATGAATTCTCAATTGCAATTTTGATACGGTTCGTTAAGTTTGAGAAAAAAGCTTTTCTTGCACGAATCTAGATTAAATTATACAAAATAAATGTTACATCATTATGCATCTCTCTTGGAACTGCTACTTTCTCTATCTTTCTTTATCTCTCTCTTTCTCTATCTCTCTCGATATATATATATATATATATATATATATATATATATAGAGGGGAGTAGGAGTCTTCAACATATCGCAGTTTCGTCTTTAGTGTGGCCTCATGTAGCAAGTGTATCAACGCTGTGAGTCAAAAGTCGAACCACCGATCATATTCGAATATGATCATCAGTCAAGTACCTTATCCACTGCACTAACAAAATCACTACAGTCAGTAGAAAATATTACGACGTTATATATCTCTGTTTTTGTTTTCATATATTTTTATCATGCTACCGATAACAATAGACATTTATTTTTCATAGAAAATATTGCTTAGCGCTAAGTGGAAACCGTTATTTTCTCTACAATAGAAATCAAACTATAAATAAGGGGCATATATATATATATATATATATATATATATATATATATATATATATATATATATATATATATATATATATATAGTACTCCACAGCCAACCGTTTCGTTTTTTAATACTCATGTAGGTGGCTAGATGTAAAAGAGTATGAACGCTCAAATTCGAAGAACGAACGGCCGATCACATCAAAATGTGATCAGCATCCAAGTACGTCATACATGACGCTAAAAATACCTCGCCACCGATGATAGTGTGTGTGTGTATACAATGCTAATGCTATTTTATATGTTTTGTTTTCAGTAGTTCTGCTAATGTTATGGCGGCCCTAGCAAATTAAGACTAAAATAACGCATTTCTGTCACAATCTGATCATTAACTGAGATGAATCACATAAACGCCTCGTAACAGCCAACGAAGTAACGAGACTGTCCTCAGATGACCTTAACAACGAGCAACAATAAAACGGGTCGGGTTTCACTGAATGATGCCATCTTGAAAATACCCTCGTGCAGTGACTTTTTTCCGCCCAGTAAAAAAAAAAGAACCATGTGTGTGTGTGTAACTCTTTATCAAACTCTAGTTTTGTCTTACAGCGAACATATTTTTTAAAGCCAGTCCTGTGTATGCCTCGACATTCAGAAAATGTTGATTAATGCGAAGCAAGGACACGGCATTCGAGCACCCAACGAGGGGAGAAATGCTTATTTATTGTAAAGGGTACGTTGTTTTCATATACTTTTGAAAACTGGTTCTTTTATGTGTCGGAATGTGAGAGATAAGGATTGATAATTTGTAGTATTTGAATTATTCGAACTATTGTTCTAATATTGGATATTATTTTCACAAGGTTTCGGCCGATGTAACCTCCGACCTTCTTGGGGTGTATTATACGAAATTAGAAACATGTTTCTGCCGAAATTGGGAATCTGTATGGAATTTCGAACGGTACCGTTTGTTTAATCCACTGGGCTAGCTTGCCCTCGTTCCGTCAGCAACGACCGGTGATACACCTTTAGTAATTTGTAATTGTATTCTTAGTATCGCTCGCACTGATGATCGAACCTACAACCTCCAGAAGGTTGTCATTTTGAGCTGATTATTACTAAGCACTCTATCCGATGTAACCTACTCCAGATAATGCCATTCTGTTTTCTTTTATGTAAAATTAATCTTCAATCGACATGTAAGGCACAGATGTATGGCCAATAACCATAATAACTACCAGGACCGCAACCGTCATCACAATTATTATACTACTTCTACTACTACTACTACTACTACTACTACTGTAAATGTGTATAAGTTATACCTTGTTTTGTTATGGCACTTATTTAAAGAGTGCACACCCAGTTTTACATGTCATTTATTTAGAAGGCCATACATTTTTGTAAATTAATTAGAATCCTAGTTAAATTAAAAATGTTAGGCTAAAAAGTACGGACACGTAACATTTCCTCTATATTCATTTGACCGTTTTTACATGTATGCCAAGTTTTATAAGAAATGATTAATACTTTTTTTTTTGCAATTTTCTGGTTGAAGAAACCGATTTATGCCCCTCTGAATCGTTAATTGCGAAAAAAGACAAGTTCTTCATCAACCAAGATCCCATTCCTCGTACTGATACAGAAACACCTTTTCGTGAATGGTGCTACTTTACAAAAGAAAGTCAACACCGAACTATGACTTACCAGGACGCCCTCAGAAGACGGACTTCGTATATGTACCAGCTTTGCTTGCAACGAACTTTGGTGTATAGCAATATATTGTCCACACGTCAGTAATGAATTTGTTTCAGTTGTCACATATATTTATTTTACACTTAATTTGGGAACTTTCTGAACATTACTACACTATATTTTTTGGTATTAGTTTTTACATACATTTCATCTAAGTATCCTTTACTATTTATACTATTTTTTTTAAATTGTATACCGTATTTCTTTTATATATTGCTTACAGTGAAAATTAGGGTGTTTTCTCACTTCAAATATAAAATATGTGCTTAGTTGTGTGTTTTAAAAAAAAAATTCTTAAACGTCAGAATGCCAGTAGTACACATTAAGGATGATTCATTCCGTCAAGATGGCAGTTGGAGTTCAACTCACTGAAAATTCAACGCTAATATACATGTATAGTGTAAACGAGCAAATACTATTGAAGTGCGCTTGTAAAATTATAACAATATACAGGTGATAAGAATTAAAATATATTTCTTGATATAATCAAACTAATTGAAGCTGCATACAGAAAGATTTAGACGCATCTAAATTGCAATAATGTAGGTACTCAGACACGTTTCTGAGCACATGTAATTGCATGTGATCATTATACAATTTTAACAATATTACATATTGCACACCTTGTCTAGGACACTAAGAATTTGATTCTGAGTCAAAAATCCCCAGCAGATCATATTGAAGTCGTGTATCATAGATTCTAACCCACTTTATGTGCCCCAAACTTCAAGGGGATCAACCGACAATTTTGTTGAAACACCAAGGTTAAGGAGATGAACATTAGTGATGCCTATTAAGAGTGAGGTCTACTTTAACAGATGATAAGAAGACCTCGAAAAACTCCATGACCCTTCCTATGTATGTATCTCATGGATATAACCCACATTCAGAACAGCTTGTGTATGTGATGATGGCCTATTGATAATATAAAATATACACTTTGCAGAATACCTGAGATTTACTGACATATTAAGGAACGCCTGTTAAAATTAAAGTGTATATGCATATGGAGATAACATATCATAGTTACAGTGTTTGATGGTGTTCAATAGTATGCTCGGAATTCGGTTGCATTGCTAATTACACCAGATATACCAAGGCGACCAAATGATCTCACATAAGAAGGAGCATCATTACGGTTTTATCTGATGCATATTGCAGATATGATTCTGAATTTGCAGAACTGTGACATGAGACTGAACGGTACTAAGGCGTTGACACACAAACACATTATTGTATCGACTAGTGACGTATCATAATATAGGATGAGGCAGAGAGGGCGGACGTTTGTTAAAATATCACAAAATCGTTATTTTTTTTATTAAAAACAAATGTATTCACAGAGGTGAGTTCATGAAGTCTTATCATTTTAAAAATTCTCTTTGCAGTTGAAGCAATGGACCCATCAACGATAAACCACCGCGTGTTTGCGTACGACAGTTTCGTCAAGAATAACGAGTCTATCACGGCAGTTCAACGTGAGTTTCGTCACCATTGTAATATCCACCTAAATCAAGATGTTCCCACTCGCGACACTATCTTACGTTGGATTAACGCACTTCGTACACGAGGTACACTGATGAACAACAAAACTACCAGGGACTAGACGATTAGTACGTACCCCTGAAAATGTGGAACCCGTTAGACAAGCCGTGCTACGTTGTCCGACTCGTTCTTCTCGGAAACATTCTTCTAGACGTGGTCTGAGTAACTGTTCGGTAAGGCGTGTTTTGCATTTAGAACTGCAATTCCATCCCTACAAATTGGCCGTTGTGCAAGAGCTGAGACCCGGGGATTACGCACAGCAAGTGACGTTCGCACATGAGATTCAGTCAATTTTTGAGCAAAATGACAACCTCATATTGTGCATGAGTGATGAAGCTCATTTTCATATCTATGGCATGGTGAATCAACAGAACTGCTGTTACTGGGTTTCTGAAAATGCAAAGCAATTGCACAGAAAGACCACTGAACAGCCTCAACGTGACGGTTTGGTGCGCTATAGTCAAAACTGGCGTCATTGGTCGTTACTTTTTCGCAAAGGATAATGGGGATGCTGTTACCGTGAACTCGGATCGCTATATCGAGATGAAAAACAACACCTTTTTACCTGAGTTACTACGAAAACGTTTTCTTATTCGACGTGTGTAGTTTCAACATGATAGGACGACAGCTCAGACAGCTAGAGCATCAATGGACGTTATTCGCCCTCTCTTCGCTGGTCGCCTCATTTCTAGGTTTGGCGACATTCATTGGCCTCCTCGGTCCCCTGACTTATCCATGTGCAATTTTTCTCATGTGGTCACGTGTATACGAGCAGAAGCCGCGCACATTGGAAAAACTTAAAGAAGCTATTCGCGAGGAAGTCACCCAAATTGAGAGAGCGATGATTGAAAAAGTTTTAAAACTTCCAAGAACGCCTTCAAAGATGTATCACTGATAACGGACGCCACATGAGTGATGTTTGTTTTCACACTTGATTTTGTAAAATACTATTAAATTTATTTTTAATAAAAAATAAACGATTTTGTGATTATTTAAAAAAACGTCCGCTCTCTCTGCCCCTACCCTGTATAAATGAACTTACCTTGGATGACGTAGAGTAGGCATTTCTGATTGACAGATGCATGAACATTGCGACATGGTTAAACTCAGTCATCATATTGTGGTACATCACTACGCAAGTACTTATCTGTCCCCATCGATTTATAACCAGAAAATGTAATAGTTTCACTGATGAGTAGGATTGAAGAAAGCATTTACTTAAATAAACTAATTAAGATGTTTTATTCGGACTTCACTGAAAATTATGGACACGCAAAAAAAACTATAAGAAACCGATAGAAAATGTATTTCTTTAATGGTAGATTGGATAACGAGCAGAAGATTAGTATGAAATTCATTCCCCAACATAAATGGTTATGGCCTGTTTGTCAAATTACAGAAATTTCGCAACACAACATTTGAGAAATTTAAGAAGGTGCTTATGCAAGTATCATAACAATATATCTGAATTCATGAACGATTTTATAAACAAAGAAAGTAGAGACAACGTAAATCTGATGTTTATTCGAGTGGTAAATGATACTTGAGTCTAATAGAATCGTAAACAATTTCGTGTTTTGTTTCATGGTATACTATTGTATATGCCCCGATCATTAAATGCACTTTTGCACAGGGAAAGTATGTAAACAACTCATTTTGTTGAGTACCTTATCCGTCATATAAGAAAGCTGCATCATCCATTTGTGGCATTGAACACATATTTTGCCATTCCGAGTTTATGAACATAATCTCAACTGTCATATATATCTCTGTTGCAAAAATGCTTATGTTTACGGTGACTTAACCAAATACCTAGTGATATGGCATCTGTGTTGGTGCAGCTTAATATATTAGATGCATACATTATGTATTGAATAGGGCTACAACTGAAAACAGATTAGGAGTCTTGAACAGACGTTAGAAAATGTATTAATAAAACATATTTTATATAGATTATTTATTGATGACAGTTTTTAACCCAGATGAAGCAGTAAGTATCATTGGTAGTTAAGTTTTAATAATGTTCTTTTTTTAACTAGTATTGGTTTCGCTTGTTACTCTATACATATATTTATATATATATATATATATATGTATATATATATATATGTATATTTATAAATATATATATACATGTATATGTATATATATTTATATATATACATATATATATATATATATATATATATATATATATATATATATATATATGTATAATAAGAGAGAGTGTGTGTGTGTTTAGAAAATCATTTCATAAATTAAGGAATATGTCTTATATAAATAAATTCTGAAAAAGTGTTCCCATATAAATAGGTCCAGATACGTCGGGTTTTTTGGATTTCCGAAACAAATACTGGTCAAAGTGACAATAATGACACTAAACAAATTAAAAGGCCATTCGGCTCCGAAGAAAGATCTGAACACCATAACTGGTAGAAGCTCCTTTCATAGCCAACATTGGTGACCCAATCTGAATATTGCGAAACTTAACTTCTCATATCAGATAACTGAATATAAGCGAACAAATAGATGTCAAAATATATGAGCAGCACAAATCAAAGCCCACGGAGAGGGTGAAATTGACTACAAAGTAAATTAGATTAGAAATGAAATAAAAATACAATTAATAGTGTAAGCATTATTTGACCCAACGCGTCAGGCCTACGTATTGACTATATATATATATATATAGAGAGAGAGAGAGAGACAATCGGACAACGCTGTAAGTCACACTCACTATAAAATCCATCAACCCGGAAGTACTAACCTGAAGTGTCGCCCTCTTTTAGGCTAGTAAGTAGAACGAATCCAGACTCAGGATTTGAAACCCGAACCATTTGCATGCAAGGCGAGTACTCTGACACTGAGACATCAGACCACATACAAGAAAGTCTATAAACTAATACAGATTGAGCAAACTGCAGCGAATACCGACTGTTGAATGTACTTACTATTCTAAACAATGGGTGTAGTCATCCAACTACTGAAAACGCAGTCTGATGTCTCATATTTTTGTAGTTATTTTACAATAAGTCACCCAATGTTTGATGATATTTTAGATTGAAATGTGGTATCATTTGGATAAATTGAACTAATCTTATCATTTCATCGCCAGGTAGATTTTTGAAGGATTTTTAAAAATGTTATTCGTAGTTTGTATCTAAATAATTCTACCCAGTCATGGCTGACGTAACGTTAACAATTTACTTCTATGGATTAAATAACATCTTTAGTTGGAGATTTCGTACAGTTTACCGAGTTCGACATACAGATTCTAAAACGCAGCTCGATAACGCTGGAGGTTACATCGACAGAAGGCTTGTAAGTATAACATTCAAGATGAGAACAGTAGTCGAAATAATACATATTACTCAACCTATAAAATAAAGTAAAGTCGATTTTCTCTCGCTGATTAGCAATTATTTGTTCAGAACCACATGCTTCATATGCTAATCTGTTCTGCCAGCCACGTATTTCATGTTTATTTTATTCATATTTCTAGAAAATATTTATTCATTTCGTTTTTGTTTTAAAATCTCTCACATTTTCTCTGGGAATACTGTTTCTTCCAACTGACTTTCGCAGAGCAGGTTTCACCCATTTTACTCGCCTTATATTATCTATTCCTACCACCCCGTAACACCGGGGCCTAATTGTTCATGCTATAATAATGCCATGAAAACCGTTTGAATTTCATTTTAAACGCTACTCTTTTTCGCTCTTTCTTACTGTATATTTTTGATCAAAATAATGACTGCTCCCTTTTTTCTTCCGCATTCACTTTTTATGGAATATAAGAATAGCGGTTTTGTAATTCTAATATAATCACTTCATCATTAATACTTACACAACTTCTTTATTTTTCGTTAGTTTCGAATTTTTGATATCGTAGGTAACAACACAATACTAACGTTAGGCAGGAACTTCAACGAAATTAAGCTAATTCGGATTACTTTTTTAGAAGTTGGATTATGTTCGAGAATAACAAATTAATTTTTAGTTTCTATTTCCGATTCATGTAAAAACAAAGTAATAACATGAACGGGACACTCTGTGGATGTTTTCTTTAATTAAATTAGGAAAATCTGGGTTTTTTTTAAATTAAATCTGAAAACAATACCTAGTTTATCGGCTAATGTAAAAAAAAAATTGTTTAAATTAGGTTAACAACTATTGTATTAGCTATTGTTAGGAACTCCTGTTTATTTATTTTTATTTAAAAAGTAAAAAAAAAAGAATAAAGCCCTATTTACACTGTGAACCTTGTATGACTGAGCTTATTTAATTTTTTTTGAATTTCAGTAAAACTTTTTTTAATTAAAAAGAAGTCGTTTCCGACAAATGCCGAACCTCATTTCATTAGGAATAATGTATGTCACTGAAATAGGAATTTCCCTAAAATAGTATGAAAACTTACAAAGTAGATGAACACGTTTAGTGGTTTCGTTTAAAACATTTATTTGTGCACGTGTTTCAATTAAACACTTTCTTTCTTCATAGTCAGCAAATAATGTAGGAACTTCAACGAGTACTTTGAACCATAGAAGTAATAGAAAGGTTTCTATTAGTTATAAAAATAATACATTTCTCAGATGTACTACAAAAACGAGGAAAGTAAGAACCAAAAATACGAAACACGGATTTTTCTAGATGAAGATTGGTAATTATTATTATCAGTCTTGTACTACTATTCTCATATTAGTTGTAATATTAACAACGTTTCCATCGAAGAAAGTGAGGACTTACAACGTCCGAATCGTTGTGAATATAACACACAAGATAAGCTTGGTAGTCTACATGAACGTGACATACGCGAAAGATACAATCAGTTTCGCTTTTCGATTATTTTATAGATACTTTTTACTGTTATTTATGATTGTTTTTAATATTAAAAAAATTAAATCAACATTTTATATTTTCCCGGGGCAACGCTGGGGCACGAGTCATGCTAGTATCAAATAAACATGTAATTTACTTAATTAAAGTAAATTGGTGATAATGATACAGAAACAAGTTTTTTTATGGAATTATTACAATAATTGTATTATTGTATTAATAAAAACGGCAATATCTATTCAGTTGCTCCCGCACGATGGCAGAGTTTTTTTTTTCTTATTAATGTACTTACAAGTAACCTCTTATCAAGGTTAATGAATTTGTCAGGAGGACAGTGAAACAACAACGTAAGCATTCGTCAAATGGTTGATGCTGGTCAGAAATTAGATTATTTAAGAGGACAACTCAAAAAAGAATTTGTTAACATATAAAATAACCGGATATATTTGAGTTGCAAAGACTAAGAAGCAACAAATAAATTAAAATTCATCCATCCATTCAGTGGCTGTTGAAACTACGTAATTCATACTCCTCCTATTATAATACTATTATCCTCGTTCTACCTACACATCGATTATTTTGTGTGTTCTATTATTACATGAATGACATATACTAAGAAGAAACCTTTAAATATATATATATATATATATATATATATATATATATATATATAAATATATATATATATATATATATGTGTGTGTGTGTGTGTGTGTTTGTGTGTGTGTGTGTGTGTGTGTCTCAAGTAACACTAATAAAGATGGTGAGCCAGTGGGGAGGAAGAAGAAAAACACAAAACGTTACTCAATGAAATTAATGGCATTATAGTTATTTGTCACCGACAAGTAGTTGTGTTAATGCTACATAAATAGTTTCTTCCTATGCAATGTTGGACATATTCTAACAAGGTACAACCAGTTAGTGAACACCGCTTTTATCAAAGCTAGGAAAATGTATCTATTTTTCACACAGTTTTTGTATTATGATATGTAATTTATATTTTATCACGTGAAGAAAAGTCATTGTGTCTAATTGTAGTTTCGTGACGCTGCAAGTATTTCGGTCTATATAACGGCTGACATTGTTGGATGTATTTAAAGTACTCTGGTATATTTTGTTATAACGTGGACTCATGTGTTATTATTTGTATTAAAACAGATTAGTGTTATTTTTGATAATTAATAAGTTAAATATATAATACTAAACTTAGCATACATAATTCATTCTGTTGGATTATTACTCATCGATACGTTTATGAAAATCGCCGCTTGCATAATTTAATTGAAACAACATTTTAATTCGGTCTTCGAAATAGAATTATTTATATACTATTATGATATACAAGTAATTTAAATACTATAATATATTTATCTGTAAACTAGCATAGGTAGAGCGATGTAGATTGTGTTAGATAATACCGTAAGACGATTCTGATATTACAGTCATTATTGAAAAAAAGTATACATGTTAAGAATCTTCGGAGTCGGATGAAGTATTTTCTTAAATGATTAAATATAATCATATTTTATGGTTCTTGAGAACACGCTGACACGATTAACCATCAGTAGTGGCTATTCATAATTAAATATTCATTATTTTTAAAATAAACAGATTGATGAGAATAATCGAGAATGCGGCTGAGTTTAGGTTTTTATATTGATTTAAGAGTTTTAATACAGGAAAAACAATTTTAAATCAAAAAATTAGAAAATGCATATATAATAAAAACAACAATGGATAATCGTCGTAGAAATCTGAAATAGTCAGCGTTTCATATGAAATTAAAGTTAATAAATCCGTTGATTATAAAATCCTAAAACATAGAATATAAATATAAATGCCATGAGGGTATTATAGAAAAATATAATTGGTATTATTGTCATCTAAATACACACACAAAAACGTAATTTTCCCATTCTCTATCACCCCCTTTCTCTCTCTCTCTCTCTGTCTCTCTCTCTCTCTCAGTCTGTCTCTCTCTCTCTCTCTCTCTCTCTCTCTCTCTCTATATATATATATATATATATATATATATATATATATATATATATATATATATATACATATATATATATTATATATATTATATATATATATATATATATATATATATATATATATATATATATATATATACATACACTTAGGCACTTATCTAAGCAAGCGTTGTTCAACGTCACGGAACTTTTTCGTTTGTAAATCTTCTTCATGCGGTTTTCAAACCGTCGAGCTATCCTTCTGGTTTCAGGTGGCAATCCGTATAGTACTTCTCCGATTGTTCTTAATTCGACCATTTTTTTTAGTGCTTTCGACTTTCATAGTCGTCTTCAGGATTAGGTTTTTGGTTTTTTTTTTTAAAGAAGAAGACTTGAGTTAATGTTTATAGGTATCGTTAAGGGCGAATGAAAGAACAAAAGGGTGTGTGATTGAGTTTATTTTATTCTATTGTTTGTGTATTTGGTTTTATTGTTTATTTTATTAATTCTTATTTTTGCTATTATTTATGTATTAATCATTATTTATTCCTATTACTATTGTTACCATTATTTATTTATTTATTTATTTTTTAATATTTATTTATCTATTTTTTGTTTTTATTATTACTTTATTTTCATTTAATTATGGAATATTTTTAATATGTAAGTACCTGTGTTGAAAGCTATTTTGTTAATATTAGGCTGTTTAGTTTTAATGAATATTGCTTCTAGTAGTTTAAGTCTGTTTATGCAGTTATTTTTGTGTATTATTTTGGTGTTAGATGATAATATTTTCCGTATATCGGCCGACTGTAGTCTTTTGTTATGTGTAGTAATGTGATGTTGGATGGCGCTGGTATCGGATAAATAGAAAGTTAGACGTTGAGAAAGAGTTGTTGTAGTAGGCCCAATATATGTGTTATGTACTTGTTCTGTTTGGGTTGTAGGGAGACATTCCTTAAAAGGGAATGAGAACATGTATACAACGTTAGTTTGGCTGAGAGTTGTATTGACAGTGTTATTTTTAATAATTAGGTTATTTGTTGTAAATGTTGTATAGTAAATTATAAGTTTGATCTTTTTTGTTGGTCGTTAGGTTTAGTGTATCGTTTTATTTCATATGTATATATATATATATATATATATATATATATATATATATATATATACTAGAGATGAAAGATGAGAATATATATATATATATATATATATATATATAAAACACATAGTACAGATGAAAGATGAGAATAACACATTTTAATGAAACACTGTTTATTAGAACATCAGAAGCTTAAAGCAAGGAACGTAATAACCTTAATCCATGGATTTTTAAAGATAACCTCTTTTCATCAGAGGATAGAAAAAAAATATACGTATATATATATATATATATATATATATATATATATATATATATATATATATGTATATATATTTTTTTCTATCCTCTCATGAAAAGAGGTTATCTTTAAAAATCCATGGATTAAGGTTATTACGTTCCTTTCTTTGAGCTTCTGATGTTCTAATAAACAGTGTTTCATTAAAATGTGTTATTCTCATCTTTCATCTGTACTATGTGTTTTATATATATATACATATATATATTAAGTTTAATTATTATCAGGTAATACATCTGGTATATATCTTCTCCAACAGTGCTCGATACTACAGTAGCTAGTAGTAAAGCTGAAGCAAATATATTATCTGTTTTCTTTACATTACGAAGTCGGAGGTTTGCTAATTGCGATCTCTTTAGAGTGTATTTTCTCTGAACGGGTCCGAACAATAAAACGTTGACTTTTTCTCAATTGAAGCACACACAACCACACGCACCAATATATATATATATATATATATATATATATATATATATATATATATATATATATATATATATGCATATATATAAATATATATATATATTTATATATATTTATATATATGTATATACATATATATATACACATATATATATACACATGTAAACATATATGTATATATATATATATATATATATATATATATATATATATATATATATATATATATATACAGGCACACTAATATATATATATGCATATATATATATATATACATTTATATTAATGTTCTTATCTTTGTTTGCTATGGATGGGGCATCCTGTCGGATGCTAGACATTCACTTGCTATGTTAGACACTCGAGCCGACATATATCTTTAATATTATAACCGTCCCATTAAGTGCAATTGTGTGTATATATCTTGCACCTGGTTCAACGTGTCTATTCGCTAAGTAGTTTTTGGAATTATTTGTTTATTAATGTGGTTGCTAGGATAAGTACTGAAATTATGGCGAGCTTCCTAAGTTTCCAGTTTATTTACACGTCGTTATTAAAATCTAAGTATTTCGTAATATTTTTCTTTTTAAGCTCTGCATAAGCTAGCATCATTAGGGGCACTGACTTAAACTAGGGTTGCTACTCTCTCACTCTCTCTATCGCCCCATATTACTATGTTAGGTTCAACAGCTTTGTTTTCTTGATATGTAGATGTAGGGATTCCATAATCATAGTGGATGGTGTATAACTTAGTTAAAAATGTTGTTTTTTATTGTATATGCTCCCAGCACTTGCTGCTATACTAGATATTCAACTTTTTACATATAGTTCAGTGAAGATAGTTTCACACTCCGTTGTGTTGCATTGTATTGTAGCCAGCCCTTTGTAGAACTTTACAACTAGATGTCAGGTGGCTCACCCTCCCTACTTCTGTCTGACAGCACCTGCACTTGTTGTTGCTGAAACCACGAATATTTTGAAAGGCATTGCTCATCAAGCCTTGAACTTGGGCAGCCATTATCATTTAGCCATTATATATATATATATATATATATATATATATATATACTCTTAGAAGTTTCTCAACCATTAAAACTATATAAAAAAACCTTAAAAAACTGAAGTCCCAAGTCGTTCAGTGGAACATCACTCATGTAAGTAAATTTAACTTTTTCAGTTATTATATTAGTTTGCTTCTTACATTATTTAAGGGATCATCAGTTGTTTACCATGAAAAACTGTTTCGGGAATTTAAAAACAAGACAGTATTAAATGTCATGGCTTCCCAGCAGAGTTGATCAGACCCCACTTCCCTTAAAAGGCAAAAACATAAACGTTCCGTATACTAAACCGTAATTTTGTTCCGTATAAATATTTTTCTAACTTATATTAGTTATTAAAAAAAATTCCTCCTTACCTGTGTTGTTCGTCTGTCTAATAAAATGTATCCGTTACTTACACAAATGTTGCTGCATTTTAAAGAGTGTAGACGAATCCATTAGAAAATATAATGTTTTAATTATATATATGCATACATAAATATACTTTTAGTCCTTTTCTCCCCCTCCTCCTCCTCCTCCTCCTTCTCCTTTGTTGTTCAATTCCTGACATCAATTACAAACAAATATTAAATCCACCTTGTCAACTCATATATATATATATATATATATATATATATATATATATATATGTGTGTGTGTGTGTGTGTGTGTGTGTGTTAGTATCTATTTATAGCTATAACACACACTGTTTCTTTTGAAATAACATAGATGTAATAAGCACGATTTAAATTTAAATTTCAATTGATTCGAAATCCGAAATGCTATTTTAAATATTGTGATTTTTATTCACTGGCAGTTTTGACACTAGACATTGAAAAATGTTAATGAAAAAAAAAGTAATAATTGTAAAAATTACATATTTTCAAGATTGTATTCATGATTACAATGTGCCAAATGTCTGTGATTTCTACAGCTTAATTTCAATACAAAGTGTGCAAATTAAAAATTCACGACATACCGATCACTAGAAATGCACCTGAGTGGCATCTAACCACGTTCATTGGTCGAAAACAAACCTGATGAATTAACAGTATACACTTGACGCTACAATTTGCGGGTTTTTAACTCTTGTCTGCTAATGCAAATAGTGTCTTTTGTTTACCATCAATAAAATTTAATGTTTAACTATTTATATTGAATCGTAGAGATACATTAAACATTTACTAATTTATATCAAATATTATATTTTTTAAATTAGTTCCATGCATATATTTTAACATGGTGATACTATTTTTACATCTTTTTTACTACTGAATACTATCATATGATAATAATACGTACACTTGAATTCATCTTCCGTAGACCCTATGTATACTTTTCTTAGTTATAAACATGATTATTTAGCATTGCTTAGTTTATATGATTAGTTGTCAAAACTGTATATACATTATATATATATATATATATATATATATATATATATATATATATATATATATATATATATATATATATATATATATATATATATATATTATTAATGACAATATATGTATTAGCATATACTATCAGTTCCTTATATCCAATAACTTTTTACTCTTTGTGAATTTTTCTGATAATTTTGCAGTGGTGCAGAGACGATATTGACATAAACATGTTGTTTGGAACACGACAAATGAAACGAACCGTAAAAAATATATCTCACAGAAATATTATTTTTTTTGGAAAAGTGAAAAAATAAAAATAATAAAATAAAACCATGGTTATTGGAATATAATATGAACTGACTTATATATATATATATATATATATATATATATATATATATATATATATATATAAATATATATATGTGTGTGTGTGTGTGTGTGTGTGTTTCTGCATATCTGCCTGTTTCTATGTGTGTGTGCGTTTTAATCTAGCTATACTTGATTAGCCAATGACACGACCATTAACAACGTAAATGTACACTATTGTTTGCGTCGATGGAAAGGTGACCTTAGTTTACTCATATCAAACAATCTCTGCAAAATTTAATCGCAATATAATTATTTAATATAATAAGCCTACAGTTTTAGAAACAGTTACGAATAATTATGTTCAGCTTTGTTTTAAATTGATTACGTTCCCAAACAAGTGTAATGCATGTTATGCAGGATTTAATTTTGTCGAGGGCAATTTGCACCGGATCTGCCAGAGGAATTAGCAAACTGACGTGTTATAGTAACAATTAATGATTCAGAAAAAGTTTCAGTTGAAAGGACACGGGACTATAAAAGTCCAAGTTTTTTATTAAATTTGATGTCTTAAAGACTAATTTATGATATTATTTCGTACTTCTTCTTTTTCCTAAAAAATATATGAATAGTCTAGACTAGTATATACTCCATAGTTGGTTGGTGAATATTTTAAGTTATACAGTTTTAAAGGATATGAAGTATAAACATGCATATGTGTATAATGTCGATATTTAATTCCAAACTGGGTCGTATCTATTTTTGAAACCCGGTGAGTATTATGTATTAATAACGTTATGTTGATATTAGCATGTATATATTATTAAGCTATTTCTGTTCAAGTTGACTCTTCGATAATCCGCGATTGTTGTTGAGGCTAGTGTTTGTATTGTTCTTTGTTATTTATTGTTTAAATAAAATAATAACTGGACTGTATCTACATATTTTTTTAATGGAAATCGCTCCAGACAAGTTATTAAGGTGATGTAAGAAGCTAAAAAAAATCATACTATTTCAAGGTAAACACCACGCCCACGATAAATGTTAGATGGATAGATTCAGACATATGAAAGAGAAATTTGCCCCCTTGTTTCAGAAACATCGTTCATAGAATGTGAGGACTAAAGGACAACATAAAGGGAGCGAGTGTTACGAAGTTAGGGTTAGGGTTAGGGTTATGGTTAAAGTTCACTTTCTACTCTCCTCATTATGATCATCTTTGGTTATGGGAGATATGTTCTTTTGACAAATACTGCTGAAGAGGTATGCATTTAATAACTGTTCTGCTTTTGAATTTCCGAAACAGTTACATGATGAACAGCTGACAATCCCATTTTTCTATTTCATGGTTTAAAGTTTGATTACGGTATGAGTTATAGTTGAGTCTCCCTTTGTATTTCTGAATTATTCAACGGCATGCCGACTTATACGAG
>OY744524.1:24508902-24511402 GCA_963556195.1 Sepiola atlantica | reverse complement strand
CGGCGACGAAGGGAAAGTGAGAGCGAAGCTGACAGAAAAAAAGTAGAAGTAAACAACATATTCGATGTCGACGGCATCTTATCTTCTCGCTCTCTTCGTCAATATAGAAAGCGATTTGAGGAGCATTACATTAGTTTGACTGCTCATGAATAGAGAGAGACGCACACAAGAATGATAGACGTCGTATAATATTCGTACATATATTCGTAGAGAGTGAAAGTGATAGACATAAATGTGCAAATAGATTGTTTGGTGTGTTAGTTAATTACAAATTTCTGCATATTAGAACAATTTAGATAGAATGTTGTTTTTTCTTAAAATATAACTCAAGCTTCAAAATTAAGAGTATTTCAGCTCCTATGTTTGTGTAATTAAACTATATAAGAACATAGCCCGATGGGGGGGGGGGACACTGATTAACACCGATTCATCATAATATATATATATATATATATATATATATATATATATATATATATATATATATATATATATAAATTCCCGAAACAGTTTTTCATGGTAAACAACTGATGATCCCTTAAAATAGTGTTAGAAACTAACTAATATAATAACTGTAAAAAATAAATTGACTTACATGAGTGATTTTCCACTGGAAGACTTGAGACTATAAGTTTTTTTTATTTTTATTTTTTTTTTATATAGTTTTAATGGTTGAGAAACTTCCGAGACTATATATATATATATATATATACGATTATTTTTATTAACACAGACATGTACAAAATCTGCGACACTGGCATGTCGATGTTATCGATCAACAGTTATTATAAACTGAGATCTCATCAGGCAGAGTTAGAATCCGATCTGAACATATGATCATATTTGGAAAGAATGAAATACCCTTTTTTCTACACTTTTTTATTATATCTCTTTCCACTTTATTTTATTTTATTTTATTCTATATTTTATATTTGAGTTTTGATTCGATTTTAACTTTTTAATTCTTAACGGTCTCAACCACGTGACTTCCTAAATTTTGAAATTTTAAATTTCTTTTCTTCTTTTTCTCACCTTTTCATTCTTTTCAAATATGATCTAATGTGAAGATGTGATTCTAACTCTGCCTGATGAGATCTCAGTTTATTATGACTGTTAATCGATAACATCGACATGCCAGTGTCGCAGATTTTGTACATGTCTGTGTAAATAAAAATAATCATATATAAAAGCTCTATTTGATATTGAGCACTTTTTATAAACCCGGTTTAAATTCTTTCGATTACTACCTTGTGGATGTTTTAACTGGATTATATATATATATATATATATATATATATATATATATATATATATATATATATATATATATATATATATATATATATATATATAATATTGTTGTTATCTGATCCGTGACAATACATCGGATTTCACGAATTCTCGGTCAGGGGAGACGTTTACATAATACTTGTTGGCAATTCATTAGATTATGTACCAAAAATTTTAAAAATGAAGAGATAGATCACAACATTCTATACGTCGACATATTCTTATGAAAATGTTGTCGTATAACGCCAAATTACTAAGATATATCTTAACATGTTTCCTCAAAATGCAATTCAGATTATTATATGTGTCCGTTTGAGCAAAAGAGTATAGAAACGAAAGAGAATAAGTAAATGTTTTCTTCTAGGCCATCTTCAAATTTCTGTATAATTTTCATACTCTGTGAATTGCAATCCATTAAGTACCAAATTGTCCGAACAGACATTAACACCAGTAATTCATTTTTAAAAGAATCTACAGATGAAAGTTATGTATAACGTATAAATGAGTTGATATTTTTCCAAGTAGTTTCACTACTGTATGCAATATTGTTTTCATTATTTTCAAATCTCCGATTGTTTTTTTGTTTTTAAACGTAACCGTTCATTCTATAGAACAGTTTCCGATGTAAGTTCACGTAAGATTATCTTCCATATTCGAAATTCCGAAAATACGTTTTTAAAATGAATTTCTGGGAATAGTATTTCGATTAATAACATTATTCTTCTAAACAGTATTCATGTTCGTAACAAATATTAAAACTATATAAACCAACATATAACTACTATTTAATAACCGAAAGCTGCAAGATCAAACTAGGCGTATTTCCACTTAATAAACAAGTGGAACATATTGACGAGTATAATTTTTAGCTTGACACCGGAATACACTAGAGTTATTCGTTCACGCTTCATTTTAATTGTCACTTGACGTAAATAAACGAAGTAAATCGAACAAGCTGTATTTACTTTCAGCGTCTCATTTTGCATCGTTGCATGTTACTTCCATATTTTCTTCACAATAATTATATGACTTATAATATGTTAGGAAATTAGCAAAAAGCAGTTTATGTTGTTTTACATACTCATGTGTGATCTATTTGCGTTCACAGATTTATATTTAATTGTCAAGCGTATTTACTTTACGGTATGCAGTGAATGGAGTTAAATAATAAACTGTAGCAATTTTTAACTAAGTACATCACCGGATCGGA
>OY744524.1:24498902-24503902 GCA_963556195.1 Sepiola atlantica | reverse complement strand
ATACTACAGAATATTAATCCCTTTAAAGCAGGGTTTTAAAATAAATATGCAAATTATGAAAACCTAATTAAGAATAGCTAAAGTTTGGAGGGGGGCATTTGCCGATTACTATATATATACAGTATTTCAAAATATGTCGTATATTAGAATTAAATATCAATAAGCATTTTCATGTCAATATAGTTTAGATATGTGGAAAAAACTTTCGCATAAATCTATTTAGAGGCAAAATGCATGCATATATATATATATATATATATATAAATAAATGCGCGTTACTTCAGCAATCGAACGCTCTTTTGACGGATGTCTTTAATAGGTTTACACTTTCACTGATTTATCGGGTTGTTTATAGTGACCGTCAGAAGTTAAGTTAAAAACATGATTTGTGTTCCGGGGTTCGATTCCTGCGACCGGTATGAATAATTATCCTTACACTGAGGATTCCCGTAAAGAGGAAACGTATGAGATGAAACAAATATTTAACATTTTATATATATATATATATATATATATATATATATATATATATATATATTTATTGCTTATGTGTTAAGCAATACGTTTGAGGAAATAATGGTTTCTACATTGCGTAATGCAAATTGTCATCTGTAAAAAGAGTTGAATTATCTAGACTATGAAATTCGTAAATGTTTAAACAAATTATTCATAATTTAAGCGGTCCACACATATAGAAGAGTTTTAATTACCCACTAGACACTATCCTCGAATGTCTACGGCTTCTCTGTAGAAGGGTTTGCCATGACAAACTGACATCTAAATACTTCGGGCTACAAGTAAACCCTGACCAAATATTCAAAATAACATAGTATTCGAAGCCCAAATATGAATTTCTGGGCACAGCTATACACTGACATATACGAGGAATGGTGTACCTTTTCCAAGTAAGGTTACCCTAAGTAACAGCACTTAGCTGGATACTCAACTAGACCTAATAATTCTGGTCCTTGAATCCGCTAGCTGGTAATCCACCAGACTAGATGAATTATTGCCCTAGAATCCAGTAAGACTAACATACCACGATAAAAATACATTATAACATAGTTTACTGGTCAATTGGGGAGAAGAAAAATAATGTTTCTCATATAGAAATCAAGTGTTAGTCCAAAGAAGGGGCCCATTGATTTCTGAGTACTTAGACGTAAGTAAAATGAAACAAACACGGATATATATATATATATATATATATATATATATATATATATATATATATATATATATATATATATATATATGTGTGTGTGGGTGTGTGTGTGTGTGTGTGTGTGTATTTATGGGTAGGGTTATTACTGGGTACAGTGCGAGTTTCACATACAGTGTTACAATATAAATAACGCAGTAAAATCACAAGGTATGCATCTATCTCTTTTTCCCCCAACTATAATTAGCTAATAGTGCAGTGTATCACCTGAACCTTTTATAGGAATAATTGGTCTTACGAAATTCATATAATTTAAGTAGTCGTTTTGATGAAGTGTGTCTTTAACACGTACGCTCTTTACATATATTACACGTTTTTGTAGAGAGAGTGGGTCTTTTTCACAACCATGCTTGAGGCAGTATTATCAAATTGATGTATTCCGATGCAGCTAAGTTATCAGCGTTTCTTATTTGAAGGTGTGAATGGCGATTTATGGAAGAAACATACAAACCAATATTTTATTGTTTATTATATAATATTGAACAATAATATCTCGTCCGAACGTCTATATAGGAGAGCAACTGTACTTTCAGATATGACCCAATTATAATTTTAAAGAATTATTTGGGTCACGAAAATGAGTATTGAGACTGACTATCTCGTCAGGAAAAAAACAAAACATGATCGTAGTAAAAAAATACAATAAGTCATACACATTTTGAAGGAAAGAAGAATAACCTAAAATGGTTGTCTAATTTTGATTTATTTCTAACATATATAATACAGGAGAGATAGCATGTACTGATTTATCTATCTCGATAGTTTATAATAGTTTGGGATGTATTATTGGATCGTATCAAATATGAATATTAAAATTTTGAAATTAACCTGAAGTTCAAGTGAATGTCACAAAACCATTGTTTCATAGACAGTTATACACGTGGATTTTATATTTTGTGTCTCCGGAGAACTAGTAAGTTTTGAAAACATCGATCGAAGTAAGATGTTTGAATACTGAAAAAAAAAAAAGAAATGTATGCATAAACAATTTGTTGGAACAAACATGTGGGTGTGTGTTGGTTTGGGTGTGTGTTTGTGTGACTGAAGTCGTCACTTGACGTATGAGACAAAAAAAAGAAAGTGGAGTCACTTTTACTACTAACCACGATGATGACTACCCACTGATCAGCAGGCTGTTTCCACTATAAAAGAAAACCGAAGTTATATTTATTCATATATATATATATATATATATATATATATATATATATATATATTTGGTTTTCGACACATACAGGTGGACTAGGTTTTGAATCCTAGGCTATAATGTGCACTAGTGAAGTGTTCAGAAGGATTCAAAACTCGAGTCTATACTCTGATTGGAGGTGACGGTGAGGTTTGTCTGATTGTGAAACTACATGTAATTCACTCACATCTTTATATATATATATATATATATATATATATATATATATATATATATATATATATATATATATATATATATATATATATAGTCTAAAGAAGCTTTGAGTTATTTTAAACAAAAAGACAAAAAAAAAAAAGGAAAAAAAAAAGAAGGAAAATGCAGTTTAAATTCCCAGAGAAACTAACTAAATCCAAAATAGTGTAGACTTAACATTTGTTGGAAAATTCATAAATAAATAATATATAATAGTAAGTAAATAAAATAAAAAGGGGGATTGAGTATCTAACAGTGAAAAAAAAAGCAGGAGACCTTAACGTAAGCATCTAATATTAATACGGGGATCTTCAGCTGTTTACCATGTAACGGTTTCGGAGATTTAAAAACAGGACAGTTATATGCATGGCTCTCCAATGGTACAGGTAAAACTACCATTTCCCCAATAATCAAGTGTCGAAATAATTCAGCTTAAAATGTTACTTATATATACATAAATAAATAATAATAAAATAATAATAATAATAATAATAATAATAATAATAATATACTACCCTTAAAACTACCGTGTGATATGGTAATTTGCATATCAAATAAAATCATTTATAACAATAGTAATAATAATAATAATAATAATAATAATAATAATAATAATAATAATAATGATAATGATAATAAAATACTATCTAAACACTACACCTACGAACCATTCTACGATATAGTAGCTAGAAATAAAATTATATAGGAATTAAGGTTGCATTAAAAAAAAATTTTTTTTTAAATAAAAGAAAGATATTATATATATATATATATATATATATATATATATATATATATATATATATATACATATTTATATACATACATAAATATATACATATATATATATTCTGATTAATGCAAACATTGTAAAAAAAACAGAATTCGTCTGTTTATAACTTTTTCAAATATTTTTTCAATTTTTCTGATGGTCTTTTTTGTATTAAAATAATAAAACAAAATTAACATGTGTAACCTTTGGCACATCTACTTATTTTTTTAAAATGTTAATACATTCAACAAATAAAAACGGTATAATTAAATAGACGAATTCTGTTATTTTTAACAATGCTTGCATGAATATATATATATATATATATATATATATATATATATATATATATATATATATATATATATAGTGCATGCTGATAGTGCATAGTATATATATATACTTATATATATATATATATATATATATATATATATATATCATAGTACTTTCCATTATCACATAATATTATTTGATAATGTATTGAGCCATTTGGCCTGTTCAGATTTTCTGACAGTATATACAGTATCCCATGTATTAAGCTGTTATTTTTGTTGATGTTATTGTTTGCGCGGATAGTATTACTAAACAATCGAGTATTTAATCCGCAGAGCTTGAAATAAGCAAAGCGTATCCAAAGTTAAAAATGAGACTCGTACAACATTCGAGCATGTGCATCTAAAGAAGGACCGTCTAACTTATGTATATATATATATATATATATATATATATATATATATATATATATATATATATATATATATATACCTGTGTGTGCCCCATAATTCAATATGAAACGGTGTGTCTTCTAATTCAAATACAGAATTAAAGATTAAGCTTTTAAAAGATTGTATTCATTAAGTTGATGTACAATAAATAACCACATAAGTTACGCTAACCTAAGTTTGTCAGCCGACATCATAGTCCCAGCCTATGTTATATTCTACACCATTTATTATAATTCTGTCAGGTTTCTTTTAATTCCAAATACAATAAAAGACTAAACACTTTTCTAAAAGTTCACTTGAGAAAATAAATAGTTTCCTTGGTAGAAATAATAATTCAGAAATGAACACAAATCGATAAAATAAAGAAAAATGTGACCTATTTGGTAACTCATTGGACTGAAGTTAGAATGTTTGTATCAGCAAAAGTGAGTTTGAAAAGCCAGGTTAATTTTTTTTTTAATTAAGAGACAAAATCAATAAATAAGCTATTTCGGTTCGGTATATCTCTCTCCTTTTTTTCGCAAAATTATCTTTGATTTGGTGTAATGGTTAAAATAATATTAATAATTGTAACATCGCCTACTGTTAATAATGGACTATTCCAATTTTGTGTGTTTTACTTTCTTTTTTACTTACGGTCGTTTATAATTGGAGAGAGAGAGAGAGAGAGAGAGAGAGAGAGAGAGAGAGAGAGGGAGAGAGATAGATAGATAGATAGAGAGAGAGAGAGAGAGAGAGAGAGAAAGAGAAAGAAAGAGAGAGAAAGAGATAGATAGATAGATAGATAGAGAGAGAGAGAGAGAGAGAGAGGGGGATAGATACAGAAAGAAAATAAGAAGAAGCGTGCTACAGATTGGGAACGCACACAATATACCG
>OY744524.1:24493902-24496402 GCA_963556195.1 Sepiola atlantica | reverse complement strand
ATGGAATTTATATTTCCAAAATATGTCTTATCAGACATGATAAGATCTTTGATAAAAATATGGGTATCGTAATACCACCATTTTTGTTATTTTTTTTGTTGCTTGCTTTATTTACATATTAACCTATGTATTCTACAGTGTTATTTTTATTTTGTAACTGTTATTTTAATTATTTTCATATCTTTTGCATATATTCAACTATTTAATTTTTGCTAATATAATTATTTTATGTATATATGTATATATATATATATATATATATATATATAAACAGGCATATATTGTGTATATATAAAGGTACACATGTATAGGCTGTAACGTAGTTCTTTTTGATATCCTGACCCACTTCTAAAATTATTACCCTCCCTCCTCTCTTACCAAACATTCAACTCGCATAAAATTCAGTCAGCTTTTCATGATCATTTCTCTCTAAGCCAGAAGTAGCTATATTTTTATAAGGTCGGAGCTAAAACATGTGTTCACATATGTAGCCTAATATTTTTTGATAAATAATAATTCATTAAAAAATATAGCTGTGCTTGTTATTGAACACTATGTTATAAACACGAAAGTTTCATAGAATTTACATATATAAATTTCTCTCTCTCTCTCTCTCTCTCTCTCTCTATATATATATATATATATATATCTATATATATATATATATATATATATATACCTTGCAGTCTTTTTAAAAGTTTCAGCTCGATGATTGTCAATTAGTAACAACAGAATATACATAAGTCAGGTTCATTTTATATTCCAATAACCATTTCTTTTTGTTTTAAAAAATTTTTTTTTTCCGCATTTCAAATAGACATAACATTTCTGTGAGGTGCGAAATTCATGAGTGGTTTTAAATAAAAAGCGGAAATTAACCCTCGAGAACTCTTTTGAAAAACATCCTATCATCTGTTGATATATAACATCGACATGCCAGTGTCGCAGATGTTGTGCATGTCTGGGTAAATAAAAAAATAATCATATAAATATATATATATATATATATATATATATATATATATATATATATATATATATATATATATAGTAAGTTATGAAAATATATTTATGGCAATTAAGCTACACAGAGGCTCCCGCGTCTCATCCCCGGGGTGAATCTTCAGGCAATTTAGCATGAAGATTCCCCCGGGGATGACACGCAAGAGCCTCTGTGTAGCTTAATTGCCATAAATATATTTTCATAGCTTACTACATAGCTCTACTTACGTGTCGCGCACTGTAGAAGTAAATACTGAAAATTGATACATAAAAAATTATATCTCTTTATAAAATGTCATGTGTATACATGAAATACTAATATATATATATATATATATATATATATATATATATATATATATATATATATATTAGTAGTAAGTTTTTGAAAGGCTGTGGGCAATGCAATTCCGGGTAAGATGCAAGTTGTAAGGAACAAAAACAATAACAATAAATAGTAAGTCTTATATCGTATTCGATTTATTGTTATTGTTTTTGTTCCTTAAAACTTGCATCTTACCCGGAATTGCATTGCCCACAGCCTTTCAAAAACTTACTACTACTATACCCAGCAATGCTTCAAGCAAACTACCATTCTCTACTATATATATATATATATATATATATATATATATATATATATATATATATATATATGTAACTTCCTTTGGTAGATTGCGCGAAATAATCAGCGGAGTGCTCGATTAATCGAGTATCAAAATTAGGAGCGCAATATTTATTTATTTGTTGTGTACAGAAATCTAGCACTACATCAGTACCGTCGAATTCACATTTATGTAACAGTTGAAAACATAAGCTGAAGAGAGCCAGATGATAAGTCCTTTTGAGCTTGAAACCGACGGTACTGATGCTGTACTAATGTTCAGTACACAAAAAATATATATGTATGAATAAATATTTAATTATTGATACTTGCAGACGCTAGGGTTTGAAGCTTATTGCTCTTATCAGTGCATGAAAGTAGATCGGGAGGCGCGAACCCGATTCACAGAGTCAGCCTTGAATATGCAATCAGTCGCAATATCGACTCGGCCACCAAAAACTGCCATGTATTGATTTACTCCTCTCGAGGAGTTAGGCACAAAGCCAGTTTTTATCTTACTCCCACAAGTAAGATGTGACCCAAGGTCGGGTCGGGAAAGTGAGGTTTAAAAATTGCCTGGGCAGCCCCGTCGGCATTTCCCGATAGAGGCGCCTCAGGCAGTAAGCAATAAACTTACTCCCCCCCCCCCCAAAGAATGGAGGCAAAGCCTGGGAAGGTGAACCTCCTAGAACTGCACAGGACAGACGCATAGACCGGCGTAAATCAAGCCCCGAAGGCCAAGACAATACCAGTCTATGGGGTGCAGTATCCATCGGAACAGATACTACACAGGCCAAGAACATTAAACAACAATAACTTAAGATGTATATGTAACTAAGCGAGCACAGATAGAAGACTAGTCGAGAGTGTTCGATGAATTTAATCGAAACTTTG
>OY744524.1:24488902-24491402 GCA_963556195.1 Sepiola atlantica | reverse complement strand
TTGTTCGATTTTAAATCTCATTTACATATAATTCAATCTACTATTGCATCTGACTAGTAAATGCTCATTCGTTATTGTTGTACTGTGTTATTTGTAATACAATACCATACTTTGCTAAAATTCATTAAACATTGCTTCGTCGGATCGTATCGAATGCGAATAGCGTACATTATTGAATAATCACTTAAAATAATTTTGGGATTTAAATCTTTTAAAATTTAACATTATAATAAAACATTTTAACTTTAAGTTTAAATATAAGAAAACAAATTCAAATTGATAATTTAAATGACTTCACTATATTATGTTTTGTTTTAGAATGTACACCAATGGACCTCAATAGTTATATATATATATATATGTATATATATATATATATATATATATATATATATATATATATATATATATATATATATTCGTATATATATATATATATATATATATATATATATATATATATATATATATATATATATTAGTATAAATAATTATTGGTTTATTACATTTTTTATGTTTTCGCATTATCTTGGCCATTAATACGGAAATAATAACCAGCCTTCGTTTAATAATATTTGTATTTTTACTTACGAATGAAAGGTTTAGGGCTTATCAATGAACTTCTTTAAAATTTATTAGTTTCATAGGACTTTAAGTTTCGTCAATAATGCCAATACTTAATTATGATGTGTATAAATACAAAAAACAAACATTGCATTTACAATTAGTTGTTCAATTGCATCATATCTTTCTTTTTAAATAGATACATACCAGGCAATATTATTTCGGACTAACTTGCGTATTTCAAGTCTGTAAAAAAAATCAGTGCGGCCAAAATCAAATAGTTGTTTGTTTAGTATGCAGTGTTGTAAACCTTTATATAAATAGGTGCTCTCTACTTTAAATACATTCAAGTCTACACTCAGAAATATACCGTTTCATATATTTTTATGTCTACATATAATTTGATATTAAACGGACTTTTCTTTTAGAATTAACACTGTGACTAAATTCCATATATATATACATATATATATATATATATATATATATACATACACACATATATATATATATATATATATATATATATATGTATGTATATATATATATATATATATATATATATATATATGTATATATATATATATATTCAATGGTAACTATACATTATTTTAATCTTCCATCAGCAATTTTAGTTCTATTGAAACACCGGAAATTCTACCCACATTCAAATTATTTCATGTCTATACATCTGTTATAATTATGCCAGCGGGTTGAGTTTCCGCTATTCTGTGAAACCGAAGGTACCAATATATGATCAAAATAATGTATAGTAGTCATTGAATGAAAATATATCGGCACTTGCTCAAGTAACGGAACAATCTTGTTATTCTTCTATATCAATTCGTTGCAGACACAATATATATATATATATATATATATATATATATATATATATATATATATATATATGTATGTGTGTGTGAGTGTGTGTGTGTGTGTACATATATAGATAAATAATATAAATATAAATATATATATATTGTTTAATAATGTGTTATAAGACACATTAAAAAGTGGTCAAGTGCGTATGAGCGTATGTATTTAATTTCTATGGCCACTATACATTTTGTGCGTGATCCATTATCGATACCATCAGTTTGAGGGAAACACGGTTGATTCAATGTTTAATTTCATTTGAACAAACATATGAAAAATAATGAATATAGAAATATTTAATTCACAACTGGTATAATAAAGCATATGCGAAGGGAGTGCATCTACATATATTATATCTTATATATTATATGTTAATACATATACTATATATATATATATATATATATATATATATATATATATATATATATATGTACAATATATATATGTGTATAAAATATATATATATATACATGTTATATATATACTATATATATATATATATATATATATATATATATATATATATATATATATATATATATTGATAACAGGAAAGTAAAAGCAATATTTTCAAGAGAGACTCAATATAAATAAGAGCCTTTATATACAAGTATATACATGTATATATATATATATATATATATATATATATATATATATATGAATATATATATAAATAAATATATATATAAATATATATATATATGTAAATATATATATATTTATATAAATATATATATATATATACATATATATATATATATATATGTATATATATATATATATATATATATATAGAGAGAGAGAGAGAGACACACACACAGATAGTGTGGGTGGGATTAGTGTGTGGGGATCTATATATAAGTGTGCGTCTGTATAATATAATTATATATATATATGTATGCAACTGTAAGCATATAATGTATACATATGTATGTATTATTTATATATGATATATTTATGATATACAAATATATGTACACACATATATTCTATACAACTGAACGACCCATTTTATTATATATATATATATACATATAGATATATATGTGAT
>OY744524.1:24478902-24481402 GCA_963556195.1 Sepiola atlantica | reverse complement strand
ATATACACTTGGAGCAGCATGGATATGTTCAGCCAAGTACGCCTGTCTTTGTTTGTGGACAGTTGGTTACATGAAAGAAGACAGACAAATATGTGAATCTGTTTTGCTGTTATGCACTAATGTAGTTGCGTGGTTTAATAGTTACAGGCGTGTACTTTGGCCTTGGCGTTCCACATATGTTTTACGGAGGATATAATTGATATACTTAGTATAATTCCCAGCTTTACAATTAGTTTTACAAAAAAGAAACCTGCTTAACCCGGCATTGCTTCTCTACCACTCTCCCTGTTATTAGACTCGAACAATGCTGGTACGTGGGGGGGCGGTTGCGCAAACCTGGATTCATACATGCATCCTTTAAAGAGGTATCTATTGTCTCTCGAGTCGGAAAGGAGTTAATATATACACACATGTGTTAGACTTACTGGCCTCATATACGTCATTTTGATCTCGAATAAGGTTTCTAAATTGCTGTTGAATGGCAGTGATACATTATATTAAACATTGATATTTGTTTACTGAGAGAGAACGTGTGAAAATTGCATCCAATATACGTAGTTTAAATATACTATTCACCGATTTCAAAATTGTTGTATAACGAATCGACAGATGAGATATTTAAACGGTTCTGAAATTACTGTCACTTATACCGAGGTTTTACAAAAAAATAGTTTGGGGTTTAAAAGAATAGTAAATAAAACCAAAAAAAAAAAATAATAACTTTGCCTTTTAAATTGTTTACTTCAATTCTCATCAAACAGACACACTGTCACTGTGACGTAAGAAGATACTATAAATAATGTTTATCTACGATTGTGAATTTTTATTTTTTAAATTTTTTTTACATATTGTTTTTAACCGTAACATAATGGAATATGCACTTATATACATACATATATTAATATCAAAGAGCATACATCTGTTCTATATCTCCATATCGAATTATTTACTGTTTATTTTCAAATGATCATACATAAACTATTTCAAAGTAAATGATGTTGGTAAATTAGTGAAAAACGATTTATTTAAGTTTAACTACTCGTTGGTGATCTATTTGCGCTAAAAAATAAATATTTGATATATGATTTAAATTATAAGCATTAAAAGTTACCGTAAATATCGATCTTAAGCAAAGTAACCATTTTGTTTAGCCAATTGTTTACATCATGAACCTTACTTCTTCTCAGGAAAAGTTGGCTATTTTACTCAGAATTGATACTTACGGCAACTTTAAACGCTTATAGCTTACATTAGATGTTAACTATTTATTTTTAACGCAAATAGGTTCTAAATAAAAAAATGTAAATAAAAGTACATTTTTTTTACTAATTTCGCAACTGTATTTTCTTTAAAATAAGTTATGTTGTCAATAACAATGATTGCGTTTTTAAACACTTTTAATTTTGGTTGATACATATTTGTTTATTTTTATTCATGATTCTAGTGAAATAGCATACTTTCATTTCCCCTGAGAAAAACATGTTTGCTTTGGCTGTATCATGTTTAAAATCACACAATTACGATATAACAGTAGTAAATTTCTCCTACAATCTGTCATCATTTCCCATATCAGTAAACAATAAAAAGTAACGTCTCCTCTATGAACCTATGAACGTCTATCTTTCTTCATGGTACACATAACATAAATATCTCCATAAAATACCTTAGATGTACCGACAGAAATGCTCATTTATCTCGGCTATATTTCTATCGCAAAGTAGAATACACGTTAAACAGCCATACAGTACACTTAAAGTTATCGTATCGTCGGAGTTGGAACCATAAAGACGCAAGCCATTCACTTATTTATATCTCAATAAAATCACGAAATGTGCCCATGCAAACGCATTAATAGGGATACTAACCTCCCATGCATATAAAACACGTGGGAGCGCCATCTTTTTCTTACAAGTAATCGGAGAATGATAAATTTATTTAAATTATTATCATTTTTCAAATATTAAATCTTAATGGTGTCTATACTATAAACTAAATTTAAATCCTAAAACTATCTAATTTAAAAACTCATAAAAAATTCTTTAAGATCTAACTCTGATTATTTAGAATTATCAACTTCATGTTTGTAAAATATTTAAAATGACAAACGTCAGTATATACATTATTAAAATGCAAATGTTTGGCTCCGGAAAATATACTGTTTACATATTGAAAATTGACACTACCACAACAATAATAAACCATTTTGTAAGTCATAAAAGAATAAGTAAATACAATCAATGAAACAGGTTAGCCAGATTTTTAGACACTATGTTTAATAAATCCAACATCAACAATAAAGTTATGCTTTAGTACATCTTGTTATTGGGTTTTATGCACACATACCACTCTCCCTTCTCTCTGTTTTTCTCTCTCTCTCTCCTTTTATATATATATATATACATATATATATATATATATATATATATATATATATATATATGTATGTGTATATACATATATATATTTCTATATATATATACATATATATAGAAATATATAT
>OY744524.1:24473902-24476402 GCA_963556195.1 Sepiola atlantica | reverse complement strand
TAGGTACGAACTCATAGCTGTGTCGCTGCTTGTTTTTTTTTTGGTGTGTTTTTATTACTTTTTTATTATATATATTTTATTGCTATAGTTTTTTTATGTAGTATTTTTATGATCTCCCTGCTCTAGCCTCGCGCGCTCTCTTTCTCTCTCTCACACTCCCTCTCGCACGCGCGCTCTCTCCCTCTCTCACTCTTTCTCTCTCTTTTTCTCACATTCACTCTCACCTACTCTGGCACGGCTTTTTAATTCGTCCGGTCTTCGTCGTCGTCGACGTCCTCGCCGCTATCCTTACTGCGACTTTTTCTCCCCGGATCTTGCTATTAAGAGAGGTTGAAACCATCTGTGGTAGGAAAAATAACCTAAGAAAGAGAAAATCGTGACCAAAGTAGCAGCAGCAGCGGCATCCGTGCGCCCCTTCGATGCCTGTGAACCGTGTATGAGGCAACACATTTTTTTCTCTCGGCCACCAATCAGATTCATTGTCGCTTGACCTAAACCTAACCTTCGCCTACGTAACTCGACGCGGTTTCTCCTTCCGCGACGAAAAGCAGTTCCCTCGAGTCGCGCATTCAGATGGAGAACAAGCTTTGCCTGAATGAGGAGGGGGGTATTTTTCCAGTGTAAGATGAACTCTGCGAATACATATTCGATATATATATATATATATATATATATATATATATATATATATATATATTGCATTTCTTATTACACTTTTTTTTCATTACTATACTAGAACATGCGTGATATTTAATACTCATTATTTTCTTTCGAAACTATCGGATGGTTTTATATTATTTTTTTCCTTTGGATACTAATTTGTAATGTTTAATTTTAATTAACGTCACTGAAATTCGATATTTCGCCAAACACGTTATATATATATGTCCTATCCATACTATTTACAAAAAAACTGCATTGTCATGAAGGAGGAAATGTATTCATAGTTAACCATGACAACACGTATATTTAATTTCATATATAAAATGAAAATATAATTCTGTTATTTATTGACATATGATATAATATTGTGCATATAGATACATATCGTATATAATATGTACATATATATTAATTTATACATATACCAATATGTTATATATAGACATCATATGTAAAATATATACACTCATAAAGGGTATATATGTTTATAATATATTTAGGCACATGTATAAATTATGATGTATAAATATGTAGCTATATAATATATACAACATATTAAATATATAACATATATACATATATAATGTACGTGTTTGCTTATAATATATATATATATATATATATATATATATATATATATTGAGACATATATACATCCTCATATAGTATGTAAGCATATACGAGATGTAAACATTTATAAATACCTATATATATATATATATATATATATATATATATATATATATAAATATATACACACATCCGATAAACGTTCATAATTGTAAACAGTATTTTCTCTATAATGCAATGAAAACATATATTACATATATTCATTTATATCATTGTATAATATATAACATAGAGATAGATCATATAATATAAGCACCGTATCTAAACATAATATATAAACAAATATAAAAATACATTTAAATATATATATATATATATATATATATATATATATATATATATATATATATATATATATATATATACATGTATGTATGTATATATATACATATCATGTAAATATGTATTTATATGATAAATATACGCACATACATATATAACTTATATAATATACCCATCATATGTATGAATATAATATACACATCTATAGCACATATGATACAAAAACATAAATTATATCATTTATTCTATATTATACAGCCAGAATCATGTATATCCTTAATTTACAAAACAGCATAACGTTTAAAAATATAATATGTAAACATTTAATAATATACACATATGTATTTGTATATCTGAGCCCATATATATATATATATATATATATATATATATATATATATATATAAAGATAGAGAGAGAGAGAGAGGGATAGAGTTAGAAAGAGATGGAGAGAGAAAGTGAGAGAGATTGAGAGAGAACAGAGACAGATGGATGTAGATATGTTTGTGGGTATACATATATATATATATATATATATATATATATATATATATATTATAATATATATTATATTATATAAATATCGTATGTATTGCTTTCAAGGCCTATTTCTCTCGTGAGAGACAATCGTACGTACTTAGTGAGGCATTTGTTACGCAATTATCAACTGCATCTCTCCCGAACAAGCATTATTTATGAATTAAAAGTAGGAGTTAAATGTGTCAGGGAATAATGACATATATTTATTAATATGATATATATATATATATATATATATATATATATATATATATATATATATATATATATATATATATATATATATATATAGTATGCTATGAAAATATATTTATGGCAATTAAGCTACACAGAGGCTGCCGCGTTTCCTCCCACGGGGAGGGGGGATCTACAGGCTAAAATGCAT
>OY744524.1:24453902-24468902 GCA_963556195.1 Sepiola atlantica | reverse complement strand
ATATTCGTTTATTCCATTGAAGTTATCCTTTATCAGTGAAACATTGAGTTATTAAAAAAGTAAATAACATGGACTTTCCTCTCCCCAATTGACCAGTTAACTATGTAATAGTATATCTTTCTTTTGGTCTATATATATATATATATATATATATATATATATATATATATATATATAGAGAGAGAGAGAGAGAGAGAGAGATAGAGAGAAGGGGGTTGTGTAGCATCAGTGCAGTTCCGACGAGAGAAAAAAGTGTATTTAAAGAATTGTGGTTACCAACGCTAGTAAAAAAACATTTTCAATAATTATTTATTATCTTATCATTTTCACATTTTAAGTTTTTTTAAAATATAATTTCATAACGCGTTTCGAGCATTTATCATTTATCCATTATGCTCTCTTCAGATGTATATTCGATTTGATAAAAGTGTTTCATTTAAGAAAACATTTCATTTTTCTTTCATTTAAAAGTGTCTGTTCCATTTGACAGAAACAATGTTTGGTCCATTTGACAGAAAAAATGTTATCTTGTTATCGAAACGCGTTATGAAATTATATTTCTAAAAAACTAAAAATGTTAAAATGATGAGATAATAAATAATTATTGAAAAAGTTTTTTTTACTAGCGTTGGTAACCACAATTCTTTAAATATATATATATATATATATATATATATATATATATATATATATATATACATGTTAGGGTATATCTTTCTTAATACTTTAACTTTAGTGTTAATCTCAAAAAAATGTTCAAATCAAAACCATAAGTGTAGCTAATATTTCGTCCTTATATATCGAAATACGTAACCAGACTTACATAGAATAGTTTGTAAATTATAATATATATAAGTAATTACCACGAGAAGAAGAAAGTTGAAGCGATACATTTTTACCTTATTCTGATTAAGTTTTCCGATTAATTGGTACGTAATTGAACCTATGCATATGAGTCTTATTTTTTTTCTATCTATGCAATTATTCACTTATTTCACTTCATATATATATATATATATATATATATATATATATATATATATATATATATATATATATATAATATGTATATATATATATCTATACATAAATATATAAGGGCTGGCGGGACAGTTATAAAAGTGGGTGGGGGGGCTTCTCCTAAAAAGTGGGAGGAGGGCCGGTTAAACACATGCATATCAAGTTAATTATTGATGACCGTAAAGTAGGGTGGGCCAAGTCAAAAAGTGAGGGTGCTTCAGCCCCCCCCCCCCACCTGCTCCCCGGTTCCGCCGTCCATGTATACATATATATATATATATATATATATATATATATATATATATATATATATATATATATATATATACATATAAGTGTATGTATAAATATATATCTATACATATGTATACATATAAATATATATATATATATTTATATATATATATATATATATATATATATATATAGAGAGAGAGAGAGAGAGAAAGACACGCATCACCATTTCTAATCTTCACACACACACACATACACACACACACACACATATATATATATATATACACATGCAAACAATAAGTTTCGATGAGAGTATTCACATGCGCACATTTACATTTGTAAATACATACTTTATTTTTGTTATATATCAATTTCTATTCTATTCATATACATTGATATATTTGTTTTCGCTTTGTTTTAACCTATATTTTACTATTCGCTTCTTAATTTAAAAATTGTAAACATCCCGTTCTTTTTTTATTTTCGCCCAGAATTATCTCCCCTTTTCATATTCAAAATTGGCAAATTCCTATCTTGTATTTATTTCCATTTCATTGGATGGTTACTTGTACAGTTCGGTTTCTTTTCTATCGCTCTGTCTTTTACGGATATTGATATTTTCTTTCAATGTTTCTATTCGCGTTCGCGTTTGAATTGTATTTATTTGTCAACCTTTTTTTTATCTTTTAAACGTGTTTCATTTAATTTATCACTACTGTCTCGTTATCCTCATCTCTTTCTTAGGTGTTATTGCCATTTTCATTCATCCGTCTTGATTTGGTTTTCTTCTTTCAATCTTAGGTTCTTAATTTTAATTATTTATTTGAATACCATCCGTGTTTATTTTTTCTAATTCTTTCTTTTTGATTAATTTAGTTTTCTTACTTTTTCTTTGTTGTTTTCTATTTTTCCTATTAATTACATATCAGCAATGGTGTGTGATTAGGATAACGTTATTGTAATCACGATATCTCCAGGATACATTTTTCTCATCCCCAGGAAATGTATACATCCGCAAAACCCGGTGATACGGTTAAAATAGCAACTTGTGTTAAGTTAATTGTTTACAATAAATCGTAAACAATCGTTTTTTTTTCATTAAAATACTAAATATTCAGTAAAAAAAAGAACAATTGAAATGTTACTTGAATGCATAAGTTTCAAACTTAATCTCTAATAAAATATCGTCGGGTTCGAGACTAGCTATATAGATACTGTCTCAGACTATGGGATCGTTTATTCCAAGTATAAATCTTGTAGAACCTATTGTGATAAAGTACACATAAATACTGTTTGGAAAGGTGTGACTACGTAATTAACCAGCCAGTCTATGACTAAACTAGTAAGTTGTGTTTAATTAATCTATACGCTAGATAATTAAGCGACATTATGTAATTAAAAAAAAACAATATAATATTAAACAATTTTGTTCTAGGCTTGAACATATTTCTTCTTTAAGAATAAACTAATATAAAAGTATTATCCATGTAAAAATAGAGCTTCTTAAAGTAAAATAATAAGTGTAATTCCCTGCATTATAACATAATATACTGTTTGGATATCTATCGACATTTTAATTATCTCTGGGACTAACATAGTACATTCAAGTAAACACATGTATCAATGTGTTTAATGAATCAAATTTATGTTGACTATATATATATATATATATATATATATATATATATATATATATAAATATTTGTTATTGTTTATTATCCATGTTTCGCCCTTTTTTTTTAAATCTCGACTCATCAGCATAGAGATATGCCTATTCACTACCGGTCATTCGAAACCCTGGATTACAAGTATTTTTCAACTTAAATCCAACGTCGCTAGCCGCTCGGCCAATTTTAAATAGCTGATAAACAATGATAATGTTAACACTTTAAAAGCAGCTTGGCGTCCAGGCATTCTACTTCTATTAGGGAGGGAATCATGCATTATAAAGCAAGTGACGTCATGCTGTGTTAGTACTACCATTACAGTGCTCTACTTTTTTACGAGGAGGTGGGTGTGTTGTGTGTGTGTGTGTATGGGTGTGGGTGTGGGTGTGTGCCTGTGTGTGAAAACTCAACCGTCGGGTCATCCATTGAGCTCATGTTGTATTGTTTGAATGTGAATTTTTTTTGTAAATCTAGTTAAATAATTAAATAAACACGTCTAAAAGTAGCCTTTTTCTATACGCCATATCTCAATCACCTTTTTCTCTCTCCCAATCTCTCTCTCTCTCTATTTATCTATATATCTCTCTCCCTCTCTCTCTCTCTCTCTTTAATTTTATTATTTATCAATTAAGTTAAATATTAGATGAGATGTATAGCATATGAGTAATACTTATCTCTTTTGTAAAAATCTGTATTAACTTTGACTGTTGATAAGCGGAGAGTCAGACAAAGCGAGAGAGACACACAAGGAGTGACGGAAGCGAGAGCCATTGACAACGTGTGAAATAGAGATCAGGGCGTCAAACCGAAAGAGAGGATAAGAGTACTCGTAAGAAACGTAGTAAAAGATGAATGGCCTTCTGGATAAATTGAAAATTACCACTGATTAGAATAATTAAAATGTATTGATATATAAAAAAATTAGACAATCCATAACACCGTGTGATATTTTTGCATACAATTTGTGTAATTAATAAATATGTATATATAGAAATAAGTTTTTATTAAAATTGAAATATAATAACAGCTGTAATAATATATATATATATATATATATATATATATATATAAATTTATATATATATATATATATATACAGGGTGGGTAAAAATAAGGGTCCTACTTTTAAAAATTCATAACTTTTTTATTTATTGATTTTTAAAAAATTTTTTTTTTAGATTAAGTAAAGGACCCCTTCCGAAGCAAGCATGAGCCGTATTAGCCCTAAGGAACGTACCCTCATTTAGAAAACATTATTTTTGCTTAAAAAAACTCAAAACAGTGTAAAAAACAATACTTTAGTTTTTGTAAGTTTTAAGAAGTGTTTTTCGGCTAAAATTTGTTTTGTTTATTTCAAATAATCTCGGAAGGGTCAGTCTACACACACATAAAGTTTGGTGAGTTAAACTTTTATTTTGTGGAAGTTATTCAAATTCAAGTTATTCAAATTTAAAGATAGGACCCTTATTTTGGCCCACCCTGTATATATATATATATATATATATATATATATATATATATATATATATATATATATATATATATACATATATATATATATATATAATTATTTCCACAATCAGAAAACGCTACAGCCCACACCATATGAAAAAACGAAATCGGAAGTGTTTAACTCGAGTTTCGCCCTCCTAAGGCTCTCAGTAAAACATGCAAGTAACTCGAGTTTTGAATCCTGAGTTCGGATGTTGTTCTACTGATGACCCCAACCAAGGACGAAACTCGAGTCTAGGATTCCAGTTTTGTTTTCTTTCATAGGTTGTGGGCTGCGGCGTTGTCTGATTGTGAAAATAATTACATATATATATCATCTCACATTCAAAAATCCAAAATATATATGTATATGTATATGTATATATATATATATATATATATATATATATAAATATATATATATATAAATATATACATATATGTATATATATATGCATATATATATATACACACATTAAAAACATATTTTATTTAAATACTGTACATTACATTATCTGTTAAACGCTACATTGTAGCGTATAGTATTTAAATAGATGTTATATACGTTCATGTAGAGTCTACAATCGATCAATTCACTTGTGATCGAATCGTGCCCACCTCTCGATTCATTTGTGGGCATAGCCGAACCTAGGATATATTCAGTAACACACATCCGAAGCCAATATATATATATATATATATATATATATATATATATATATATATATATATATATATATATATATATATATTTAGAGAGAGAGAGAGAGAGACATAGAGAGATAAAAAGAGCGATGTGAGATACAGAAAGAGTTACAGAAGTGAAAGTCATACACAGCGTATTAAATGAAATATATATATATATATATATATATATATATATATATATATATATATCTATATTATGTGTCTGTGTTTGATTACATATAAAATATGACAGGAAATAGTCGGATAGTGATTTGTTAATAAATATAATAAAAGAGAAAATAAAACAACACTTTCTTTCAATCTGAGTCCGCTCCTGGCTTGAAACCTATCCTTCCATGATAATTTGATATGAACGTCTGTAACATTATTATCAAATACACATTGTAGTATCTGTTCCGATGGATACTGTACGCTGTCCTGTGCAGTTCTAGGAGGTGCACTCTCCCAGGCTTTGCCTCCCTTCTTTGGGGAGGAGTAAGTTTATTGCTTACTGACTGATGCGCCCCTACCGGGGAATTCCGACGGGGCTACCTAGTCAATTTTTAAATGGCCAGAGTGCTCACCTCTCGAGCGCTGGCTTATCTGATCCCACTTTCCTGACCTTGTGTCACATCTTACCTTGTGGGAGGTAGATAAATAAAATTAAAAAAATGATACTCTTAATATGTAATGATCAAGCACCATGTTGGGTTTCTTTATTCCAAACAAAACCAATAATTATATGTATGTATATATATATATCTATATATCTATATAAGCATATTGGCCTTTTGGCTAAGATCAAAGTGTAGTATCTGTTCCGATGGATACTGTACCCTATAGACAAGTATCGTCTTGGCCTTAGGGTCTTTATTCCGCCGGTCTGTGGGTTTGTCCTGTGCAGTTTTAGGAGTTCCACCCTCCCAGGCTTTGCCTCCCCTTTTTGGGGTGGAGTAAGTTTATCGCTTACATCCTGAGGCGGCCCTACCGGGGAATGCCGACGGGGCTGACCGGCATTTTTTGTAGGCCAGAGTGCTCACTTTCTCGGGCGCTGGCTTTTCAAATCCCACTTTCCCGACCTTGTGTCACATCTTACCTTGTGGGAGGAAGATAAATAAAATAAGTATATCTCTTTCTCTATCTCTCTCTTTTGCTCATCCATTTTATAATACTGACACACCAATGCTTTCAAATGAACGCCCCATTTTCTTAAACTTCGAGCAGGCCTATGCTTTCTTCGTTCATTTTGAATTCATAACCGCCATGAATACACCCATAACAAGGACATTTTATAAAAAAAACAAAAGGAAAAAAGTTTGTTTATTTATTTATTTTTTTTTTTATGAGAAAAAAAAACTATACTTATCAACTCCGCTGATGAAATATTATTCCGAAATTAAGACGATCAAAGTAAAAAAAATAATTTTAAAAACATAATTATTTAATCTTGTATTGATAAATGCTTCTATTTTCAATTTTATAATGTATATATATATATATATATATATATATATATACATATATATATATATATATATTATACAAAAACATAGTTTGTCAATTGTTGTTCTCTAATGCTTTTTCCTATATTTTTAATACCATAAGATCCATAAGATCCATACTGTTATGTTTTAGTTTATAGATTTAGATTTATTTGAACAATAATACATTTCAATTTGTGTTATTAGGCATAACTTTAACCCTTACCCTAACCCTAACCTTGCAATTAACTACACTAGCGACACATGTCTAACGAAAATTCTATCAATAACTTTCTTCATCATAGATTTTAAGTTTTCCATGAGCATTTCGAGAAAGATTCACCTACTCTGTCTCATCTAATTTACATACTGTGTTCGTACACACTGTACGCACGTATGTAAATTGGATAACACATGCATAAGACTCTTCCCTTATATATGCTCTATAAAGATTACGTAGAATTAAAAGACATGTTAGTTTTAGATTGGCGAATATAATGGTATAATAGATATACCTAGAGACGGCCACTGATAGCGGAGATAGTCTGTTTCGCAAACAGAAGAATTAATTGCCTTGATTGAAAAATATCAACTAGAAATCGGAGAATTATCCGATTTTAACAAAATTCACAGTATTTATTAATTAATAAAGTACTTTTAATATTAAATATTTGTTTACATTAAACACATCTCGTCTATTTCGTCACTTTAATGTTGAACTACGTGTTAATATATCCATAGTCGAAACTGTTATCTCATTTACTAAACATGTAAATGAGAAATAAATTAGGCAGCTATCTGTCGAAAATAAGATTAAAAAATCGGAAATGTGTAAATGATAAAAAACGGTATTTCTGCGGTTTACGTACCGTGCTATTTTTTACATAAAATTTTCAAGTAAATTCAATTTTTATTATATTTGTTGTTATTAAATTTGTAGGTGAAAGTGCAGAATAGTTAACAAAGCCTCTTCTCCCTATGTTAAGAATCGGTTTCTAAATAATAACTTTATTATTTCAGCACGGTCCGTAAACTGCAAAAATGCAAAAAACAAAAAAAACAACAACAAAAAAACAAAACAAATAAAGTTCTAGAGAGTATTTAATACTAACTGACTTTAACTAAAACGTAAACAGGTGTATTTATATTTTGGTTAAATTTAATTATCCGTCCCATAATATATATTACAATTCATGAATTTTCGAATGAGTTAACGCCGCACAAATATTAACAGCGGTTATGGCCCAACGGGTCACGATTAGTCTCTCTCTCTTATATATATATATATATATATATATATATATATATATATATATATATATATATATATATATATATATATATATATAAGGATGAAAAGGAATTAGAAAAGCAAAAGTCAAATCAATTTGATTTGACTTTTGCTTTTCTAATTCCTTTTCATCCTTCTACATATCTATCTGCTCTATCCTGGATATTGAGCTGTATACTTTTCACAATAGGTTTTACTTTTCCTAAAAGTTCGCTTTTAGTTCACTGTGTGTGTGTGTGTATTAAAATTGATGAATTTATTAAAAAGTTGATTGAAATAATTTTGAATTATTTTTGTTATAAAAGGCATTTTTGTATACCTTCTTCTCCCCCTAATCAAGATTGGTTCATGGTAGGTTTGTTTGCTCGAATGAGTAAGGCTTCAATTATGAGGAGGGCAGGTTACAATTTGAGACCGCAGTGTTCTTTACTAATATGTTTCTGAAATATTTTTTGAGGTGTAAATTTCGACCAGATCTTTGTAAATGTAGCTATGCTGGTGAGAGATACTAGTTCTAGTCATACCAATATATGCATCATTTTTGGAGACACATTCTACCATTGGGCATTTGAATAGATCCACAGAAATCCTTTTTTTAGTAAACGGTTATCCTACGTCAGGTTATTTCTTATTAATACATTAGTTGTTTTACATTTTTTATAGTAAATAGTGAAACAGAGTTTATGGTTTTTGTCAGTAGGGACAATATGTTTATATATATTTTTTATTATTTTTTCATCTAATTGATAATTAGTAACACGTATTGTATTCGTTTCTGTAGATGTAAATCCGTTGAAACTATAGTGTTTATAAAAAGTGGTCAATAACAATTTGTGCTGTTTTTTGTATAATTTTGTATTCATACTAACATTAATGGTTACATATGTGCATAAATGTTTCGGTTGTACTCTTTAACGAGAGTCAACCTCTTTAGACCAAAGAAGACAAGGAAGTGAGATGAATTTGAAAAACTTTCCCATTAAGTAAACCTTTTTTTTTGATGAGACATGTTTATAATTTTCACCGGTCAAGCTCAGTATCGGATTACAGTTTTTACTTGTTTACTCTTTCAATTAGTTTCTATCTTTTTTATCATTCTGTTTACTTACCGTTCCTTCTATTTCTTTCTTTTTTATTTTCATTACCCGCTTAGCTTGGATTCCTTTCTTCTCCATTTAACACTTCAAAGTTGTAATCTACGTACATACATTTTTAGGCATAAATATCTGATATTCATATAAAATCCATACGTGCGCAAAAATGTATACCTACACAAGTACACACATACACATACACACATATACATACATATATATTGTGGGAAGCGGTATATACATATATATATATATGTATATATATATATATATATGTATATATATATATATACATACATATATAAAACAAAACAAACCCAAATATATACGCATATATCCATACACGGATATACACATACATACACATATATACATACATATTTACACACACACACACTCATATATATATATATATATATATAAACATACATACACACTTGCACACACATGCACACATAGACGCATACATACATATAGATTCAAAAATCCACATCCACTCACACATATACATATATACATACAGCCCATGGATACATTTTTTTCCACTAATTTGTCCAGCATAATGTGTTGCAATATATATACATATATGTTCTTAATTTGTCAGTTTTTTAACGGCTTTTGAATTAACTTGCTCTAAACAAGTGTGCAGGCTTACACTCATGTATATGCATCACCATAAAATGTACTTCCATCTATATTTACTCACATATATACGTGCATGTGTAAATGCTTGTACTCCTAATATTTTCATTATACTCTCACATACTGGTATAACAGATACATATGTCTATATAAAAATACCTACCCACATATATGGACATGTTCATACAGCACATACATTACTACACACAGTGGCATTGAAATAAAATATACAACTTGTACACATGTATGAACATACCCATACATATAAGATATTAGTTCAAGTATCCACATACATACGTAGACATACATCTGGACCTATTTGAGCCTTATTTCCCTATGCCCCAATAATACACATACACGCATGTATACATATATACATATACACACACATATATATATACATATATATATATATATATATATACATATATATGTATGTTTACATACATACATATACACACATACACATGCATACATACACACACATATACACATATACATACATATACAACCCTACATACGTATATATATACCGTTTTATATACATATATAACACACATGCACACACACATGTATATACATATACACCATTACATATACAAGCACGTATACATACCCACATAACATAACTATACATAAAATCATTATATATGCACGCAGACACACACACATGTGTATACAGACATGTGTATGCATGCACACACATACATGTGTACACAACTATCGATATTTCTCTAATTAAACCAAAGTGCGTATATCATTCATTATTGCTCTTATCTATCTCAGTTCAATTTGCTTACATTTATACCTGTTCTAGTATTAATAGAAGGAACTTACAAGATAAGTACCATAAAGGCAAGCAAACCAATTAAATACAGCATATGTAATTGCAATATATAATTCTCTATATATAAACCAAGTTATTAATATGAGGAAGAACCAACATCATATCATGATAGGATGAGATGTAGTGATTTTGGATGATATAGATTACTTAAGTTTAAAAATATAAATACACCAGAATTTTAAAAATAAATAAATACAATAATACAAATAAATAGATAAATACAAAATAAAAATTAAATAAATAAGAACATAGGAAAATAATTAAAAGATAAAAAATAATTAAAAAAATAAAGTAGAATAACAAATTGAGTAGGTCTTACATTAACAATGTAGTAAAAGTCAAAATAATAATTAAATTACAATGTGACGTAATAGCGGTTATGTGTTTTCCTTGAAATGTTTGCAATTTGAATTCGTTTCTTGTCTAACGTTGAGTAATTTTTTCCTGGCTTTAAATTTCGCAATTTCAAGTTTCTCATCAAGGCATAAGGAACAGGATTTTCTTATTATGCTCCATCTTACTATTGTTTTTCCCCATCTATCAATTTCTAGAAGTTCGGGACAACGAAGTGTTACTTCTTTTTTTAAAGATAGTTTGTGCGTGTAATACTTATCCTTAAAACTCCTTAATGTTCTTCCTATATAGAACTTATTATCGTCTAGATTTCCGCAGTGTAGATTTTACACACAATATATTTTAGCACAATATATTACTGATGCGGTGACGCAATATTTTTTAGGAGACATTCCTCCTGTCTCTGACAGTTACAATTGTTAGTGGTTGAATTACCTTCAATGCCACTAGTTGTATCATTCCTTTTAAGTATGTTATTGTTGTGTTTTTAATTATTCTTTCAAGGTTATCTGTGCAACTATCACTTAGTTTCAATGTATTCTTATGAAATAGCTTATGCAGTGCGTAACCAGGTGAAAGGTATTTGTTTATCAGTTGTAGGAATTTTTGTTTTTACATCATATTAAAGAGAGTTGTAAACAAGATTATTTTCCGGCCTCGATTTCTTCGTTGTTATATTATTATAAGAAGTTATGTACCCGCTATTTTTTAAGGCATTGTTGTAAATATTATCATAGTTGTTAAACGTTGTCTCGTCTAATGAGTTATTACAAATTCTACTTTTTATTGACTTGGGTATGTGTTTAATTATAAAAGGAGGGTGGTTTGATTGGGAATATACGTATATGGGGCTGGAGTTTTCTTTCATGAAGGGTTTATATTTGTTATCAGTTTGCTTAAATGTTACATCAAGGAAGTTATCTTGTTTGGCATTGGCGGTAATTTCAACCTTAAGCCCTATTTTATTCATATCCTTGTGAATTATATTTCTGATTTTGTCGCATTTCGCGCTAATAGATTCCCTTACTACCATTAGACCGTCATCTCTATATACACCTATATCTTCTACATCTATGTTATCATTCATGGTACTGTTTCTTAATATGTATAGACCTACTAGATTAGATGTCTCTGCGGATTCTAGCGTTCCCATAGAAACATCGAAATATCCGTTTTCTCTGTGTTTAGTCCATTGCCCGCCGTCGCTTATGAGAACTGTTGTACAGCAACTTTGTATAATATTGATATATTTTTCCGAGATATCTGTGGAAACCCTCTGCAAACTCACTTGCATCGAAGAAGATTTTAGTAATGGACGGGTAACATTCCATGGTGTCGTATTTTATAAGGTACATATGTATGTACGTATACATATACCAAAATACTTATATACTTACATATGTACCTCATTAATACTGTAGTAACACGTTATTCCGGCCTAAATTACTTATAAATTTCTCAGCACCATGCTCTTTACTCAATCTCCACCCCTGAAGATGGATCGAGAAGGTTCTGAAAGTCCTGGAATACGGCATAAACATCAGCCAGTTCCTTCTCAGAACCAGAAAATTCACACGGAGATTAGCAAGAATTTTAAAAAAATTGTAGACATAAAATGTCCGTCATATTCAACGAAATTTATACACACATGTGTGCATGTGTTTTAATATAGAACATGTATTTCTAGAAATATATAATGTATTATACTGTTTTTCTTTTTTACATTTTTTGTATATGCAGGAAATATCACTAAACCCACGATAAGCTGCAGGCCAATAATATATAAAACAATACACCAGATTGATGCGAGTTTTACTGTTTGAACTGGATTTCCAAATATATTATGTATTAAGGTGTTTTTTGTTGTACAATTTTTGTGTGCAGGGTAAATACCAAACATCCAACTATGTATATATTGCGCAGGGCTCGGAATAAAAAAAAAACACACTACAAAGTGTAAAATGCGGGTCATAAACGATTCGAACTTCTGCTTCAGAAAAGAGGTCGCCTCAGGCGTGTGTCGTTTTAGATTGGTTTACTAACGAGCCGAACGTCTTGACAAAACCCAATTTGTTTTTGAATGTCAGTGTCTGTGTCTGTTCTGTTTATTCCTCAAGTGGTATAAGATGACGCCTACGTAAGCCTGATATTTTTCTGAGGCACAAGTAAGAATAATTTACGGATCTCATGCTTTACTTTGCAAACGTAATAAACCGTTTTTTGATTGATAAACCGCCCTTCAAAAATTACTGAAATATTATCTTGACCAATGTTCCAACCTGCTATTTATATATATATATATATATATATATATATATATATATATATATATATATATATATATATATATTTCTACAATAATTAGATAAAGCCATAGAATTAAGTTTGTAAGTTTAATTATATACATATATATATATATATATATATATATTATTATTATTATTATTATTATTATTATTATTATTATTATTTTTATTATTATTATTATTATAATTTATGACGACCAAAAGGAAAACATCACTTAATATAGTTCCACCGGGTCACGCAAAATAAAGCAAGTAAAACACACTCTCCCTCGCTCTCTCTCCTCTCTCTCTCTCTCTCTCTCTCTCTCTCTCTCTATATATATATATATATATATATATATATATATATATATATATATATATATATATATATGTATATATATGTATAATTAATTTTATGTATATAGACATGCACAAGCTATTTTCATCAGGCAGATTTAAAGATCAATCCTTATTTAGATCTTGAGAATAATTAAATGGGGAAAAAGAAAAGGAAGTAACAAATTTAGAAAATCACGTGGTTAGATTTGAGACCGCAGAATAGCAAATATAAAATAATATATATATATATATATATATATATATATATATGTATGTGTGTGTGTGTGTGGGTGTGTGTGTGTATATATATATTACATTTTATTTTATTTTATATTTACTTTTCTGCGATCTCAAATCTAATCACTTGACTTTCCAAATATGATCTAAGATTAAGATCGGATTCTAACTCTATCTGATGAGATCTCAGTTCATAATAACTGTTGATCGATAACATCGACATGTCAGTTTCGTAGATTTTGTACATGTCTTTGTGAATAAAAATAATCATATATAAATCTGTATTTGATATTGAGCATTCTTTATAAACCTGGTTGAAATTCTTTGGATTACTACCCTGTGGATGTTTTACCTGGATGATTATATATATTTGTAAACTTTTTAAATTAAAAAATAATTATTAAATAGGGAGGTGGTGTCTGATCAACACTGCTGGGATGCCATGATAAAGAAATACTGTTTTGTTTTTAAAATCCCGAAACAGTTTTCATGGTAAACAACTGACGATCCCTTATATATAAAAACATATATAAAAATATATTTATATTAGAGTGTATTCTTGGAAGTAAACTAAAATAGTGATTGCAGTAGATTGATTGACTTACTAGACTAAAATCTTTCAACAAATTTTTTTTTTCCTAGTTTTGAAGGTTAAAAGAACTTCCGAGACTATATATATATATATATATATATATATATATAGATATATATACATATGTAAAAATAAAAATGGAATAAAAGATAAGCAATTCACCAATGTGAATGTTCATATATATATATATATATATATATATATATATATATATATATATATATATATATATATATATGAAAATTCACATTGGTCTATTTTATAGAATGAGTGATATATATAAAATGTTTGAAATAATTTAAGGCATAGATATTAAACTATACAAACATATTTCCTAAAAAAACGATAGAAAAGTGCAATGAAAAAGCAATGATTTGACTCTTTTTATTTTTTTCTTAAATTCGTCAAGAAAAGTGTGTTCGAACGAAATATTTCTTTACTTTGGATTTTCTTTATTCTACTGTGAATTGTTTACATTCACATTCTTCTGTTCGAATAAAACTGTATCTTTTCTTCCGTATACTTTATTTGCCTCCCATTTGTCGTGAGCTTTATTGGCATTTCCATCGTTCTCTGTACTTACTCCTTTCTACACATCCTTTTCATATGTCACTTTGAATAAAGAAACATATATAAGAGAATGGCTTTATTGCTACCGTTATTTCAAACCATCACCTTCGTCGTTAATACAGCAAGCGTAGCGGTGGGAGATATTGATATAGTCTTAGTTGTA
>OY744524.1:24436402-24451402 GCA_963556195.1 Sepiola atlantica | reverse complement strand
TAAACATAAGTTTTCTGGCGATACATACCCTTATATATTTCAAATGAAAATAAAATCGAAACTTAAATAACTGCTTTTAATTATTTTATAAGTGTTGTCAAGTAGAGTAATTGGATGTTTTGTACTTGTTGAGCCGCTTTTTTAAAGAATCAAATTCTGCCCAGTTCTTTGCATATTGAGCAAATGTTCACGGTGTTGCCTCAGCGTCAACCTGTCTTACACATTAAAAAACATTTTCAGGTAGGTTTTAAGCCTTGATAAGCAGTGATTTGGTAGCACATAAGCAAACACGTTTCTAACCATATAATATTAGGTTAAACCTTTTCCAATTAAACATAAAATGGAATTCATTATAGGTCATTGAAAACAGATATATATATATATATATATATATATATGTATATATATATATATATATATATATATATATATGTATATGTATATATATATATATATATATATATATATATATATATATATATATATATATATATTTATTTATAAAATACAGAAATTCAATGTAACATCAGTACCGTCGGTTTCAAAGCGGGAGGTTGATCCCGATTATCGTCAGCTGATAAACATATTCAGGAATGGTGGGACTTATTCGGTCACGTCTGAGATCACGTAGGACGTGATCTGTGTAAAATGGGGGGGGGGTTACATATGTGTGCATGAGGGGTTAAATTTAGATTCTAATATTTAAATTGTTAATGTATATAGAATTGTTATTAATTAAAAGCGGCACCTTACTACAACAGAGCACTAAGAGACAGTGGCTTCAGAGAAGATATTAAATTCACACCCGCCAGAAACCCAGCACAAAGCAGACGTAATAGGGGGAGATCGATTATCTGGTTCTCACCTCCTTTTTCACTAAACACCAGAACAAGGGTAGGCCATGCCTTCCTCCGTTTACTCGATAAGCATTTCCCTCCCACACACAGCCTGCACAAACTCTTCAACAGGAACACAGTCAAGGTGAGCTATTCCACCGCCCCATCCATAAGGAAAATCATCTCCACAGAATCCAAGACACCAGACCCCACAGGATGCTCGTGCCATAACAAGAACGACTGCCCTTTAGAGGGGAATTGCAAAGTCAGCTCCCTAATTTATGAGGCTAATGTTACAAGCCTCCCCAGCGGGTTAACAGAAAAATATATTGGAATGACACAAGGACCCTTTAAAAACAGACTATATGTACATAGGCATACATTCAAATACAGAGCCAGAGCCAACACCAGCCTTGCAACCCGAATATGGCAACTGAAAGACGACGGGACCCCATTCACCATTAAATGGAAGAACATCGAGAGAAGACCATCTTTCTCCCCAGCCATCAACAAGTTCCCCTTGTGCGATGCGGAAAAATACCACATATTACGAGCCATTATGGACCCGCATATCACCTGCTTAAACTCAAGAGATGAGGTATTCCGAGGCTGTATCCACAGACGCAAAGCACTCCTCATAAACTGGACTGACCGACACAATAATGACTAAGACAAACCCATCTTGCACACCCTGCCTTGACCAACCACTCCATTTCTCAACCCCATATGACCCTTACCCCCTCACTTAACCCTAGATATAAACGTAATTCCCTAATTTTTTTATATCTCTTATTTTTTTATATCTCTTATTTTTTAAATTTTTTAATTTTAATTTTTTTAATTTTAATTTTTTAAATTTTTTTAAATTTTTTAAATTTTTAAATTTTATTTTCTTAATACCCTTTTTATATATTTTTAACATTTTTTATTTATATTTTATTTCTTCTTATTTTTTATTTTTTATTTTTTATTCTTTATTGGTGTTTTTTTATTATTGTGTTTTTTTATTATCGTTTTATTTTATTTTATTATATTTTTCTATATATTTATTTTTTTATTTTCTTAAATATTTTTTTATATTTCTTATTAAGTTATCCACCCACCCCAAGCAACCCCAATTATTAGAATCAGACACCTACCTTTATCGATTAATTATCTCCCCCCCCCCTCGACCAACCACTCCATTTCTCAACCCCATATGACCCTTACCCCCTCACTTAACCCTAGATATAAACGTAATTCCCTAATTTTTTTATATCTCTTATTTTTTTATATCTCTTATTTTTTAAATTTTTTAATTTTAATTTTTTTAATTTTAATTTTTTAAATTTTTTTAAATTTTTTAAATTTTTAAATTTTATTTTCTTAATACCCTTTTTATATATTTTTAACATTTTTTATTTATATTTTATTTCTTCTTATTTTTTATTTTTTATTTTTTATTCTTTATTGGTGTTTTTTTATTATTGTGTTTTTTATTATCGTTTTATTTTATTTTATTATATTTTTCTATATATTTATTTTTTTATTTTCTTAAATATTTTTTTATATTTCTTATTAAGTTATCCACCCACCCCAAGCAACCCCAATTATTAGAATCAGACACCTACCTTTATCGATTAATTATCTCCCCCCCCCCCCTCGACGACGAAGAACTACCTGTTTTGTAAACACCACCCCTTTGTAAACACCAACTTTAGATAATGCCATAGACAGCCGTTAGACAGACATCCAATTTCCATTAGACTTCTCCCGTGCCGGACCCCTTAAATATTTGATCTTTTTAATACACCCTTAGAGCCCGATCCACTATCAACAGATTCGTAGCAGGCTCTTTCGGGCCGTCAACAGCCGAACCTGTTGATAGTGAATCGGTCAGTTAGATCCGAGGCTCATTTATCGTTCTATAATTTTGCTATAGTACTTCCATATCCTCTACTTTCCATAACCTCCGCTTTAAGTCACCTAACCTTTAAAATTTTCAAGCTCCCCAAATCCATTCCCTTATACCTCTCCACACTTCACTCAGTATCACACTTTAGGACCCGCTTGACACCCGGAAACCGTTACACCAAATAGCCAGTGCTATTTTAATAACACGCTTATGCCTACAGTATTTTTCCCTGCCACGCGGGATTTTTATTATTTTTTATTATTTTTTTATCCTTATTATTATTTTTATTTATTTGTTTATTTTTATTTTTATTTTTATCTTTTAAATTCGCCGGGCCACCACCATTATTATTTTGACTATTATTATTAACAGTAATATTATTCCCTTCTTCCCCACTCTTACACTTTATGCTACGATATGGGGGCGAAAAGCTAGCGGCGGTGCCGAACCTTAGAACCAACGGCTATCAATGTTCACCACACCTAGACCCTCCCTTCTCTCCCCCCTCCCCTCGGTGTCTTACCCTGCATCTCTACTTCGTCTTTCCCCTATACTCCCTGGCCCCCAAACCCCGACCCCTACCCTACAGAATTTCTTACACTTTTTATATATTACAAAAAAACTTTTCCTTCTGCTTTATTTTAATTAATAACAATTCTATATACATTAACAATTTAAATATTAGAATCTAAATTTAACCCCTCATGCACACATATGTAACCCCCCCCCATTTTACACAGATCACGTCCTACGTGATCTCAGACGTGACCGAATAAGTCCCACCATTCCTGAATATGTTTATCAGCTGACGATAATCGGGATCAACCTCCCGCTTTGAAACCGACGGTACTGATGTTACATTGAATTTCTGTATTTTATAAATAAATATTTACGCTCTTAATCCTCCGAAATCTCGGATTTCTTAATTAATCGAGCACTCTGCTGGTTTTTCCTGCCCTACCACACAGTACTTATATATATATATATATATATATATATATATATATATATATATATATATATATATATATAACAAATAAATATACTTCACATATTCGTGTAGTTTCCGGGTATTGTTAAAATAAATTATCGTTCTAAAATGTCTCAAAATACCAAATGATGTCAGGTATGCTTGCACATTTCGCTAATGTCGTTATACTGCAGCACAATGTTATAAGAAGTATACTTCATATTTATATATATATTCATCATATATTATATATTTACAGTATATATATATATTTATTATATATTATATATATATATATATATGCACACATATATGTATATATATTAGCATATGTATATGTATATATATATATATATATATATATATATATATACATATATATATATCTGTATATAAATATAAATTTACAAATATATATTTACATAAATATTTACATACGTAAGTTTATATATATATATATATATATATATATATATATATATATATATAAATAAATACAGAGAGATACATGTAATATATACATGTTATGCACATTTTTTACAATGTTACCCTATATTTTTACTTGCGAATGTTTGTTACAATGTTGTAAAAAATATAGAAAAAATAGACGCAGAATATATTTGAAATTAGATATACACACGTATATATATATATATATATATATATATATATATATATATATATATATGCACATACATATGCGTAACTATATGCTGTAATGTTGTTTATAAATTGTCCGTATATTTTATTCGATAACAATAAAAATTACTTTCATTGAGTTGAACTCATTGTCCAAGAAATATATCAACATGCACATTTTGATATTTCAATATTTTATTAGATTCATTACTTACTCAATGGATTGATAGAACAACAATATACAGATAATGAAACATGATATACAAAATAACTATGTCTTAGTTGCAGACGTAATCTGACTTCATGCAAGCATTTATATCGGTATGTGTGTGAAGCTATATATATATATATATATATATATATATATATGTGTGTGTATTTACATTATTTATATACATATATATTCACATAGATAATATGCATATGTCTAATATATGACATTAAGCCTATTGAATATTTGGATGAGACATAGATTGCAATGCATATAAGAAATCAATTCTAATTAGCCAGTGAAATACGGAATTTATTAATAATTAAATGTCAAACAGTTTCTTTTTTTACATATTTTATTCAGACCAATAACACTTTCAAAAGCATACACTGCTCGAAATTTACCGTTAATTGAAACCGTTTAGTTTCTTAAAATTTCTAATAAAAATGGCATTTTAATCATAAACCTATTTAACTTTACATAATAAATAAAAAAATATTTTTAGGACATTTGGCGTGGCCGAAAACATTTTTAAAAATTTTTGGGGGGTTAGGGGTGGTCAAATACTTTTTTAAATCATGTTTTTGTCAATTTTTCTTTTTTTCTTTCTTTTTTTCGCAAAGTTTGATGTTTTGTGATGGCTTTTTGTTTTTTATTTGTTTTGTTAATGTTTTTTCAATGTTTTTTGTTCTTTGGATCCAATTTTAATGTTTTTATGTTTTATTATGTTTTGTCATGTTTTTGGTCAATGGTTTTGTACTTTTTTTTGGCTCTTTTGATGTCAATTTTGATGTTTTTTAAGGGTTTTGGGGTTTTTATTTGTATTTTTGACATTTTTCACGTTTTAGTTTGCTATTTTGGCGCTAATTTTAATTGGTTTTTGATGTTGTTTTTGTTTTTCATCTGTGTCTTTTAATGTTTGTTATGTTTCTTGTCAATTTTTTTGGCACAGATTTTGATGTTCTTTGAAAGTTGTTTTAATGTTTTTTTGTCAATGTATTTTTGCTCTTTTGCGTCAATTTTTATGTTTTCCTTGTGTTTATCTTGTTTACAGTTTTTCACATTTTTCTGTCAATTTTTGTCTTAGTGTTTTTTGGTCATTTTAAACAGAACGATTGATCAATATACAGCCAGATCTGGACGCGTCAAGGAATTATTTGTCGAAGTGTAAATATAGTGTTCTATTTTCATGATACCATCTTTCCAGGCATTACCCACACCTCTTTTGAAAAGTGTTGGGTTAAGGTAGTATCTATTCTGTTGTCATGATACTATCCTCCCAGGCATTCCCTCCTCCTTTTTGAGATCTGTGGAGTAAGGGTGGTGTCTGTTTTGTTGTTATGATACCATCTTCCATTGCGTTCTCTTTTTTGAGAGGTGTGGAGGTGATGTGGTATCTGTTCTGATTCCAACTGGCAAAAATATGCGACCGGTATACCGCCCATATCGAATACGTTTTAAGGATGATTGTGCAGTATTGCGCCCCTATGGAATACTTCTTCTTCTTCTTCTTCTTCTTCTTTTTCTTCTTATTCTTCTTCTTCTTTTTCTTCTTCATGAACAGCGACACTAAGGCACCTTATGAGTTCTTAGATACAAGAGTGGCGCATTAATATAAGTTCTTTTCATGATAGTGACGCTACATGGATAGCCTTTATTTTTGTTCTTTGATACGACAGGGGCGCATTTATATGTGTCTGTATGAATGCGCACCGGAGTGGAGATAAGTATGTACATAGTATGCGCACCTGGGCGGAGATAGATACGTATATAGTATGCGAACCGAAACGGATATAAGTACCTATATAATATGCACACCGGGACGGGGTAGTTACGTATATAGTATGCGCACCAGAGCGCCGATAGGTACTATATAGTATGCACACCAGGGCAGGGGCATGTACGTATATAGTATGCGCCCTGGTGTGGCGATAGGTGCGTATATAGTATGCGCACTCGGGTAGAAATAAATACGTATATAGTATGTGCAGCTGGGCGGAATAAGAACGTATATATTATTGTTTTTCTTTTGTATTTTTTTAACATAGTTCGCCCCAAAAAAGGCAGACCGCTACTGTAGACGTAAGAGGCTACTGAGAAAAAGGGTAAGATTTTTAGGGGGGGGGGGGCAACCTTAATTAGGAGCTTCGCAGCTAGATGTCTGGTTACATTAGTTTTTAATTTTTGTATGCCAGTACCGTCAGGAAAACAGGTTACAGGGAGAGAGTTTCAGAGTCCAGCAGCACGAGGAAATATGCGTTTGGAGTAGAAGGCTCTTCGGAATCTGGGGACCTCCACAGTGAATCGATAGGATTTGGCATATTGTCGAGTTTGTCTAGTGAATCTACATCGTGGGGGTACCAGAGCAGCAAGCTCATCAGAGCACATTCCATTGAAGTACTTGTAAAACAGGCACAAAGAAGCAACATTGCGGCGATTGGACAGAGGCCGAAGCTTGGTGGTCAGTGGAGGACCTGTCAAGTTGGCGACTCTTTTTTTGACCTTGTCTAAGAGGGAGAGACTAGTTAATGATGCACCAACACATATGTGGCAACAATACTCCATGTATGGGCGGATGGTGGTTTTGTAGAGATATATGATAATTTCACGTGTGAGAAGTTTACTAGCACGATAGATGGAGGATATCTTTATTGCAGCAGCCCTGGCAATTTATTCAATGTATTTGTTCCAATTCATGTTATCTGTGAAAGTTAGGTCGAGGAATTGAATGATGAACTCTCAGGTAGGATATTATTTGCCATAACAATCGGTGGTTTAAGAGGTTTCTTGCAGTTCTTGAAGGAAAGTTGTGTTCTGTTTGTGGCATTAAAAGTTACCATCCATTTTTTACCCCAATTCACTGCAGAATGGAGGTCATTTTCTAAGGATTCAGCCATGGATTCAGATATGTACGCGTCGGTTTTGCCTACATGACGAGAATAGAGCGTGGTGTCGTCAGCAAATATTCCTATCTCAGTCTCAATAACATCAGAGAGGTAATTTATTACAATCAATAACAGTACAGGTCCTAGGATAGATCCCTTTGGTACACTAGCATGTATGTCATGTTGCTTAGATGAACGGCAATCAAGAACAACCTGGATCTTTCTTTCTGTAGGAAGGATTTAATCTTATTAAATATTTATCCAGTAATACCATACGAGTGAAGTTTTAGTAGAAGCCCTTCATGCCCTTGTCAAAGGCCTTGGATATATCAAGCGCTACAGCCCTAGCTTCACCTGCCTCGTGCAGTGTATGATTTATGCGTTGAGCGATGACCGTTAGGATATTTACGGTAGATCGTTCTTGTCTGAATCCGTATTGATGATCAGAAAGAAGTTTAGCATTAGCTAGGTTCCGGACTATAGCAAGATTGATTAATGATTCAAAGATTTTAGCAAAGATCGGGAGTAGACTGATTGGACGGTAGTTTAGAAAATCAGTTCTATCTCCAGAATTATTGAGTACTAGTACAACATAGCCAATTTTCCAACTATCAGGGAAACAAGATTCAGCAAGGCATTTGTTGTATACTTTGGAGAGTACAGGTGCCAGTTACATTGAGCATTTCTTTATTACTCGTATTGGTATAAGATAAGGCCCACAGGCTTTGGAAGTGTCAAGGTTATTATGATGACTTTCACCTGAGATGGGGTGATGACCAGGTTCTTAAGTGTGGCTTCAGTCCGCAATGAGAATTTAGGGAGGGGGTAGTAGCCGCGTCTAAAGTGGAGTTCAAAGCGAAACGCTTGGCAAGTAGTTCAGCCTTAGGGCGGAGATATGTACGTATTTAGTATTCGCACCAGGGCGGAGATATATACGTATTTAGTGTTCGCAACGGTGCGAAGAAAGAAACATATTAAGTATTCTCACAGGGGCGGATATAGGTACGTATATAGTATTCGCACCAGGGCAGCGATATATACGTATATAGTATACACACCGGGGCGGCGATAGGTACGTATACAGCATGCGCACCAGGGCGGCGATAGGTACGTATATATCATGCATACTAGGGCAGCGACAGGTGCTTATATCGTATGCACACCGGGGTGGCGATAGGTGCGTATATAGAATGCGCACCGTGGCAGCGATATGTGCATATATCTTATGCGTATCAGGGCGGTGATAGATATGTATATAGTATGAGCAGCGATGCGAAGATAGGTACCTACATTATGCACACCGGGCGGAGATAAATACGTATATAGAAGGCGAAAACAGAGGTGGTACTTTAATAGAAATATGTTATACTTTTGCCTGTGGCAACGGAAGAGAAGTGGTGGGGAAGAGACAGCTTTCGCTGAAGGCAACAGGGAGAAGGTGGTGGTGCAATCGGGCGACCAGGGAAGAGAAAGGGAGAAAGATAAAGAGACGGCTTGACAAAGAGTGAGAGCAATAGAAGTTAGAAAATAGAGATGTAACACACGCTATTTTACTTCTATTTTGTGTGTTTACTACCCCGAACAACGCCAAGTAGCCCTGCTAGTTATGAACATATCTATGTTCAGAAAATAATCTACTAATTTACATTTGTTTATAAAACAATGGTTGTTATTTTCATAGATCACGTAGCTATACCTGATGTTTTTGTATTTTCAGTTAAAAGCTATTTGATTTGTATTCTCTTCTGTTTCATCGATTTATTTCCATATTTTTTTCGAAATTGTAAAAGAACATTAGACAGATTGCTTTTGAACCTTTCCAACTGGTAGTAGTTGCTATAGAGATGCACATTTGTGATGTGTATATGTATGTAGCATCTAACGCCGGCCAATGCTAATTGAACGTTAATTCAAAATAATTGGGTTAGATAGCTCGAGAGGAGACAATAAATACATAGACATCATTAAATATTCTATAAATTATGGATTAAAAGATTAAGCCAAAATTCAGATGATTCTCATGAATAAATGTAGTTTCAGAAATAAGAGATATTTTTGTCTAGTAAAATTGTTTTCTGTAACTCTACAATAAACGATTTTCGATTTCTTCTTTCAACACATTCAGTAATCTATTTGCTTTTGATTTATTTGTTTTCAGATTGTATTTCGTTTTTTTTTTCTTTTCAAAGTTTTAAAATAACAATAAAACCACTGTGTGTGGGGATGTCCTTCTGACGGCAGTTGGCTACAGAGAGGCACGTTTGTAATTTTTGAAAAACCCAAAATGATGGTCCGAGAAAAGAAACGAATTCAATAAACAGATTTCATTTCAAATAGCCTTTGTTATGAATACACACTTACAACTCCAAACAGTAAGGATTTTAATAACTAACTGAAATTACCGAGAAAAACATGATTATAGGATTTTAATTGCAGTCTCTTTTCACCCCGAAACTTTTAAATTATAATTGATTTTTTATATACAAATATATAAATGTATGTATATAAAGTAAGTACGAATACATAAATAAATATGTATGTATGTTTTTATTATTTTTATGAAATTCTTTGTATTTAAAAAAATATATATACTATATTTTAGTTAAATGTATACTTTTTGAAATATGTTACATGTAGAAATCGTAAACACGCACCTACATCTCTCTTTCTCTGTATATATATATATATATATATATATATATATATATATATATATATATATATATATATATAACGCAATGTATGTGTGTGTGATGTTAGTTTATTCCCTATAAAAAAGTATCTACATAGAAAACTAAAAGTGTATTCTTATGTAAAATTTACAGGGGAAGATCATCGGAGTGTTCCACAATGTGTAAGGGGGGAATGAGTGCATAGTACTCTAAAAACTACACTTTAAATATATCCTATTTTTATGAAAATTAAATCGTATAAATAACATTTCATGGGGAAGGCAATGGAGATAGCATCGAATCTTTACAATACACTCTATGTGTCGAATATCTAAGTCTTCCAGAAGAAAATCAAAAGGCTAAATATGTATTTTGCACACCTACACCCAACACAGACAGAGGTCCCTCATATATATATATATATATATATATATATATATATATATATATATATATATATATATATATATATATATATATAAATATATATATATACATATATATATATATTTATATATTTATATACATACACATATATATATATATATAGTCTAAAGAAGATTTGAGTCATTTTAAACAAAAGAAAAAAAAGAAGTAAAATGCAGTTTAAATTCCCAGAGAAACTAACTAAATCCAAGATATTGCAGACTTAACATTCGTTGGAAAATTCATAAATAAATAAATAAGTAAATAAAATAAAAAGGGGGTTAAGTATCTAACAGTGAAACAAAAACAGGAGACCTTAAGGGTCTAATATTAACACGGGGGATCATCAACTCTTTACCATGTAACTGTTTCGGAGATTTAAAAACAGGACAGTTATGATATTCATGACTCTCCAATTGTACTGATTAACTACCATTTCCCCAATAATCAAGTGTCGAAATAATTTAGCTTAAAATTTCACCAATATATACATTAATAAATAATAATAATAATTAAATAATAATATTAATAATATATTACTCTTTAGACTACCGTTAAAATAATGAAAATGATACACACATTATTTAAACATCTATTTCCTTAGAATAATTGATGTGACTGAAATAAAAATTCAAAAAAGTAGTTATTTACTGCAGCCAGTGTTTATCACTTTAAATTTAAAAAAACTGCGTTTTCATCTGTTTTATTTTATTTCTTAAAAATGAAATATATTTAAATAAAGCATAAATAGTTATAAACAACTTGTTCCAACATAATATCTTGTTCATAAATCAAAATGTTTTGGAATTCTATTAAATTAAATTAGTAATTTACTTTCATGCGGGAAGTTGATCGCGCTTTTTCTGTTAAAAAATATAATGCAGATTAATATTATACATCATGGTTGTTGCCAACGTCCTCACAACTTGTACATTACGTTTTCACTACCAAGGAAAACAAACGGAAGGGTAACATCACAAATTAATTTTGCCTTTTAACAGCGAGCTGAATTTCACAACCATCGAATACGGCAGTGATCGAGGTTCTTGAGGAAAACAGCAGTTGGGATATCGTTGACTTGCTGGCAATTCAAAATGCATCAGAGACGGTCATTATCAAAAACTACAAACGTCTACCGATCAACCACCCTAATTGGTCATGTCTTTCATAATAAGATGAGGATCGACCGGACACCGGACAACAGTTTGATGGATGCATTTTTTTTTACATTGAGATTTTCCGAAGCACCTACGAATATCGTTGTAAGCTCTCAAGCTAACCACAAACAGAAAATAGACTTCCTCTGCACCCTGCTCAGACGAGAGAACGATACAGCAATATATACAGATGATTCCACATTTTTCAGTCATAAACAGTATCAGCTAGACCTGCAAATAAATGAGTTAAATTTAACCTAGGATAACAAATTTTCGCTTCATTTTTTCAATATTCTTTAGAATACGTTTTCATCATTTTTTTTATTCTTTAAGAATTATCTGTGACGAGCAAGTCAGTAGATAAATATTGGATAGCGACGTGTCTCTATGATCGTGAAAGTTACCCTCATCGCTTTAACACAGACATTTTCTGCTTAATTTTAACCTCATGTAAAAATAAATCGGTACACATCCTTTGACTGGCGCTACAGCTATATAAATTGTACTGATGATGGTTAGTGAACATGAAATATATAGGTGTGTGGATAATTGATATTTATTTATGAAAATAATATATATATATATATATATATATATTTATATATAAAGAATAAGGTAAAAAGAAATACCTTTTAAGCATATAAAAATGCGATATCATTTTTAAAGAAAAATAACTCGAAACCGATTTTTGTTTCTTTATATAAATTTCATCATTTTTTTCATTTTAGTTTATAGTAATACAAATAATTTCGCCAGTTGAAAACCTGGCCTCTTCAGTGTGTCTATATCCTGATGTTATTGGATTTGGATGTTTCCCGACTACTGTTGTGGTCTAGCGGATGTTGTTGTTTTCCGTTTTCAAATATGATGGCGTGTATTCTCACGAGACAGATAAAAAAATGAAATTTAAATTTTATATCTTTATATATATATATATATATATATATATATATATATATCATACTATCGTAGACATCTACCACAAACCCATGGACACCAAACACAATCTTCATTTAAAGAGCCATCACCCCAAAAGTTGCCTAAAATCTGTACCCTATTCATTAGCACGTAGAATCGACACTATAGTCAGTGACAAACACCTCTGGATTGTCCAAATGAAGGAACTACGAAAAACTTTAACGGAAAGAGGATACCCCTGCAACTAGTACAAAGAAGTATAGAACAAACAGAAAAAATACTATTAGAACAACTACGAAACACCCGAAACACCAAACGAAGTACATAAATTAGTATGCGTCTCTAGACAGCACCAGAACTCTAGAACTATTAACAGAAATAACAAGAAACCTAACTTACTCAAAGAAAACAACAAACTAAGCAACATATTAAAAACAACGAACATAATTAAAAGCAAACACCAACCACAAAACCTCAAGCAAATTTTTACTCCATGCAAACTCAACCAAAACATAATACAGCGGACCACAAAATGCAATGAATAAAGATGTCGAGTTTTTAACATAATAATAGATGGAACCCATGCTCATTCAAAACACAAACATTCCTAATAAAAAAGGCTTAAACTGCAACTGTAAACATGTTTTATATACGAGAATACATAGCATACAACGACTCTTATATAGTCGCCGCCAAAACACTTAACAATATATAACGTAACAGCAACATTAAGAATCCAAGAAACACAACATTATTTGTTTTATAACATATACACTCATGTAGCAGAGGTAAACACCCATCTTTCAAACTCAAAATTATTTATATATCCTCACACAAACACACAAACCAGCATTGCCCAGATAATAACTTAACTCACACTACATACAGATCGTACGCATCTGCATGCATATAAATACGAATATGTGTACCGTGTATAGATGGTGCATGTACGCATCCACATACATACAACTAAAGCATAGCACTCGTATGTGTATACATGCATGTATATAAAAATGGGTCTGGGTACGCGTGTGTGTGTGTTTGTCTGTCTGTCTATCTATGTATCTATCCATTTATCCATCTATCTATCTATTTATTTATCTATTTATCTACCTATTTATCTATCGATGTGTCTATCCATCTCTCTATCTATCTATCTAATTATAAATGCTGACGATAGTCGTCAACCAATCGTTTCCATAAACAACTACTGAAACCTAATTAAATTAGGTGTAGATATACATAAGCATTCGTTCTTAGCTGTTATTTCTACCTCTCCTTCTTTTTCTATATATGTATATGTATGTATGTGTGTATATATATATATATATATATATATATATATATAGAGAGAGAGAGAGAGAGAGATAGATAGATAGATAGATAGATAGATAGTTACATGAAAAAAAGAGAGATAAACATGTACGAATGACAAATTTATTTCAACTTCGATTGTTCAATGCAAGGTATACTCAGTAATAATATTATGTTTATTATTCTTTTCCTTAAGCCAAGTCTTTTCAAAGATCAACATTTTATCATCAGAGGAATTACATAGATAGATAAGTATGCAGTGGAAAGCCAAAATTAAAATTAAAAAAAAATATTAAGTAATGGATAGTAAAAAAAAGTTCGTGTAAAAAAGATATGGGGTCAGTCCAGTTGGTAATTGTCCGTTGATGAGGTGTCCAATGAAAGGAGATTTACAGATGGAAAAGAAGGGTTTTCGTTAAGGCAGCATGGAAAAGAGTTCAAGAATGAAGTAAATCCAATAGTGAGATGTTGAGTTTAAGTCGTAAGTGGAGTGCACTTATTCGGAATTAATTTTGAGAATTCGGGCCATTTACTTAATATTTGTTCAAATTTTAAATTTTGGCTTTTCCACTGCCACCTTTTCTATCTATGTAAATTCTCTGATGATAAGATTTTGATCTTTGAAACGCCTTGGCTTAAGGACAGAATAATAAACATTATTTTATTACCGAGTATACCTTGCATTGAACAATCGAAGTTGAAATAAATGTGTCATTCGTACATGTTTATCCCTCTTCTTTCATCTATCTTTATAATTGCTCTATCTCGTATATTGAGCTAAAACCATTTCACTATAGGTGCTATCTACTGAAAGTATACTTTTAGTTTCATATTTTATTATCTCTCTCTCTCTCTCTCTCTATGTCTCTCTCTCTCTCTCTATATATATATATGTATATGTATATGTATATATTTATATATGTATATACGAGTGTGTGTATGTACGTATACACAGCATCACAAACTCACGTCTGCGTGCAAGCACCTGTGTACACAAACCAAAACTAACGCACTTGACAAAATGTACATACACCTTACACACACATGCCGCACACACATGCGCAGACAGAGCGACAAC
>OY744524.1:24421402-24431402 GCA_963556195.1 Sepiola atlantica | reverse complement strand
TATATATGAAAATATATGAAAAGCCTTGGAAAGAATAATAAACATAATTTTATTACTGAGTATACCTTGCATTTAACAATCGAAGTTGAACTAAATTTGTCATTCGTGCATATCTATCCCTCTTCTTTCATCTATCTTTATAATTGCTCCATCTCGAATATTGAGCTTAAATTACTTCACTATAGGTTCTATCTACTAAAAGTACACTTTTAGGTTCATATTTGATTCTACTATTCAAAAGATCCAAATCATTAAAAAGTATTTATTCATTTTTTTTAGTATGTTTCTATATTCATCTGAAATTCTTGAGAATGCAAAAGTGAAATTTTGAAAAATATTGTTGAGCAAAATGTCTCGATTTAAATCCTGAAACAGGTCAAATATGATTCAAATTATGGGCATGAGTAATTTACTCATCTCCAGGAGTTAGGCACAAGGCCAAATTCAAATGATTTAAAGTGCATGAAACAGCCCAGACAAGAAGCCGGATAATGTTCTATGTTATTCACAAACCTTGTGTGCTCCAAGAAATGCTACTTTGATGTCACAGATAATCGGAGACATTTAGGCTCGAATTTAAGTTGGAAATTACTCAGAGTATAATAGAACCATGTATAATTCCAAGCATCTTTCATGTGACTTTAAATGGTTGATAGGAAATAGACGCTGAAAGTCGAAATAATTAGTGGATGTGTCAATTAATGCTGTATTTAAAATTTAGGAAAAACTACTCTGAAATGCCGCTTATGCAAATATGAATATAAATTATGAGCTAGAATAGATGGCGGGAGTTAGAGTCAAGGTGATCGTAGGAGTAGCAAGGAGTTATCTCAATGGGCCGCTTAAGCAAGTGTAAATATAAGCTCAAACATGTGGTTGCAGTGGGAGTGATTAAGTTACTTGTGAAATGTTGGGGAAAATTTAGTGGCTGGCATAATTATTAGAACACTTTGGGAGGAGGTGGGAGCCTGCGTCATGCATAGTAGAGTAAGTGACTCGATTGTCGAGTAAGGAGATGATTGGGTAAATGTTAGAGTCGTATTAGAAAATGATGTTGTCTGTAAATCATACAAAATTGCACCCCCTAAAACTCTAGATAGTAAAAGCCGAGAGGCAAAATATCTACTCACAGACATGAACATTCACAACTACATTGAACTCATAACTCCATCTACTCCTAGATTCACCATTAAAGGACCACACATACATTTCCCGGTTAACCCATATATTAGAATGATTTGCAATTTAAATCAGACGTAGGGAATATTAGCAAAACATTATTTGACAGAATCATCCCTAATATAATCTTATTGCGGGAGTAATCTGACTCTGTAATTAAATGGTTCTCGAGCCTAAGAAATACCCGCGAATTGAATTTCATCACATTAAACATCGATCGTTACTATGAATCTATATCCCCAATCTTATTTAATAAGCCACTAATTTTAGCTTAAAATAACTTTGACATCACTAATATAAACATTAGGGTAATTCTAATAGCCAGAAGATCTATATTGCATTTTGAGAATAAATATTGAATTAGAAAGGACACTCCTTACAAGTATGGTTTTATTTACTCCTCCCCAGGAGTTAGGCACAAGGCCAGTTTTATCTTACTCCCACAAGTAAGATGTGACCCAAGATCGGGTCAAGAAAGTGGGGTTTGAAAAGCCAGCGCCCGAGAGGTGAGCACTCTGGCCATTAAAAATTGCCTGGGCAGCCCCGTCGGAAATCCCCGGTAGGGGCGCCTCAGACAGTAAGCAATAAACTTACTCCTCCCCAACGAGGGGAGGCAAAGCCTGGGAGGGTAGACCTCCTAGAACTGCACAGGACAGACTCATAACCCATAGACAGGCGTAAATCAAGTCCCGAAGGCCAAGACAATACCAGTCTATAGGGTGCAGTATCCATCGGAACAGATACTACACTTTGATCTTTGCCAAAAGGTCAAGAAGGCAGGTTTTATTTACTCCTCTTACAAGTATGGTTTGTGATGGACTCCTCAGATTCTGAACAGGTCACTGACCTGGGAGGTTTATATTTGCTTAGAAAACTTACATTTAATCTTTTAAATGTTAAAGGAGGGATTTACAAAGACAATGCTATATGTGTCTTTACAGAAAGACCGAGAAATTACAATAATACCATCAAGGAGCAACACGATTTTTTCAAATATATTGGCCTTTCTATTACTATTGATCGAAGGACACATACGAACATTTCTTCGATATAACACTTGACTTAAACATGTAGCCCATATCATAAACCAAACCATACACCATTTGATGTTCATAAAAAGTCAAATCACCCGCAGTCAATAATAAACCAATTGTCCTCTCAGTTGCAAATGAAATTTCGTAACTAATGAAGACATCTTCGATCAAATCTCTAACTTTTTCAATAACGCATTGCATGTATCAAGATATTAAGAGAAAATCAGTGCTTATAGAAATACACCTGCCAATGCTAAAAGACAAAATAATTATAATAACACATACTATTGTACTATACAAAACAAATCAAAGAAATACAAATCGTCCTTCTTGTAATAGCAATAAGAATAGCCGCCCTGCTACTCTGCACAAGCAAGCAAATCCCAACATAAAACCCCAAACAAATGTATAAGACGAAAAGCAAAATATTTGGTTCACCCCCTCCCTTATAGTTATCATGCCAAAACTAACACACCATGTTAATTCTTTAAGATCATTGATAGATACTTTAAATACCAAAACAAATATAGTATAATCTCCAACAATAACTACATTTAAATACGATGCCTCATTTAGCCCAAACAGTAATTACACCAAACAATAAGAAACTTAAAACTGTCAAAAAATATTTTACAGTACACACTTACATACCCATGATAAATGCAATTTCCATAATAAGCGAATATATCCACTTCAACACGATGCATACACACAACTGTAATATACGCAGTAACAGCACTACACCCCATGAAAAATATGATGTAAACCCAATATAATCTGCCAATACAACTCAACCTTCCACAATCTCTACCCAACATACTTCAATTCGAATTCCTGTAATAATAGTAACAACCCAGACATATCAGGAAACATATCCAACAGTAACTTAATACATCAAATTAATCCCACATTAGATAAGGTGGACCAACAAGAATCTAAAGACTCTAACTCACCACCTAATAAAGATAATGATCACATTTACAAAAGCATATCTACAGAGACCATTGAAAATACAACGCATATAAGAACAGGATCACCCCCTAACATACATACATGCATACATAAGAGTAAGATAGGCACTTGTTAAATATTGAATATCGAACCACCATAGCCTCTTAAATAGGGAAGACGATGGTAATAGAAATGATACCCCCTTAAAAAAAACAATCAAAAGCTAAAGTAAAAAAACATGCACTTCTTGATTAAAAGATCTATTCTGAAAATAAACACAAATGCATATTTTCCTAACACAAAAACATGCCAATTATGCATATATTAAGCTGGTTATGATAATAATGTCTAGTTAACATAAAAATATAATTGACGTAAAAGGCGAACTACTAGCAATATGAATCATTTAGAGAAATTACCCAACATCCGCCATTATATATAAACTGCTTTCAGAAAACGTAAAAAAATACCTTCCATATCAACTTGATAACTTTCCCCAAAACTCGATAAACTTACATCTTGATCACATAATACACACCCACACACACACACACATACACACACACCCACACACACACATATATATATATATATATATATATATATATATATATATATAATTGAATATAAGAGACAACTCGTGTCTATATATCTTGTCTCCCAAGTACTTTCGGGGGAATAAGGTTTATCAAGTATGGACAAATCCGAACTATAGTAAATTCATCAGCCAATTTCCCCCCCCCCCCGAAACTAAGATCATGATTCGGACTATTGAAATTATCTACCAAAAGATATATAGACACGAGGTGTCTCTTATATTCAACAATATCTGTCTGCAAGAGAAGAGGCTGCCTAGATATACATACATATATATATATATATATATATATATATATATATATATATATATATATATATATATGCTGATATGTATTTAAAATTTTAGATATTTAATGTAACGTTTTAATAACATAAAGTAAATTGTATAGCTCAACAGAGTTATGGTATAAATGTTTATCTATTTTTAAACCACAACAAAATATAATTAATTGCAAATCTACATCTTTTTAGAATATTGTTTTTATTATTTCCGGCATACACATGTTTCAACTGATACCAAGAATTACAAAATATTCATAAAATAGCCTTTAATCCTTCCGTAGATATATTCAGTGGCATGGCTATCGTCAGTGCCGTATACAAAATAAAGAAAAGTCGATGAAAAGAACATGGCAGGTAAAGCCTTACCTTAACCGAACTCAATTATCGTCATCATTCTTTATAAGTAGTTACTATCACCACAACATCTGGTGGTAGAGAGACACCGTTCGTTTACGTCTCGTTATGAATTTTATATAATCGTTCATTATCCACGTTTTAAATTCACCTCGATGTACATGAATTAAAAAAAAAGTATTTTCCATCAGTTATAGTTCGGACACCGTTCGTTTTCATTTCGCTCTGAATATAATTGTTCATCATCCACGTTTTAAATTCACCTCGAAATATATAAGTTTTAGAAATATGTTTTACTTGTCGTTATAGTTCGTATCGCGTTCGTTTCGTTTCACTATCAATTTTATATAATCGTCCCCATCCACTTTTTACATTTCCCCTCAAAGCGTTATAGTAGTCTACACCCAGGGTTTTTCTGTTTCCAGTGGATTTTAGTCATATATGTGTTGTTATGTGATATATATATATATATATATATATATATATATATATATATATATATATATATATATATGGGAAGAGAAGGATGAAAGTAATCCGACGTGATGGGAAAATGAAAAAGGAAAACCAAAAAATGGATGTTTTTTATGTGTACATCAACGTTTCGTCTTTATTTATAAGACTTCATCAGGATGATAAAATAGAGAAAAAATGTCATGCAAGCACAGATACATGTAGGGTAGACATATTGGGAAAAATAGAATGAAATAGTGGCCAACTGCTAGGTTCATTTCTATTTCTCCAACAAATACGGACGTCCACCTAGCAGTTGGCCACTATTTCATTCTAAATAATTAATATTTATATATATATATATATATATATATATATATATATATATATATATATATATATATATATATATATATAATTAAGCATGGGCATGTGTTTATTTTTATGTGCATGATTCACGATCATTACAACATTTTAAACACAGCTGTTTGATGTAAGTTGTGTGAAAGTCGGGGTGGGGGGTAAAACAAATCTACGTTTATGCAAAACTAATACAAATGACGTGAATGTATTTCGTGACAATTTATATTCATATGATTTTTGTGAAAATTAAAATATACGTACAACTCATCAATTCAAAAAATATACCCCACATTTCAAAACCTTAAACACGCAGTTTCTTCCTTCCTTTCTTTCTTTCTTTTAAGACGTGCGCACGTCACACTCAATCCGGGCCTTGTTTTAAATCCTAAATGCTATCGTCGGTAATATCCCACTCATAATGAGTGCAATTCACGATCAACTGTACGACCAAGCAAGCAAAAAAACGCGGTTTACCGAACGCGTGTACACATACATCTGTACATATTTTCTCTTATTGATAAAGCATATACACTAATGGACACACATCTTTATACCTATTTCATTTACACACACGTAAACGCACACATCGTCTGCCGAAATGAACATGCGTACTCAATTTTCTTTACGAACAAAACACTTGTCCTTCAAGCAGAATGCTTTTACAACTTTCGTATTCTTCGAACACTTAATCTTTCGTTGTACGAAGTTGCCATAAAAATACTAATTTTGTATGTATAGACTTTATCATTGTTTAATTTAGCTTTTCGTTCCCCTCTACACATGCAATTACAATATACATGCAATTATATGATATGCATGCAACTATTGATCACTTTAAAATAAAAGAAATGAACAATAACTATACTATATTATAATTCAAAGTACTTATATATATATATATATATATATATATATATATATATATATATATATATATATATATATATATATATATATATATACACTGAATATTTATAGATATTATTGATTTATTGGTATCTGTACGTGTGTATGAAATATTTACGTTCCCATTCCGCAAAATAAAATGTAATCTTTCATCTAATCTTTCGTAATCGTTTGTTTTTATGCAGTATCTATTGACTTTTAATGCCTGGCAAGGCTTGATCTCCATAAAAATATAGTTACAAGATATAAACCGTCAAATAATGATGGTTTTATCGAGTAACCATCTTCCTTTGACTTACACCGACACATGCAACCACCTCTTCTACTTCTCCTCCTTCTCCTCCTATTCCTGCATTTCTATTGTTATTCTCTTGTCTAGTATTCTTTTGTCTGTCATATCTCTTCTTTCTATTTCCCTGCTCTTCTGTTTCCACTTTTATCTGAAACAAGTTCCTATTTTCTCGTGTCCATACGCATTTTCGTCACAAGGTTGGTGATCATTGGCCTAACACTATGCAAGCGCCTATATCTAGTTCAATTCCAACTACATCTATTTTTTAAAGAAATTATAAGTTTGTTGATAATATATTTTCAGTAACTCGCTTTTTACGCATTTTCTCAAATTTACACTTCTCTGTGTCAAGCTTTAAACTGAACTTCTATTAACAGAGTTTATGTCCCAAAACCTCCAATCTGTGTACGATGTGCATACAAGATCGATGCCTTAGAGGCTACCACCTGGTCAACATAAAATCTAATGACAATGACTCCTTGCCATAAGCATATTCGTATACGTCATCAAATTGTAATCAGACCATTCAGTAAGTGAAATCAACTCATAATATCAGAATAACTTTCTCTTTGTGTCTGTCTATCTGCCTGACAGTCACAATTTTTAAGAAGTATCTTTACTTTGAAAAAAAAATGGAAAATATTACATTATTGATACGAAAAAATGAATTCCCAACAAATAAAGTGGATGTTATGACCGGAAATCGAAACCGAAACCTTGAGATCTTTAGGATGAACTGAGCTATTTAGATGTTCTTATGAATATACCTTAAAACATTACCTTTACAAAATAATTTCATATTTGACGTGACGCCATAGACTTTTCATTTAAGCCATGATTCAAAACATAAATTCATACATAAACGAGCATAAATTCTTTTAATAGTCAAAACAATTTATATTGTTTTCACAACGTATTAAATACATACTTAGATTGAAGTCCTTATATATATATATATATATATATATATATATATATATATATATATATATATATATATATATATATATATTATAGTATGAAATGAAGTAATAAAATAAGGTGTCAATCAAATGTTATTAGAATTCAAAGTTCAAGCAAAGTATCCTTAAGTCCTTAGCTCATGAGTTTTCAAAGATAATTCTTCTCTTCAGAGGACCATTACCGCAGTTATACTACTACAGGTAATAAAATTACGCTTTGAAAATATATAAAATGATATACACAAAAGTATATTGAGCTTCAGTTTTTATCCGGATGTTTCACTAATTATAAGATATTAGTTGACGCTTATATATTTTGTTGGATTGCTTCATATATATATATATATATATATATATATATATATATATATATATATATATATATATATATATATATATATGTGTGTGTGTGGGGGGGGAGTGTGTGTGTGTGTGTGTTTATATATGTATGTGTGTTTGTGTACGAGACGACATTTCGAGGCCCGGAGGGTATAGTCCTCTCGTAATATTAAGCATTATTGGCCTGCCAATCAATCTATATCAGGTGTTAGCCTTTGTTAAATGGTGACCCATTCTTAAAAAAACAAACTTCATTTCATAGAAAATATACACTATTTATAAAATATTAACAGAGACCGCGAAAATTCCACGACTACTTACTTACCATCTTTTCATTCTTCTTCCCGCAAAAGTAGCCGTTATCTTGAGAGGATTCGTTTGTAATATAACATCTGGATTTACTAAGAAACTTTCAATAGTAGGTCCGCAGTATTTTGCTAAGCAGTTTAGAAAAGAAAGGAACATTCGAAGCGAATAGATTTTATCTTGTTCATCTTTTGTTTCTCACGTACACGCTCATTTTTCCACGGGAGGAACAAAGCACAGGACTTCCTCGCTGTTTGAGATCATGTTATTTTCTTTTGCTTTTTAACCAGCTTTCTGTATCTGTCAAAATCTGTTTTATTTTTACGCATTATTTTCTAAGCCAAACATAAATGTCCGCACTGGTACATTTTCTGACCCATGCTCAAACCGAATTTTCGTCGGTACTTTCCGTAAACAGACGGGATAAGCTAAATGGAAACGGCCCTATTTCAAGATCAAAACTAGCCGACGCTATCAAACAGAAACAAATAATGAAGCAACATTTAAAGCAAGAAAAACAATCACTGTATGTAAGATTTATGAAAAAATATTTATAATTTACAAAGAAAATAAAATAAAACGACTGTTATTTTATCACAAAGAAAGTTAGTGTTTGTTTAACTTATATTTTTGTTTGTTTCGATAAAGTGTGTTTGTACTTGTATAGGTTTCGAACCAGCCCTAGGTTAGGATTAGCTTAGGGTTAGTTCAGGGTTATAGTGAAACAAGACCCACAATTGTCACATTTTCTCAGGGTTAGGGTTACAATGAAAAGGGAAAACAGTTTTCGACATCGTTTTTAAGGTTGGTAATAGGGTTGGGGTTTGGGTAAAAATCGACAGTTTTTTGCATTAGTTAGTTATTCAGAAAACTGGAGTGTCCGTCTGAAAACGCTGGAATTTGTAATTTCTTGAACGATTTAGTAAATTCACAATGGTAAATGTTCTTCTGCTGCAATTTGATTGGCTAAGTGCGTCGTCATTGTCCGGCTGTTTACGTAAACTACCGAAAGATGTCTATGAAAACTTGGTTTCAGTATGGGTCACAAACTGTACAAGTACCCAAATGTTTATCTGGATAGTTTGCCTGATGTATTCCGTAAATCACAAACTGTCAAAACAACTCTGCCCTGAATCTAACCGTACACACACTATTTGTTAACCTATGTTTTAAGTAACCTACTCATCTCACGTTTAATATTATAACATACTTACATATTCCAAAGTCAATGTTTTTTTACATTACTCATGAAAAATAACTGAGGTCAAATATCTAAAACCAATAGATCGACTAATGAGAATCGTTAATACCAATGGATTCTTTGGAGGGTTCAGTTAGAAATTCATTCTATTAAATCAACTGAGATAGACGGCTCTATCACCCGTTTCTCAGATTTTACATATCTCGTATCAGTAAGTTGTTCTCGCAGCCCTTCACCAGCGTTGTAATTAACAACCTTTAGATATAACCATCCATAGATTATAGTTTTACGAACGCCTCTATCAACATATGTGTCTAATAGTAGTGAAAGATACAAACAAAAAATATCTGATACGAGTCATATGAAAAGTGAAATGGAATTAAAATATTCTACATCAGCTAATTAAATAAAGTGTTCGATTCAAACTTCCACGAAGTTTATTAATTAGCAATTATGATAAAAGAACATGAAGAATATTGGATAGTTCAACGAGCAAAATGTTTTATCTAACAGCAATGATGAGGATAACATTGAACACATTGTATGTAAAAATAATACTTCATATCAGCGATATTGTCAAATACAATTACAATACATTTGACACTCGCTTGTATTTTACGTTAAAAGTGCATACAATGTAATACATGTAGCACGCTAATTTACCTGTGTTGTATTTACAGTATAAAACATTACTAAAAATATAGCTTGCTATCGGTCGCTTTTTATTCTATGTAATATATTTAAAACATGTCATAGTTAAGGTTTGCAACATTTATAT
>OY744524.1:24398902-24416402 GCA_963556195.1 Sepiola atlantica | reverse complement strand
TAAAAAATGACAAACGGAAAACAGGTTAAAGTGTAGGAGAAACACACACACACACACACATATATATATATATATATATATATATATATATATATATATATATATATATATATATATAATACTTTGTGCGTCCCGTGTAACAAACCCTGTAAACTGGATGAACTCAAAGTAGATGAAATATTTTAAGATACGCCAATAGCACATGCTGTACAGAATTATTGTGTGGGTTCTGTTGACCGGTTATCTTGAGTGCACTATGTTTACTGTAATGGAAAGTATTTGAATAATATTTGGTAGGGTGTTATTGAATACATTTAAGCTGTGTGCTTCACTTGATGTAAAACAAGCTGTGCCCAAAAGAAAAGACCAGTGATCTGACCATTCAGTTATTTAGTAATTACTTTTAAATCGATCTGCAAACTTTAACGTGGCAGGATAAACAGTTATTGACACACGTTGAAAATATTGTACAAACACACAATGAAAGTGACACTGTTAGTGAGTGTAAAGCAAGTTTTCCGGCGTTGGGTCATTTTATGCCGAACCCATATATGTTTTTCATATGATTGGTTGTTATTTTTTCTAGGCTCTAATTTGTAAATAAATCGTCTGTAAACGATATCGTCTATTTACCCAATAGATAGGGTACTATCAATTGATTAGGTCCTATCAATATATTTGGTACTATCAATTGATTAGGTCCTATCAATATATTTGGTTATCAATTGATTATGGCCTATCAATATATTTGGTACTATCAATTGATTAGGTCTATCAATATATTTGGTACCATCAATTGATTAGGTCCTATCAATATATTTGGTACTATCAATAGATTGGGTACTATCAATATATTGGGTACTATCAATAGATTGGGTATATCAATAGATTGGGTACTACAATAGATTGGATACTATCAATAGATTGGGCTCTATAAAAAGATTTCGTACTATCAATAAATTGAGCCATATCAATAGATTAGGTCCTATCAATAAATTGAGCCATATCAATAGATTGAAGCCTATCAATAGATTGAGTCATATCAATAGATTGGGTTCTATCAATAAATTGAGCCATACAATAGATTGGGTCCTATCAATAGATTGAGTCATATCAATAGATTGGGTCCTATCAATAGATTGAGCCATATCAATAGAGTGGGTCCTATCAATAGATTGAGTCATATCAATAGATTGGGTTCTATCAATAAATTGAGCCATACAATAGATTGGGTCCTATCAATAGATTGAGTCATATCAATAGATTGGGTCCTATCAATAGATTGAGTCATATCAATTGATTGGGTACTATAATTCATGGTCAGAGTAAACATGTGAGTAGTGAGAAAAAGCATGAGCCTCTACCCTCTTTAAAGCCCCTATATTGGGGCTCACGATTTGATGCATTATGGTATCCTTTCCAGGGCGTTTTAGCAAGGCGTGATCGGATAGTTGATTGTATTGGAAAATGGGGTAGGCAGAAAAAAGATCGAAAGCGATGTTAAAATATTTTTTTCGGAGTGATGGTTTGATGAATACGGATAATTTACCCAGTTTTCTGTCGTGCCGGTGACGATAGTAAACTATGTTTCGTATTAAAGTATTTTCATTTTTGTTTCTTTTCTTTTCATTCATTTGCTGGGGACGGGGCATTCTTCCAAATGCCATACGATCACCCGCTATTTACAGACTCCAACCGCGAACTCTTTTCAGGATTATGGCTGTTCCTTTAAGTGCAGTTGTTTCACCAGGTATACTTTCTAAATACTTTTTTCAAGTTCTTCTTCATGAGTCCAGTGGCTTCTATGATAACTGGAATGATGGAGATCTCTTTGAGGTTCCAGTTTCTTTTCATATCATACATTAGGCCCTGATATTTAGTTATTTTCTCCCATTCAGCTCTGTTTAGGCCCCCATCATTAGGGACACTGACCTCAACCAAAGTTGCCACTCATCGGTATCCATCATTATGTCTATGACTAAGTCATCGGAACTAGGATATGGAGTTTTAAACCATACCCTAATTATTATCAATAATTCAGCGACACATTATCACGTATGATATTCTCTGTAACAGCAAAAATTCATGAATGGAAAAATGTATTTATTTTTTATAGTGCACTTGTAAAATATCAGTCCTGGGACAAGTCAAATAAATTCCGCAAGAAGAATAGTTTTGCACCAGTTTTATGTGGTTTTAGGACGATTAAGATCATGATATGAAACTAATAAACTTTATGTATTGAATTCTTATTCAAATTTGTATCAACATTGATTATATGATTTTGATTCTAGAAAATGTTTAAAATTTAACGCTTAAGCTTAAGGAGTTTGAAAAGAAATTGAACTTCAAGGAATTTTACTTAATTTGTGTTTAATTACTATGAAGTCAATTCAAAGCAAATCTGATATATTTACATTTTAAAATGTATTATTTTGCACATATTATGTATTATTTCATAAAAATAAATCAAAGTTGTTCTAGTCCACATTATCTACACTTACGCCGAGCAGTTGTTTTTTCAAAATTCATAATATTTCGTTAATTATGTAAAGATGTAATCCTGCACATTATAACACATGCATACACCTTACTTTACAAAAAAATAGGATGATTAGGAACAAATATATAGATTTCTATAGATACAAAATGGTGTCTACATTACACTACAGATTAATTATTGTTGATTCAAATGATCATATTTTATGTAAAGTTTTTATTTTCATCCATTCCTACGTTTTTATTTTGATTTTAAAATCGCCATTTTGTATGTAGCGATATAGTCTTTTTGTCCCACGACTGCATCCTTGTAGTATGTATATTTTAACAATGAAATGTATTTTTTGTTCATTCTATTGGAAACGCCCATCACTGTCCATTAGTATTTTGAACACGTGCGTTAATTTAACTTTGGCTTTGTCATACGCATGCGCGCGCAAATATACACGGACGTGCGAGCGCGGTTCGTTTGGGATGAAACCAAATTAACGTGTGAAATAGATACGTCCATTGAATTCAGATTATCTTTTTTTCGCGAAACTGTGCTATCGCCTACGAAATTATCGAGGATCAAAGGGAAACAAGATGAAAGAAAAGATATGAAATATTTGATTCGTTATCACATCCGAATGCATTAGAAATCATTCATGTTTATCTAAGATTAAATCTCATGTCATGAAGAAGAACATTTCATGCTTTCTTGGACGTGCGATTTGAAACTGGATCGCTTTCATGGCGCGATGTGTGCGGTGAAATAGGACTAATAAATGAACAACCGCAAATACCGCAACCACCACCATCGCCTGAGACGACGAACCGAAAATATAATAATCAGATGAATAAATAAATGAACAACAACAACAACAACAACAACAACAATTTCAACAAGGTTAAAACAACAGCAACAACTGCACAAATAATCGTAATATGCTCAGCAATAGGGACATTAATTAAATAGAAAGTTTGTGTGTGTGCTCAACGTTTGGTTACGTTTATATTTTTAAAATTCTTCTTTAAAAAGTTATCAGAAATAAAGTGGGCTATTCCGGGAGCTAGCACTTTATTTACTAATAACATACATATATACTAGTGTTGGCACGATTAATCGGAATCGTAATCGGAAATCGAAAAAAAAAAGGTACTTTTTGAGGTATCGAAATCGGGAAAAACGGACATTTTTGGGGTATCTGAATCGGAAGAATACGGAACTTTTTTGAGTATCGGAATCGGAAAAATACGGAACTTTTTTGAGTATCAGAATCGGAAAAATACGGAACTTTTTTGGGTATCGGAATCGAAAAAACCCGGTACTTTTTTGAGTATCGGAATCGGAAAAAACGGAACTTTTTGGGGTATCGGAATCAGAAAAAACGGAACATTTTGTGGTATTGGAATCGAAAAAATACGGAACTTTTTTGGGTATCGGAATCGAAAAAACGGAACTTTTTCGGGTATCGGAATCGAAAAAAATGAACCTAATTTCCGATTTCCAAAACGAGTCTTTTAATATTTTTTTGTTGCTGGTTTAAATCTAATTTTCTATTGTTCGTACGGATGATAAACATTTATAGATATAATTTTTAACTACCAGTAGAACTAACATTTATAGATCACAACAACGTATTGAGGTAAAAATAGCACCAGAAACAAATGTCCCGGTAATAATGGCACGAATTGATAAAAATGAAAACAAGTGATGAATAAAGATAAAAATCCCAGAAAAAAGTTAATCAACATTTTAGATAAAATACATAAATAGGAAAACATTAAGAAGTTTGTCAAATTAAAAATAAGAGTATATCTACATTTAAATTTTTATTCGGAGTTTCTTCTAAATCCCCCCCTCCACCCCATAAAATTAAACTTTTTTAGACGATTATGTGCTTTTACAATCGGAATTAGAATCATTAAGTGTATCGAAATCAGGAATGTAGAACAGAATCGTAACCGTGAAAACTATGGGAATCGTTTCATCACTAATATATTGATGTGTGACCATTAAAGATTATCTTTAACTCTCAAAGCTTGAGTTAGTAAAGCGTTCGATGATATTACTTTCCGTCTCCCCAACTGACCATATCACTATATTATAGTTTGCATGTATTATGTTTTTATTCTTTGTTTGGTCAGATACAAGGATAACAATTAATCTTGTCTGGTGGATTATTTAGTTAGTGTGGTTATTAGAGGTAGTCCAACTAGGAGAAAGTTCGGTATTCCTTTTATGTTTATAAGTAGTGTAGCGATGCCGAGAGGTTATTTGAGTTTTTAATACTATTTCATGTTGAATATTTAGTAAGGGTTTGCTTGTAGGAAGCAATATCCACACAAACCCCTGTACAGAGAGACCGAATACACTTTAGGATGGTATCGCAGTGGATATTTTAAAAAGACGCAATATACGTCAAGTTGATATAAGCTATAGAAAGAATGAATAGTGTTTGACCCCCAAGTTTTGTCCGTATATCTCTTCGTCGATAGTAAAAGCCGTGTATCTCCTCGTACAAGTATAAGTAGACGCTCAGTTTATAGTGTGGTGTATCTCTATTCGCGGATATAACCGTAAGCGCGTAGTGCTTTACCAGCAAGAAATAGAGTTGTCCGTGTTCATCTTCTCTATTTGTGGTGATGGTAGTCGTGTTCTTCTTTTCCCTTGTAGCTGTAATAATGAACAAACATGAAAGAAGAAACGCTACTAATCTAATTATTTAATATTTCATGTTGTGTGTTCCTTTATTCTTTTACAGTATTATCATCCCGCAAGATTGTTCACGAGGTCATACCTTCACAAAACTTCTGAAATAACCCCGCTCACAGACCAAAAAGGTAGTTCTTAATCTCTTATTCGCCACCTCTCATTTTAGACTTCTTTTTGTGACGTAATTACTGTCACGTAATAATAACCTTGACTTTTAAGAAAATTTTCTAACCTAATGTAAAATATCGTTACTATTATTATTTTTAGACAACCGCATCTTTTTATTGGTTCGTTATTTCATTTTTGATGGACGTTGTGCAAAAGCTAAGAAAATATTTGATATTTTAAGAATCTGCATTATTGTTATGTTGGTGTCATTTTATCAATCGGAGGAGACCAACCAGTCTTTTCACGAAATTACATGGCTTAGTAAAGTTTCTGTATTCGGTAGTCTATGAATTCATGGAGCAAATTGAACGACAATGAGAATAACTAAAATAACTGATTGTGATAAAAATATTAATGATTTCTGATTTACATCAGAAACCACAAAAATGTAGCATAAGCTCAATATGTATGATCATTTAGGCTGGGAGCAAAGTGTATATTACATGTTTTTGTTTCCTTTTATATAGAAAGCAACCTCGTTATAGATTGAAATAATTTTCATTTTTCTTCCAATTAAAAATATTCCTTTACGGAGAGCTGGATTTTCCTCACATTCAAAATTTATATTCTGATTAACATTTACATCGTGAAAAACGAAAATATAAATCTTAATACACGTTAATACACATTTTAATGAATTAATGTGAGACCTAATACAGTTATCACAATTAATTATGACAATCAATTTCCATCATAATATACACAATAACTCTCCGATGCGTAAATGGTGTGTAGGGGCGAATTTAATTATGATAATATTTGACGCGCATAAAAGACTTTAACCCCGTTCTAACTTCAGAAAGTGTGACATTAGAACGTCGTTTTTTTTTGTTTGCTAGTCGGAATTCATTTATCTGATAATTCATTGGGATAATTTTAATTATTGTCGCAGCAGCCAGCAGAAAATGATGTACGACTAGTACATGAACACATATTATTAGTGTAGATTAAATTAATGTTTATATAAGTGTTATTAATTATATATATATATATATAAATATATATATATATATATATATATATATATACATATATACATATATATACATATATATGTATATATATATAAATAAATAAAATTCAGATAAATAAATACAAAATATAAAACAATACTCTCTTTCTGTGTGTATATATATATATATATATATATATATATATATATATATATATATATATATATATATATATATATATTAGTACTTTATGTATCCACGTAAAATATTATAAGGAGATATCATTTTTTATGTGTCAGTTTTCAGTATTTACTTCAACAGTGCCCGATACGTAAGTAGAGCTAGGTAGTAAGCAATGACAATATATATGGCAATCAAGCTACACAGAGTAGATTATGCCTGAATGAAAAATACGAAATCCTAAATTTTAAAGATCCTCGAAACCTATTAAACTCTAGAAGTGAAATAGCAAACAGCTGTTTACACATAAATAAATTTACCTTAGGATAATATATAATAAATAAAATAAATAAATAAATAAAAATAAATAAATAAATAAATAAATAAAAAACTGAATTAGTTAAAATTTAAAACCTAAAATAGAAATACAAGAAACCACATGTAAAAATAAATTCGCCCACTGTATTGAATAAAACACAGGAAACAGGATATAGGAAAATCCATTGTTAACAAAAATAGGAGCGTCACCAACAATGCCTTTGTTCGAGGCAAGCCCAAGGATTGGCTGAGGGAACAACAAAGAATTTGATTGGTTAACTAACAAGCCATGTATATAAAAACACCTGACAAAAATAACTCCATGTATTTAGCCTGACGATTTCCCCCGGGGATGAAACACGGGAGCCTCTGTGTAGCTTGATTGCCATATATATTTTCATTGCTTACTATATATATATATATATATATATATATATATATATATATATATATATATATATATATATATATATATATACATAGAGTGATACATATATATATATATATATATAGAGAGAGAGAGAGCGAGAGAGAGAGAGAGAGAGAAAGGGAGAGAGAAAGAGAGAGAGAGAGAATATTTTTAATACTTTAATTACCCACCGTAATGTCATTGCGGTAATGGTCCTCTGAGAAAAAAAATACTTTGAAAACTTATGAGTTAAGGACGCACTATTACCCCTTGTTTTTTTAAACTTTAGTAACATCTGATTACATTCTCATTTTATTATGTCATTAACTCCAGTAATAAATATATATATATATATATATATATATATATATGTATCTGTTCTGTCCCAGAGAATCGTCCTGACGAAAGGCGAACGTAAATATATTTCCATAAGCAGACATTACTTTATAAAATGTTCATATTCTTTAGTCTATAGTGATTTATACGTCAGTTTTTACTTTGTTTCTTCTAATTTTAAATTTCCCGATTCTGGACGTTCATTATTCTTTACTATCTTATTTCCGTACTTGAATGTTTTAATAGAAAGTCAACGGTAAGCGTTTATTTTTTCTTTGGATCATCAGTAATGATAACTTTTATAGTTAAAATAAAATTCATAGGGTGATTTCTTGATTTCATTGAATACATTGACGAAACAAACATTTTCTCGTATCGTGTACACGAATATAGCATGTAATCCAGACGTTGATCCATGCGAAGATGCTCTATTGCGATCAATTCGCCACTTAATGAAGGCTCATTGATTTTAATCTTCCGATGAAGTTGAGAAAGCCTGCCAGAAATTTTTCGATCAGAGCAAAGATTAGCTACTTTTACCTAGTCCCAAACATGTAATAACGTTAACAGAAGGATGTCCACAATTATGGTATTTACTTTGAAGACCACTTTTGACTTGTGAGTAAATTTGTGTGTGTATATTTTTAAAAATATGTAGTTAAAATCTTGATGTGATTCATGAGAATTGGGATCATGTTTTGGATTTTAGTTTTTTTCGTGTAATTAAAGCACATGTGAACCTCAGCGTGAGTGATTACTATGTATGTAGAGTTATTATTAGGTAAACGAAATAAAATACGAAAACAACTACTGCTACAACCAGCACTTCTAATCATTATTATTTGTAGTAGTAGTAGTAGTAGTAGTATTAATTTCAACAAACTAAACAAAACATTATTGATATAAAAAAATTAAAGACATTTGTTTAAATGTTGAACTCATAAAAACAATATAATCTTGATCATGTTATTGGGTACTTGTAAAGTTTATGATACATCGCTACAACTGACATTTCGTCTGAATATTTCGAAAGGTTACGTAAACTGCCGGGAGGTGTCGAACGAAAACCTCGTGATTTGATTGATGAAAACGCTAGCAAACTTTAAAAGGCTAACAAACTAAAAAGAAAACTACTTTTAAATCGAAAACGAAAGCAGTCATCGTATGGCGATTTACATGAAAGTAATCGAGTTTTTGTTACGAACAAAATAAAATGAAAACTTAATGAAAATAATGCATTTTATTAAAACACAAATTAAACTATAAACACCCATTCAAATTAAGAAGGAAAAGAGTCATCGTATGGTAAGTTTAACAAAGACAACTGATAGCTAAACATATATTATGACTTTTTTTGCCTCCTCTTTTTTTACACTACCGACTAGGTTCGGTTAAGGGTTGCGGTTAGGTTGTTTTTTTACCAGATTTACTTGTCTACTTGTTTTCAGCCCTCTCTACTATGGTGGGGTTAGGTTATTTTGTGTCAGGGTTAGAGCTACTGTTAGGTGGTTTGTATTTTAGATTTTATGCGGACGTTAGCGCAGATATCAGCAAAGAAACAAGGGCACACATTGAGAAGGAAAACAGTCATCGAATGGTAAGTTTAACAAAGAAAATATAAGGTAACAACTGATAGCAAAACATATATTATGACTTTTTTTCTTGCCTCCTCTTTTTTTAGACTACCGACTAGGTTCGGTTAAGGGTTGGGGTTAGGTTGTTTTTTCAGATTTTCTTGTCAACTTGTTTTCAGCACTCTCTACTATGGTAGAGTTAGGGTTAGGTTATTTTTTGTCAGGGGTAGGTTAGGGTTACTGTTAGGTTGTTCGTATTTCAGATTTTCTGTGCACGTTAGCGCAGATGTCAGCAAAGAAACAAGAGCAGAAGGAGTGAAAAGAAGGTACTCGATAGTGTACGATTCAGCAATGTCTAATGGTTACCTGGCTAAAAAAAGTCCCACTCCGTATCGACGTCTAATGCCTGCATTTTGCATTTGTGCACCGCTAAGCATACTTGTCCTTTCACTCATTTAAAAAAACTTAGTTCACCCAAAGAAAGCAAGTTGCACCTGTAAGCGTAAGGGTTTACAGAGAATAAGTGCACAAGTTTTTTTGTTTTTTTTTGGGGGGGGGCACTCTAAATTGGGAGCTGTGCAACGTTATGCTTGTTCACAATAGTTTTAAATTTCATCATGTCGGTACAGTAGGGAAACAGCGAGCAGGGAAGGCGTTCCAAAGGCCGGCAGCTCTAGGAAATAATCTATTGAAGTAGAAAACTCTCCAGAAGCTGGGGACTCCCACACTAAATGGATCGGGATTTAGCTGAGTATCAGGTTAATCGAGTATATTTACGTGAAGAGGGCACAAGGGCAGTAAGTTAATCGGAACACATTCCATTGTAGTACTTTTAAAACAAGCACAAGGATGAAACATTACATCAGTGGGACAAGGGCTGGAACTTGGTTGATAGTGAGGGTCCTATTAGATTAGATACTCTCTTTTGAACCGTGTCTAAGAAGGAGGCACTTGTGGATAGTGCACAAGCCTAGATGGGACAACAATATTCCATGCTTAGGCGGATTGTGGCTTTGTAGATATATAGTATACTATCAGGTGTGAAAAGTTTTCTAGCACGGTAGAGGGAGGCCACTTAATTTGCACCAGCCTAGGCAATATCTTCTATGTAGTTGTTCGAATTCATGTTACCTGTGAATGTTAGGCCGACGAGTGTTAACGTTCGACTCTCAGGTGTGGGTTATTTCCAATGGAAATCTGTGGTTGAAGTGTTGTTTTGTATTTTTTAAAGGAAAATAAAAATGTTCTTAGCAACATTAAATGTTAACATCCATTTATGACAACATTCAACTACAGACTCAAAATCACGTGCTAAAGATTCAGCCATCCCCTCGGATATGTGCGCATCCGTTTTACTCACATGACGAGAGTAGTGTGTTGTGTCGTCAGCAAATATACCCATCTAAGATACATAGTCATCAGGGAAATCGTTTATTAAAATCAGGAACAATAAGGGTCCAATAATTGATCCATAGGGTGCACCTGCATTCATGTCATGTTGTTTGAATGAATGGCCATCGGGGACAACCTGCTCTTTCTTTTGGATAGGAAGGATATAATTAGGTTAAATATTTGTCCAGTTATACTATATGAATTTATTTATATGAGAAAACTATTATGCCAGACCTTGTCAAAAGCCTTAGCTATATCTAGCGCTACCCCACTAGTTTCACCTGGTTTGTCCAGAGTATGGTATATGCGTTCAGAAATGACCGGCTGCTTACTTAAATCCATATCATGGTCAGAAAAAAGTTTAACATTAACGAGGTGACAGCCTGTCACTAGACTGATTAATGATTCATCAATTTTAGCAAAGCGGTACACTGATGGGGCGATACTTATTAGGGTCAGTTCTATCTACAGAATGTTTGTAGACTGGTTCCACAGAGGCAATTTCTCAGCTATCAGGGAAGCAAGATTCGGCAAGTCATTTGTTATACAGTTTGGAGAGGACAGGGGGCATTGCTTTATTATTATTACTGGTAAACTGTCAGATCCACCTGATTTGGAGGTGTCAATGGTTGTGATGATATTCCGGAATTAGATTGGGTGAGGTCAGGTCATCAATTGTGGCTTCAGTCCGCAATGGGAAATTTGGGAGAGAGTGGTTGTCGGAATCCAAAATGAAGTTCATGGCGAAACGCTGAGCAAGTAGCCCAGCCTTGTCAGTTTCCGTGCAAACGACATCATTCTGGTTGGATAGCGAGGGAATTATTGAGTGTCCATTATTCAGCACACTATTGGAGACTTTCCAGAAATCGCGAGTACGTAGTTTCTGTGACTCAGTGCGTTTTCTGATCATCCCTGCATACCTTATATTTGTTTTATCTATTGGCTTACAATTATTTCTTGACGCTATAAGTTTCTGTCTATTTGTAGTTGACTTCTGGCGGTTGAATTGTCGGAATGCGTACTGCCTCTGTGCAATATCAACTGTACAGTGCGAGGTTAACCATTGCGGGGAGTGGGCTTGCCGTAGAACTTTCGCATGGGGACACATGTTTACCTGCCTTCTTTGAACCATTCAATTACCTCATGTGTGCACTGATCAGCATGGATAGAAAAAGTGTCACAACATGGGGCGTCTCTGATGTGATCTCTGTTGGATTCCCAATCACCTTGCTTGTAGTATCACGTAGTTTTGAGCAACGGCTCATCAGCTTTGGGACGAGATTTTAAGGTGATATCAATCATTACCACAAGGTGCTCCGCGTTCCCGAGCGGGATATTAGCATTAGGCGTAAAAGCCACAGGCAGTGGGGTCAAACACAGGTCGTGAATATAGGCTTTCTGGTCCACACAATTGGGGAGGCGGGTTGGGAATATCACAGTCTGTAGGAGGGAGTGCGTTATGAACGAATTATATGTTGAGTTAACGGCTGTGTCTATATAGCTGGAGAATCCAAGCTAGTCGTGGTGGTGTACATTAACATCACCAAATACATGTATTTGGGCACTCGATTCAAGTGACGGTGATGTATATATGCTTTCAGAGACACAGTTAAGCATTGTACAGTCCTGGGTCGAAGGAAAACGGTATAATAAATATAAGTAACAAAATATGTGCTGTAAGGATAATCTTAAGCACATGTAGGTTTGATCATCTGATTCTAGCTTATGTTCCCTAATCAACAGGAAGGTATTCCGAACATAAACACCTAGCCTTTGTAGACCTGATAATAGAGCGTGTGGGCTCGGAAAATACCACCGGGAAAAACTGCAGGATTCATTGCCATGCGCGACATGGCACGAACAGTTACCCACGATATTATACAAGTCATTTTATACTTAGTGACGAAATCTTTTCCCCAATTTGCTTAAATAGAGAGAAAGAGAGACGGCGTGTATTGCCATTGTAAGGGAACAAGGCCAAAAAATTTTCCTTTTGAATTATATATATGCTCACATGTTCTGACACTTTCTTTCTTTGACAACACTCAATAATAGCGTCCGGAGACTGAAGCTTCTGTCCAAACTCGATTAAATTCATGATGTGTTTAAACAATTTTCATGACTGGTTGAATTTTCCGCAATATTTTTTTCGCGATTATGAGTTGTCGGCTGCTGCGATCTTATTAGCTTAGCATTTCAGAACCTTCTGGGGGTTTACGTAAACTGCCGGAATATGCTGACGAAACGTCGGTTTTAGCGCGGTCTGTAAACTGCAGAAATATCATTATTGTTATTATCATAAATAGTAGAAGTTGATGTAGTAGTAGTAAAGTAGTATAACAGTAGTAGCATTAGTAGTAGTAGTAGTAGTAGTAGTAGTAGTAGTAGTAGTTGTAACCATAGTTGTAGTTTTAATTGGACTCAGAATAGCTATTTTATAGTGTATTAACTGTGTTCTTACACTTTGTTCAAAGTAAAAAATAACATTATATCATTAAATCAGTGTTTCCCGTTTTCGTCTTTTCGAATTTAAAATTAAGTATTTTTTTGCAGAGGACGAAATGTTATCATTTTCGTTGTAAATAAATCAGCAAATGCACTTAAACTGTATCGATTTCTTAAATTTGAAATGTGTTAAATATGTATAATTATTTTAATCGAATGTTGTTAAGTTGTTCAATTCGTACAGGAATGTACTAAACAACATATATGTATGCTCAAATTGAAACATTAAAATAATAATGTCCTTGTATTTTAGTTATGACGACTATTATCCGTATTTCTTCATATTTGAACGAATGACTGACTCTGACGCAGATAATCTAATATTTATCTAAAGTATTTAATAAGAGTGTGTAACAAAACTATTCTAAACTATGTTTTCCAAACATTAAATTGGTGTATGAAGGAGCACATATGAGGTAATTTTGTATATAATAATAATGGTAATATTGTAAACTCTATGAAACCCTTTTTGTTGTCCGTTGAAATATAGTTTTTATCAGGTGGTAAAAGGTTGGTTTTTTTTCAAGCGCATTACTTTGCAGGGGTTGTGTATTAAAACATAGTTCTCATAAACTACGTCCGGGTGGGATGCAAACTACTGCAATAGTCAGATAATTTTAGAATTCAATAGCTTCATTTTTAATTGTTAATGGCTATAGTATCTATTTTTCTATGTGCTATTTTTGTCCAGAAGAATTGTTTATTCGATAACTTGTTCTGGGAACACTAATAATATTATGGAGATGCTTAATTTTAGTTTAATTGAAATTTACACATTTATTTCATCTGTGCCTGAAGTGTCCTTTCTCTGGCCGTTAGCGCAGATGTCACCAAAGAAAAAAAAATACAAAATGCGATCTTCAGCCTCCAGACACAGTGGACATTAATTGTTATTGCACTAATTCGTATATCAAGCAAGGGTTGCGCAGACACTAAGTGTCCTGAAGTGGGAACTAGGCTGGCTTAAGCAGAGAAAGAATGATGTCATTTCGAAGTGTTCCGCTCTTAGATAAGTTGTTAGTTGAATTGCTTAAGAATCTCGCCAGCCTTTATATATAACGCATAACCCCAATGATATTTGTAAAATGTGCAGTAGCCACGCATGACTCTAACCCGGCACGTTTATCCCAGAGTCCGCGGTTATAACAAAGTCAGTTATATTAAATAAACAAATATTAAAACACCGCTCGTTTCCCCCGTCACTTTGTATTATAATATCTTCTGTCTGGCTTATAAGTACGTTCCTATCTCTTAGTTTGTTTTATCTTGTTAGTAAATCTATTGGGTTGACCAAAAAGTGCGTTCTTTTTTTAATGCCATCTTTCCGGCCTACTAAAAATCGTTTTATATTCCTATTCTTTAAATCCTATATTTGGTGTAGAGCGAAAGCGAGCGTCAGTTTGTAATAAACAATGGTTTTCTTATATGTTTGCTTGTATTTCAGTCCTTACAACTGAAGATCAAGCAGAGCACAACCGACGTTTGACAACCAGACAAATCGCAGATATTCTCACAAGTTATAAATTGAGGATGGAAAATGAATTGCATAAACGCAGTTTTAATATCCATATTAAAATAACGAAGTCACTTTTAAGCCAACCAAATATGAAGTTAAGATTACACATTATTCATACTATTAAACTTGAGTAAAACAAATCAAATAACATAATATAAATAAGAACGCTGAATATGAGAAGATTTACCGCCAAAAATCCTTATTATGTATGGAATAACTTGAACGGTGGAATATTTTGCAATGTATTTAAAATTAAATAAAACTAATATAAACATGAAATACTAAAATTGAAAATAATGTTCATCTCTTAATCGTACAATTTAATCACTATTGCATTTTTAAATTTTCCCCAGAATAAAAGGATTTAGAGATAATTTACTTTAAAGGATTTAATCATAGTTGAATTTAATAGAAATAATTTGTAAGAAGAATAGATTTAAATTTATTTACTTCGAATCATGTTCAATCGATCTACTCAACATCGAATTTGGCTTTTTGGCTAAGATCAAAGTGTAGTATATGTTCCGATGGATACTGCACCCCGTAGACTGGTATTGTCTTGGCCTTCGGGGCTTGATTTACACCGCTCTATGGGTCTGTCCTGTGCAGTTCTCGGAGGTCCACCCTCCCAGACTTCGCCTCTCCTCTTTGGGGAGGAGTAAGTTTATTGCTTACTGCCTGAGGCGCCCCTACCGAGGAATGCTGACGGGGCTGCCCAGGCAATTTTTAAACCCCACTTTCCCGACCCGACCGTGGGTCACATCATACTTGTGGGAGTTACATAAAAACTGGCCTCGTGTCTAACTCCTGGAGAGGAGTAAATCAATACTCAACATCGAATTTAATAAGACACATTTATAGTCAATTGGGTTTAAAATACTTATTTAAAATTGAATGTAACATGATAATAATTGACAGAATTGTCTTCAAATGACATTTTGTAAAACGTATTTAAGAGAATTATTTTATAATTGAAATTAATAGGATCCAATTACAATTTAATTTAGAATGTTCGGTAAGAATTAGAAATCATGTAATTAGCCAGAATGGGATTCAATATTGTAATTGAATTGTGAAGTATTTAATCAAAAGTGATTTCAATAAGATTCAGTTAGAATTTTGTTAAATAATATTTAGTCAGAATTATATTTAATAATATTTAGTTAAAATAAGATTAACTAGTATTTACTTAGAATTGTAATTAAACAGTGAACATAAATCTAATAAGATTTAGTCAGAACTAGACTTAATAAAATTAATTTAGAAATGGATTGACTAATTTAATCAGGACAGGAAGTAATAGGAGGTATTTAAACTTAGCTTTATTACAATGTAGTTAATGGTACATTTACTATGATTTATTCAGCATTGGATTTAGTAAGATTCACTAATTTTATTTAATAGCATATATAGACGAAACATTACATAGTATTATCTTAAAATTTGAATCAGGATTTATACAGAAATCGAATTAATACGATTTACTCATAATTGAAATCAATAGGATTTGTTATGATTGAATGTGATAGGAATTTGTAGGGATTTCTTTTATAATATATGGATATACTTAAATTTTATAAGAGATCATTCAATAAGAATAGGCCTTTATAGAATTAAGTCAGAACTCAATTCAATTGTATTCATAAGTGAGTGGAAGAAAATACTTGACATTATAAATTGTTGAATTAAGTGTATTGCCCGTTGGCTAAAAACGTTCTTATCCACTTGTGTCATAGATAAATGAAACTAATTATTATTGCAACATAAATAGGAGGTAAATAATCGCAAATCTGAATGACAATCATTAAATTTTGTCTATTTTCACGTGAGAACATTAAGTTAAAAATATTGTCCTCCTGCTTAAAATAGATTTAATGGTAAGAACTAATGTTGGTTAGTAAATCTATTCTTTCTTTAATGAAATATTAAGATGAACCTACCAAATTTGAGAAAAATAGAAATTGATGACTTTAATTGGAGAAGGTAAGGTGTGCCCACTGCTTACCCATTAACAGACTGTAGTAAATCACTCCCTGCATTTAGCCGAACGAATTCTTTTTTGAATGGTACGAGGGGCGTCCAATAAGTAATGCCCCTGACCCACTTCAAATTGTTTGATCTAGATGAAACTTTGCATGTGTAATGATTTCTATCTGTATGAGTTATGTTGCAAAACCCAGCTTTGTAACTAATTGTGGTTTCTGATTTACAGGTGTTTGCAGTGAGTCAGGTTTGAAATGGAGCCAGTTGAGTGTCGCGCTATGGTCCGGTTTTTGTATTTAAAAAGAACGCACATCAAACGAGACTTTTGATAAAATGAAACAACCTGATAATGATGATGCCCCATCATATGACCTTGTAAAACGCTGGCATCGTGAATTAAAACATGGTCGGAAGTTTGTGGAAATAGCTCCCAGACCTGGTCGCCCCTCTTCTGCCATTGATGAGGCATCTGTCCGTCAAGTTGAGACTTCCATTTTGGAACATCGACGCATTACTATTCCCTAAATAGCCCAAGAGGTCAACATTAGTACAGTGTATGTAGAAACTATCATTCATGACCATTTGCATATATATATACAAAAATAATCTTAAACTATCCTACAGCTGCTGTGAAAACCTAGAAATGATAATTAAGGCACACAACAACAAAATACTAAAAGAGGACAACAGAGAAGAAAAAATAAGCAAAGTGGAAAATATAACAAAAATAACACTACGAAGAACAAAAATATAAACAATACTAATAGAAATAAACAAAACACTAATAATAACCACCCGAAGAGAAACGAAAAAGTTAGCAATGAAGAGAAAAGATGTAACTGCATAAATCGTAAACTTTGTCCACTACAAAATAAATGCCTAACTAAAAGAGTTGTATACCAAACAACGATATTTACCAACGAAAGACCAAATAACAAGAAATACTACGTGGGTATGACATCTCTAGAC
>OY744524.1:24386402-24393902 GCA_963556195.1 Sepiola atlantica | reverse complement strand
GAGAGCCATGCATATAATTGTCCTGTTTTTAAATCTCCGAAACAGTTACATGGTAAACAGCTGATGATCCCCGTGTTAATATTAGATGCTTACGTTAAGGTCTCCTGCTTTTATTTCACTGTTAGATACTTAATTCCCCTTTTTATTTTATTTACTTACTATTATATATTATTTATTTATGAATTTTCCAACAAATGTAAAGTTTACACTATTTTGGATTTAGTTAGTTTCTCTGGGAATTTAAACTGTATTTTCCTTTTTTTTGTCTTTTTGTTTAAAATAACTCAAAGCTTCTTTAGACTATATATATATATATATATATATATATATATATATATATATATATATATATTGCTATATATAATTTATTTTCAGCAGTATATTATATATCACACCGCAAACACTCATGCTAGAGTAATAAATAGTATTAGATATACTGCGTATCCAGTTCACTGTGCTGAGAATTAAAAAAACACAGTGTAAAAAAATACGAATCGTACAAGATTCGTACACGCCTGAGCCTTCCGATGTACAGTTTCGAACACTAATCTTTTAATTCTGGTTTTGTATAGATTGTTTGTTATCAATTGCTTATTTCTGTATCGATTTGTTGCTGTTCAATTGTGGAAAATGAATAGATTTTTTGCCTTACTGATTTCACTCTTAATCTCCATATTTGCTTAACGCATGTGTGGTCTCCCCGCTCAACTATCCATTTTCAAACACTTGTTGAAACGCACACAAGACAGACACAGTTTATCAAGTGATAAAAGGGTCACTCGGTTCAAATTGAAGACAGATTAAAACGAAAACATATAAATCAATCTACGTTAAATATATAGTCTTATCAGAACTCCAATATTTAACTTGAATAATCTTTCAATTGATCGCTTCTATGCCAAATTGTAGCTATTAAATAGATGATCATGACTGCATTACTGTAAGGTTACATAAGGAGCATTGGTACATTTACATAGTAGATATTCAAATTATCTAAAAAAAAAAATTTTTTTTTAAACATAGTTTACCTCAAACAAGGCAGGCCGCCACTGTAGACGTAAGGGGCTACTGAGAAAAAAGAAAAGGGGAGAAGGTAGGGGGTCAACATAAATTGGGATCTGCGCAGCGGGATGTCTGTTTACATTAGTTTAAAATTTCTACATGTCTATCCTGTCGGGGAAACAGGGGGCAGGGAGTGAGTTTCAGAGGCCAGCAGCACGAGGAAAGAAGCTATTTGAGTAGAAGGCTAATTGCCATTTAAGTAAATACTGAGAATAGTGTTAATGCCGACTGGAAAGTGTGTGAATGCTTACTGGGCATCATCTTCGGGTGTATTCAGCTTCTCTGTCTGCACAAGGATTTGTCAGGGCATCATGACATGAGGATAGTTCGCTGTACAAGTACACCCTGACTAAATATTCAAAATAATATAGTATTCGAAATCCAAAAAAAGATCAACTCAGTAGTGCTGCGCACTGCCTCATACTAAGAGTGGTCCAGCTTCTCCTAGAGATGCTGTCACAGGTTACATCACTAAGATAAATAGTCCGCTAGATCGGATGAAGTACTGGCCTAAGAACCGGCAAGGCTAAGAAAGACCAACAGAAAGATAAACTATTACAGAAGTTAGTGGTCAATTGGCCGAAAGGAAATTAATATTTTTCACCCTTTAACAAACTCAATGTTTGAGAAGTAAGAAAGCTACTGAAATTAACACCCGAATATCTACGTATCTTATAAAGACTACTGTGTTAACACCAGCAATGCGTCACGTGATTTCTGAGAAGCAACTGAGCTAAAATTATCATGAAAGTAAATTACTTTTCAGATTTGAAATGTTTTCCTTTTTCAGGACCTAACTTTAATAAAATGCATACGTGTTTACATTGAAAGAGCATCCGTAAAAAAATGGGCTCCACTTAATTCTTATCAAACAATAATAGAAATATTCTCACTATTTACCTGATATATTATGAATAAACAATTGTTAGAATATTTTAGATTAGATAAATAGGTTTCTCATTACATAGATGAGCGAAGGAACAACACCAGGCGCCATAGCCCTAGCTACACAGACAAGCTATGCCTATCTGTTTACATGGCGTAAATTTGCGACGCAGTCGAAACCCTAAAATCAGATCTTTAGATAGAATTATCCGTTAAACATAGACAAAGTAACCCAAGAGAAAATGAGTCGAATGAGCAATACTTATCTTGTTAAGGAAAACGCTTTTTCGTTTCATTATAGCTAGTTACTTAAAACGGCGGTTGCTTAGTCGAATAGTTCGGTTAAATTAGTAACATCTAGATTTCAATAATGGGCGAAAAGAGAGCGAAACAAACAGACCGAGAGAGGGCGATATAAAGAGTGATAGAGAAAGAGAGAGAGAGAGAGAGAGAGAGAGACAGACAGACAGACAGACAGACATACAGACACACATACAGACAGACAACCAGACATACAGAAATAGAGAGATATAGGGGCGGCGACTGAAAAAATGTAAATCATTTTAAGTTATATATGTTTGTTAGATCATTTTTTATGGAAGTCGCTTTATTTAAGCAAATAGAAAGAACAAAAGACTATTAAGGCAGAAAACAGATGCCTACTGACTTTTATAGTTAAAATACCAAAGATTTAGGCAAACAGGCAGTAGGAGATGAAGCTCGACAAGCCCGCAGTTCTTTGAAAAAAGTTACCGGAATAAGATGTATTATAACAAGGTGCATGTACAGCGAATTAATGTGCATCACTAGCACACTGAGTAAAACGAAACGTTATCAGCCAATTAATCAGACCATTCTGAATAACACATGCCCATGCTATAATATTTACTACATCTTATACATGTTTCATTCCTGGTCGCTACTTCTAAGACTGTTGCAGTTTCGTTCGACCTGAATATTTGGTTTTCCTATTACGCGACTTCCTTGTTCCTGTATCTTTATTTCTAGTCCCACACATGTTATGCGTAGTAATTATTGACTGTTTTAGTTCTGTCTGTTATTTCTCTTTACCGCGGTTTAAATCATACCTATATTTTATCGACTAATATATGTACGAGCTAATTCAGCTAATCGAAAGTTTCACAATCGTAATAAGTCAAGGTGTAGTTTTAGAAGATCAGCTGAAAAATTATTGCCAGGATATATAAAATAACGTTTAAAAATGAAAGTGATGGGGCAATGGTACGGCGATATATTCTGCTTTCTTATGTTGGTAAAAACATAGGTTAACCCACCTAGAAATACCAAAGTTTACATAACTAATCTTTAATTTTTTGTGAGAGTGTCAACAATGTCACCTTTACGTAAGCCGGTGGCGAATTTGAGGCCTAGACTGAGGGCTTCTCGTGTTTTTTTTTAAATTGTCTTATTTCTGTGTTCGTTAGCATAGAGACGAGGCATTCTTCCAAATGCCAGACTATCACTTGCTATTTAGAGGCTCTAATCGGGTGCTCTTTTAAGGATTTTGGCCGTTCCCTTAAGTGCAATTATTTGGATTTCTTTTGGACTTGATTTTCCGGGAATACTTTCCAGATACTTTTTGAAATTTTTCTTCATGAGGCCTTTAGCTCCTATTATAACTGGGATAATGTTGATTTTTTGTAGGTTCCAGTTTCTCTTCATATCATACATTAGGCCTTGGTATTTTGTCACCTTCTCCCTTTCTGCTCTGTTTAAGCCATTGTCATTTGGAACACTCACTTCAATCAGTGTTGCCTCTCTTTCTGCCTTATTGTGTATGGGTGAGGGTGTGTTTGGATAAGTTGAGGATGAGATTTTCGTTTCCTAACGTTTTCCATGCGCTGTTGTCACATAATGTGTGTAGTTTCTTTTTTAAGTTGTGTTTTTGTGATTCGCTTTTCCTCTTAATGTTAGCTTTTATATGTGTTAGCGATGACGTCGTGAAGTCGTTTTGTTACTGTAGAGTTTTCAGGATGTCGTTAGCCTTTTTACTTGGAGAGAGGAAAACAACCAAGTATAACCAAGCTGATATAAAGTCGATACCACCTTACATCATAACAACGCGAAAATGTTCATAGTAATAAATTGATAAGAAAGTGTCCCGCTGAATAAAACATCACCAGCGATTATCTAGTTTCGAAAAAAATACATATTTAAATAAAATTACAATATTTGAAATAGTTGTATGTGTTTTAATGGGAAACATTTATATTTAACAATTTAAGAAATTCCAGATAGCATATTTAAATAAAAACAATATAAAAAAGTCCTGAATATGTCTACATATGTAATGCGTTATTTTCTATTCGTGTTACTTATACTTACTGATAATCAAGCAAAATATATATCTGACCTAATACGGTTTTTATTGATTATTATGTGTGTATGTCAATGTAATAAATATTTCCATCTATATGATGTTAGCTGTATTTATATGTGTATGTATTTATAGGTACGGCATTCACTCCCAACCAATTAAACTATGATTAATCATTGTTAACAGCTGCTAGGCGTTAGGGGGGAAGATGTAAGCTATATTTATTTTTATTTAGTTACATGCAAAGTACATAAAAGGGTGTGGAAGCGAGTCGTAGTAATTTCAGCAGCTCTGGTGTATTTTATAGAGTTTTAGGAACATAGCCCCCATTTGCACATTCAAATATTTCAGATTTAAATTAAATGTTATCCATAGTCAGTAGACAACAATTACTCACGATTCACTGGAGTTAAAAACATTTTTAAGATCCCTTATGTTTACGCCTTAAATTTTACACATATTCTACAATGAAAATCATGTATTTAATTTTGTTAAACATTAGAATAATTATTTTGGACATAATTTTAAGTGTCATTGGATCTTGATTATTTAGCTTTGAAAGGGGCAGAGCACTGCTGAAAAACTGTTCTGTTCGGGGAATACATTTTTCCAATTCTGGGAAGAATTTTCTACCAGTAATATCTTAATATATACATATATATATATATATATATATATATATATATATATATATATATATATAATATATATACATATAATATATATATATATATATGTACATAGAATATATATATATATACATATATACACATATAATATATATATACATATAATATATATATATACATATATATATACACATAATATATATACACATAATATATATACATATATATTTATAATATATATATATATATATATATTTATATATATATATTATATGTATATATACATATAATATATATATATAAATATATGTATATATATATATATATATGCATATATATATATATATATATATATATATATATATTAGTAGTTCATGTATCCACATAAAATATTATGAGGAGATATGATTTTTCATGTGTCAGTTTTCAGTATTTACTTCAACAGTGCTCGATACATAAGTAGAGCTAGGTAGTAAGCAATGAAAATATATATGGCAATCAAGCTACACAGAGGCTCCCGTGTTTCATCCCCGGGGGGAATCGTCAGGCTAAATGCATATATATTTTCATTGCTTACTATATATATATATACATATATATATATATATATATATATATATATATATATATATATATATATATATATATATGCGGAAATTAGCTGCTGCCCCGCTATTGAAATGCACATCTTTGAAAAAGCACAGTGTAACATGTTTTCTACAATTTTATATTGTTATTCATTTCAAGATAATTTTTTTTAAATTAATCTAAGTAATCAACAAAATCACCCAACATTATGTATACTTACGTGAAATAATAGTAACGCACTTTCTTACAAATAAAACTCTCTCCTATCCTGATATCTGTCATATTTGATTCTCAATCGTACACTCACAGCAATATATAGGTAAATATTGATCCTTTTATTCATGAAGTATTTTTATAAAGCCTTTGCTGGTGGAAATATTGAATCAAATATTTACTCTGTGTTAAATTATCTTTTATTTTTTTATTTTCAAAAAATATATCTCAACCCAAACAAGGCAGGTCGCCACTGTAGACGTAAGGGGCTAGTGAGAATTAGGTAGTAGGTTTTCAGTGTCATCCTATGTTGAGAGCTGTGCAGCGGAGTCTCTTTTTACATTAGTTTTACACCTCTGCATGTCGGCACAGTCTGTGAAAAAGGGAGCAGGAGGGAGTTCCAGAGGTAAGATTCTCGAGACTATTGATCACAGTAAGAAGTGATCTTATGTTCGGGTTATAAATATTAGCATGGTACTGCTTGGCATCTCTACCTACACTTAAAGACTATTACACGGTGAAAAGACTATCTGCTTATATATATGCATTTATATATATATATATATATATATATATATATAAGCTTTTCGACTAAAAACTATGAATTTCTCAAGATTTTAAGAATAAAAATAAGACGTTATGGAATACAAAATAGCAAATAAATTATCGATATTTATGTAATTAAAAACACATTTGAACATACCTCTGTCTATTTCCACACAATTATGTCCTTATAAAAATATACGCATAACCGAATATATATCTAAGTGTAGTTTTCCTTGAATCATATTCCTTGAGGTTTTTTTAATACTCATTAAGTAAACTTTTTATGAGCCGCTGATGTTTTAATGCGTCAAGCGGCGTTATATAAAATTGCACGTTCACTTGCAGATATGCTTACGTGTTTCCATGTATATGTGTATACTTTGTTATTAATTATTCATAGATGAATTACAATGTTCTCAGCCTGTAGAAATTGTTTATTCTTTAAACATGTATATATATATATATATATACATACATATATATATATATATATGTATATATATATATTTATATATATATATATTTATATATATATATATATATATATATATATATATATATATATATATATATAGAGAGAGAGAGAGAGAGAGAGAGAGAGAGAGAGAGAGAGAGATTTATAATGTTGCGGGAATTCAGATCAATATGATACGTATACCTCTACTACACTGCCACCAAAGGAGAAGGCAATACGTTGGAGGATCCTAATTGATGCTATACTATCGTCCTTAATAAAGAGGGGTGACTGGGACGATCAACGCATGACAACAGAACATATAGTACACTAACAATTTCTAGAGAAAGATGAGGTAATTACTGGGTGAATAGTATCATGAAAACAGAAAAGTTACTACACTACCTACACTCCCCCGAAATTAGTGTTGTTGTTATGATTTAGAATGATTATTATTCTATAGTATACTTATTTGGAAGTAAAGAGAGGTATTATCTCTCAATCTAATTGGCGTATTGGTGCATTGAGTGTAAATACACCTGTGTAGAAAAGTGTATGTTCACGCTAAAGAAAGTCACTCGTTTTCTTATTGCCCACAGAAAAATTAAGAAATAATAGACACTCTCTGGATCAGCATAGCGTGAGATGGAGTCAGAGAAATAATACATACATTGCTAAGAGTGAGATTGGTTACGCTTACAGTCTATAAATTACGGCTAATTAGAACAATTAAAACATAATTGTTTTCAAACATAATTTCATCCCAGAACTGACATATAATTTAG
>OY744524.1:24368902-24381402 GCA_963556195.1 Sepiola atlantica | reverse complement strand
CGCACTAAATATGTGTCCCGAACTTTGTTCCCGGGCGAATACTCCCGAGAGAGAGAAAGAGAGAGAGAGAGAGAGAGAGAGTGACCGAGAGAGGAAGAGATACGTAATGTCGGTGCGTTGCGATGTTTTTACGATCGAGAAACGATTAATTGGAAATTCGAGGTGCAGATAATTCTTGCCCAATGACCAAACTGTCATCCAACGGAAATATAACCTCGGCATAACTTATCCGGCGTTACGTTATTAAATTCATCTCGATGAAGTAAGACACGCCGAGTTGCGAGTGCCGTCTGATTTTTACCAGTTACTCTCTTTTCTTTTTCACTATTTTCTTTCTTTATACGTACACATCTCATAACAACCCAAATTTTGAGGCAGAATCTATCTAGAGTTCTTGAGCATACATGCCCCTACTTAGGCTAATGCCTGATAATATGTATCATGACGAAAGTACATATACTACACTGCCCCACCACAATAAAGAAGTAATACCCGGGACTATTTATCATAATGAACCAACAAATATTAAACTACCCTCCAAAAGAGGGGTAATGCTTGGGAGGATGGTATCATGAAAACGCAACAGATACTACACTATCCGAGAAATGTAATGGTACTGAATGGAGGGATTGTCTCATGGTAGCAGAGCAGAAGGTTCACTAAGTCTTTCCAAAAGATGAGATAATTATTGGGAGAAAAGCGTCATAACAATAAAAGCGAGACCACACTAACAGCCTCCAAAATATAAGAGAAAAACAATCTCTTGGGATATTGTACCATGACTAATAAAACAGATGATACTCTATTCTGCATCACAAAGGAGGAATTGAATAGCTATGAAGATCGTATCATTAGGAACAAACATTTACTACAAGACCCCTAAAAATAGAAGATTATGCCTTGGGGGATAGTATCATGACAAGCACGCACATCATGCACTACCGCCAGACACTAGCGGTAATGACTGGGAAGATTAGATGAACAGACACTACATTGCATCCACCAAAAAATTATATAATGCCTTAGAATATGGTTTTATAATAACATGGCATGTACTACGCTACCTCCTCAAAGCAGAGTTACAGCGTCTGAGTCATTGTTATTGTTGTTGTTATTATTATTATTATTATTATTATTATTACTATTATTGTTATTATTATTGTTGTTGTTGTTGTTATTGTTGTTGTTATTGTTGTTGTTGTTATCATCATCATCATCATCATTATTATTATTATTATTATTATTATTATTATTAATCGCTTTTTGTACTTATTTTATATTTTCTATACTACTTTTGTCTATTATTCTGTTGATATAGACTTTGATTACCATTTCGAATGTGTCATAACAGCTGTAGAATACGTTTATGCAAGTTTTATTGAATATTGCGGGTAAGGGATCAGCTACTAGAAAATGTTTTTCGAAAAACGTTTGGAATTTCTTGGTAGGTTAATTTTACGGCATCTGGATGGGTGAACCAAATAGTGCTGATAACTAAACATACTACATAGGAAAAAACCGTCCTTAAAATTAATAAAAGTGGTTCAAAATAACAAACCAACATTCAATAACAGAATATTCATATTTATTACATAACTAGCTGTACCCGGCCACGCGTTGCTGTGGCTGTTAGTTGAAATGAAGAGGTGGCCTTTTGGAGTTCATTTTGATCCAGTTCTTTAAGTTGCCATTTAAAATGAATGGTTTAATTTTCCAATACTTGTGGATACTTAGTGGTTCCAGTTTCAGTGTAGATGAAGAGATTGTCCGGTTTTTAATGGCTCTGGTGGATCTGCCAGTTGAGGTAGTTTAATTTTCCCTGCGGCACAACACAATCCTTTAGTTTCTTCCTTAAATTTCAGAGCTTTGCAATAGGGACACACTTCAGTCATAGTGCCTATGTGAACATGGTGGCTTAAACTATAATCCTCATGAGGGTTGTAATGAAATGCTAAGCGATCCCAATCCAGGGATTGTTGAGCATGGAGCCTTGTTTGACGCCGATCTGCTAGTCTCAGCCTCTCGCGTTCGTTACGTTGTGAACGAAGCACATCTGAAGATGCCTGATGGGATTGTTGTACCCGCAACCGTTCCTCTTCAAGTCTGGCTGCACGTCGCTGTGCTGATTCATTCGCACGTACTTGAATCATCCTTTGTCTAGCTTGTTGGTTTGCAGATGCCAGTTGCTCATGAGTTTGATTTGCAAGTAATCGACGCCTTGTTTCTGCACGGCGAGTATGACGACCTAAGTTTGATCTTCGGGGGGGGGGCATGTTTACCTGTATAAATGTAACAGTAGGAAAGAATAATTGTATAAAGGTAAATGGATTTAAAAAAACAATCAATTATAACCCGCTTCAGGGGTGTCGAAGAAATGCAAGTATGGTTTTTTTTTTATAGATGAAGCATGTTAAAAGTAAAAAAATGAGGAAGAAGGCAGGTTTACAAAACAACGAAGTAGATACGAAATGAAATTAAAGCACGTCTTTTAAGTATTAAATCGTACCTGAAGGATGGTTAAAGTCTAAAAAATGAGTAAATGCGAAATGAAATTAAAGCACGTGGGTTATGTATTAAATCCTACCTGTAAAAATGAAACAGTAGGAATGAATAATTTTATAAAGGTAACTGGTTTTAAAATAAACAATCAATTATAACGCGCGAGTAAGGGTTGTGTAAGAAATGCAAGTAGTGTTGTTTGTTTTTTTTAGAGATGAAGCATGATTAAAGGGAAGAAAATGATGAAGGAAGCAGATTTTAAAAACATCGAAGTAAAGAGGAAATGAAATTAACGCACGTTGAGTTTTTGTTTTTTTAGAGAGGAAGCATGGTTAAAGTAAAAAAAATGAGTAGATGCGAAATGAACTTAAAGCACGTGGTTTATGTATTAAATCTTACCTGTAAAAATAAAACAGTAGGAATGAATAATTTTATAAAGATAACTGGTTTTAAAATAAACAATCAATTATAACGCGCGAGTAAGGGTTGTGTAAGAAATGCAAGTAGTGTTGTTTATTTTTTTAGAGATGAATCATGATTAAAGGGAAGAAAATGAGGAAGGAAGCAGGTTTTAAAAACATCGAAGTAGAGAGGAAATGAAATTAACGCACGTTTTTTAGGTAAGTATTAGTGTAAACGTTTGTTTAGGGAAACAAACAACGAATAAGGAAAACACTTTTTACGTATGAAGTAGATACGTGACAGCGGGGGTAGGAAGGTCAATCCGGAAGTGAAGTTGGACATGCAGGTTCGCAGAAACAGATTGTAAACCGGAAGTGCAACTTAGTAGGAACGAATTGTAATAAAAAATGTTTTTTTTATGTGTAAAGTAAAAATTATGTTAATAACATAAACACATAACTCGGATGTAAGGATTTGCTATAAAAAAAATTCAGTGGTAATGGTATAGTGGAAGTATATTTCCATGGGAAACGAACAAACCAACTTTACATTTTTATATATATAGATTATCGAACCATTACCTTTCCCTATAGTTCAGTTGGCCGAGGAAATGTTACGATTGGACAGGACATGCATATATTCAGACGATTATGTAGAGTATGCGTGAAAGATAAACTAAAAATGTTACAGATGACAGACAATTACTAAATCGTAGAAGCGGAGTAGCACGTATATGTAGACACGAGTTGCATTTCAATTTGGGATAACTAATTTAAAAAAAATTAAAATAAACAAAATAAATAAAAACATCTTATCAAAAGAAATACATCAAAAATGGCCATAGTAAGAAATGAGGTAACAGAGCAGATAACTTATTTTACACTCCAGGTGGCAGTGTAAGGTCACTTTTGTAATTTTGTGGATCGCCTAAATCGCTCTCAAACAAAGGATGTTATACCCATTTGATGTTGAAAACAAATAACTTGAATTCGCTTGTATAAAAGAAACAAATGGGTTTGGTTACTTTTGAGTAAACACTACTTAGCTTTGATTGGTTGGTTTGTTTTACGGCATACTAACACTTTTCGAGTCATTTAATACCGAATCCTGTATTTAAAAAAAAAATTTAATGTTTCAACTTCTTTATATTTCAAATAGTTATTCATAGTTTTTTGTTTAGTTGTTTTGTAGAGGAACATTTTCGCTTTTGACTTTTACTTGGCAGAACAAGGTTGAGTTTGGCAAAGGGAAAGTCGAACATATATATATATATATATATATATATATATATATATATATATATATATATATATATATATATATATATATATATATATATCAATGTTTGGTGTATTTTTGGTAAGGAAGCCAGTATCTAACGACATCCTGATCTGGTAACACTAGGACTTACATTTTAAAACAATCGCAAACCATATATATCCACACCATTAGCTTCATGGTGCTTACCAGGAATAACACATACACGTTTCTGTATAGCTTACTTACAATGAATACATTTTAATAAGCTATACACTTACTATATTATATTCCATAATAATAGTATATGCTAATATACATGAAATTGTCATTGTTTAAATATAAATATAAATATAAACATAAATATATATATACATATATATATATATTAGTAAGTTTTTGAAAGGCTGTGGGCAATGCAAGTTCCGGGTAAGATGCAAGTTGTAAGGAACAAAAACAATAACAATAAATCGAGTACGAAATATGACTTACTATTTATTTTTCCTTTTTTTTCTAAAATCTTACATAACAGCAAGAGTGTTTTTAGCTGTTCGTGTGATGTCCGGGTGATTAAAAATCACTATTTAATATTTCGGGAAAAGACATCCCTTTGTCAAAAATAATTAAACCAGAAGAAAAATGAGAAAAATATTTTTTCTTCACTGACTGTGTAGAGAATACTACAAAACAATATATATATATATACATATACAGGGTGTCTCAAAAAAATGTACTCACTCTTAGAATGACGAGAAAACCTTTATTTACCTTGTTGCGCGTTATCAGCTTTGTTTGAACAATAATGGTCATCAGTTTGAACATTTGCGAACATGATTCTTCAATTACATCTGTCTCATGTATTCGATGCTATTTCATTTCACTCTATGTTCATGAATAAAAGTTTTCTCGTCATTCTACGAGTGAGTACATTTTTTTGAGACACCCTGTATATATATATATATATATGCACACCCACACACACACACACACACACATATATATATATATATATATATATATATATATATATATATATAATATATATATATATATATCATAAATGTTGATATTTATATAATTGTATGCACGCTCTTAACTTAACTAACAGATCATTATAATTGTTGGGAGACAGCTGCTAGGGGTTAGTTGTTCAAATGTGAGCTATATCAAGTTAACTTCAAGATATATTGGGTAAAAAGAGAATGGAAACCCTTTCGTAAAGAGTCACATACCCCCGATTTTTTGTAAAATATTAACAAGCGGTGTCCTACATAACTTAAATAATATTCCAACACATTTCAGTTTCTTTGGATTATTTTAAAAGTGTGTTACATAGGAATGATGTGCCTCCCCTCATGTTAAAATTAAAATACATCAGATTTTAATTTAAATGTTTCCCAAATTTTAATTTCCTTTTAAGGCATTTACAATTTGACAATTTTTCAACGGAGGAATAATGTGGCCCCCTCATTTACAAAGTAAAATACATCAGATTTTCATGGATTTTGATCTATAGTAATTAGACACCAATACAACAATATTTCCTTAATATTAATTTTTGTTAAGACCTTTTCATTTTTAGAATTTTTCTAGAATAAAAATCACGTACTGAATGTTGTTCAACATTTGAATAATCATTCTATTTAGTATCATTATATGTTGATTTCAAACTTCGTAAGCGGTGAAAAACTTATTAAATTAGTTTTACCTACACACACTAACGTTTCGAACTTTCGCTCTCATCAGTGCAGGGATGATAATATCGGACGGTCACACGGTTCGAACCGCTGCTACAGATGTGACCTATACTCCGTAATTTATGCGAAGGGCGACATAATTGAGTGGAGCTCAACAAATTTTAAAGTTGTTCAAAAAAATTCAAAAGTAAAGAATTATATGGCTTGCGATCCTTTTCAAGAAAATTTCGAAATCTTTTATTCGGTATTATTGTTCTGAAGACTTCAAGCCGTCCCTTCGCCAACGTCATTTATAACATCACGTACAGAGATCTCTCAATAAAATATCAGGTTCAAGTACTATCTGAAAAAACATACATTCAGCCAATATTTAAGACATCCGATCCTTATTGTTATATCTTTTTTAAGCTGACTGATTAAAAGATATGCTGTTACTTTATTAGTCAACAGCATATCTTTTAATCAGTCAGCTAAAGAAAAGATATAGCAATGAAGATATCTTAGAAACATCAACTTAACAGCGAAACATATAACAGATTAAATAATTAAAATATTGACAATATAGACTAAATAATGAAGAAAAAATATATAAATATATACATAGAAAAAACTTAAATTAAATTAAGAAAAATGCTACTAATAATAAAGAAATACTGATAATAATAATGATAGAATAAAATAAAATAAAATAAGATACCGAAGAAATGATTTATTTATTTAGCGAATGCAAAGTCCTTCAGCCACGCAGTAGCCTCCTGGTCTGCTGGGTGGAGGGTGGCTTATCCTCCTCTCAGTCGTTGGAGAGGGCAGACTTCAATGGTGTGCTCCATTGTCTGCTCCTCTTCACAAGCACACAGTGGGGATGGGCTGCTGCCCCATCTGTGAAGGCTGGCCGAGCACGGGCCATGTCCAGTCCTGAATCTATTGATCGTTTACCTTTCTCTCCTTGGGAAGTCGATGCCAGGCACTTGTTGGTTAGGGCGGCTATGGTGAAGTCCAAGAACAACCTGCTCAGCAAGCTGTCGTGTGCAAAATGGGGTGCATCATTTTCCACGCTACGCACCTCTGCATTGGCCCTTGCCTACTCTTCAGCAGAATATTGTGCTCCTGTTTGGTCCAGGTCATCCCACTCACACCTTGTAGACACCCATCTCAACTCAACAATGAGAATCATAACCGGGACAATCCGCTCAACACCACTACCCTGGCTCCCCGTCCTATCAAACATTGTACCTCCACAAATCCGGCGAACAGCATCCACTCAAAGGATGCTTCAAAAGGTTGAAGACACCCCTCATCTACCAATCCACCAAGACATCCTCAACCCACCCACTGCTCGACTTCCATTCAGACGCCTCATCTGGAAGAACATCTCACCAGCTGATTTCACCATCCAATCAGCCTGGCAAAAGGAATGGGCGTCCAAGGAGGTCCCTAATAAACACCTGGTGTCAGACCGAAGAAATTGAAGACGAAATATGCAAACGTTGTTGTTTGTAGTTTCGTGAGAGTTTGTATGTATACACATTGCGAATTTATTTGCACAGTCTGTTATTTGAAATCCTCGCATATGAAAGTGCACATATTCTGAACCTTGCACTTTACAAGGTTCAACTGTTAATCACTCAATATAATCACACAGGTAGAATCGTTTTTTTTTAAACGTAGAGGCGCAGTTGCTCACAATACAGTGACTAGACAGTTAAATAACTAACGTCTGTGCTACATGAACAACCACAATTACACAATTTTCTTTGTGAAACGTTGGTTTTTAAGTCTATTATGGTAAATAGTCTTAAAAAATTTACAGTGGTTTACATACTGATGTATTACATATTTGCGTTAAAACAATTGAATATTAAATAGTAAATATAAGCATGTGATGTTAATGTGAAAATGTGGTTTCATTAATGAAGGGCACCAATATGAAATTTACCCGCGGAAGAAAAGTGACTTGCTACTCCTAGCGGTAACTTTACAGGCTTATATTTTCAATTAAATATTAAATTGTTTTTAACGCAGATACATAACGCATGAGTGGATTAACCAAAATAAAATGTGTTGACTATGTACCCAGCTGTATTTTCTTTTAATTGGTTTATGTCGACAATAGTAATGTTTTCCTTTTACTTTCATGCAAATCCCTTAAACCAATCCAGGTAATACAACAACTGGAGGTTAGGGTTGATTATGGGTTTATTATTAGTTAAACTATGAACAATTATATATATTAGAATATGTTAGAGGATTGAAAATGATGAGCTGAATGGACAAAATTCAATTCATTCTTAGAGTGCTTTACAACAAGTATTTGCTGATGTTTAAACTTACGATGACCATCTTCTATCTCACAGGGAAAAAAATAACATGGCAACGTTCTCTACTAATAATGAGTTATTGAAAATAAACTGTGTTCATGGAAATTCAGTTTTCTTTTAAACATATTATGATCGACATTTTAGGGAACAAGAGAATAAAGCTCAGTCGAGCCAATCTCCTGGAAATAACTATAGAGTACAAAAGCCTCGTCTATGAAAAGGGGGATGTAGATAATAGAAGATACTAGCACATCTATAACTAGATTCGATTTCGTACTCCGTCAATAATGGGCCGTAATCCCCTAAATGTTGCTGCAGTACTCCAACTGAAGAGCTATCTAACTCTTAAATAGACAATGCTAGATAGAGGAATACTCGCAGATTCTGATGGCGTACTTTAAACCAAAGAGGTAACTCCGGTGAAGACCACTCGGAAAGTATTGAAAGAGTATGATATCGTACACCACATGAAGTTCGTTATCTTCAAGTCCTCGCTGAAGAAAATCCGCAGTCAGATTACATTAAAAATTACGAGGATATTGCAAAACACTCGAATCAGTAGTAGTAAGTATAATAAATACCGATGGATAACTTTTCTAAATAAAAGTTGATCTCAATAAACTAACGCTTATACAACTTTACAAATAATCCAAATACATTGTTAGCTTGGTCAAATTAACAACTTTTTACTATACAAATGTTATACGGAACTTGACATATGATGGGTAAATCGATGATAAACTACGGGATTATCGATATATGTGATAATTGTTACTCGTGGTATAAATATAAACGGTACTGTTTCTTTGTTTTACGGAATATTTACTTTTTACGGTTTTTAATGACTAATCAACTCATGCTCCTCAAAGTTCTAGTTTCACGTTCTTAATATATTCAAATATTCATCCATGTCTGTTTTAATTAGGGGGTTTTGTTACTATTTTACTATTGAGCCCCCGTTCATACAGACCAAGAGCACCTCGAGGATAAAGGTTAGTCGGACTCAACTGATTATCGGCCAAAAGATGAGGAACACTATCGGAGAACATACAATGATAAACAAACGGTTTTTAAGAAGAATTTGTAATTATTGGATTTGAAGAAGACTAAGTTGTAATCAACAGGGAAGCAGCCCAGCAGGAATGTGTTCAAAATGCATATCATCGGGCGCAATTATGATTTACCTGCTTACCACCAAAGCAAGATGCGACAGAAGGCCATAAGTCAGATTTCGCAAGCTACCCAACAAGACATTTTAGATATATACCAAAATAGTCAAGCATAGTTCGGAAGGCATCCCTCTCAGATGATTCGCAATAAAATAACGTCTTCTAAAAAAGACACTGTTTAGCTTACTAAGACCGAGATTGACCATACCCCTACAAGGTATGGCCTCATTATGCATAAGCAGTTCTGATTCAGTCGGGCTGAGCACGACGAACGGAACCTCGGCGAATATGAAAGAGGACGCATCTGAAAAACAAGATCAAACTAGATCAGAAATAAGCGAATCGTCACCGAACTGTCTATTAGTATGGGCATTATATTTTAAAAAACATACTCCCCCCCCCCCTGGCTTAAGGTATGTAATTTAACCATCCACTACGTGTCAAGGTTGGTTTATACTTTTTCTTCAAATCATTAAGTGAATTAAATATATCTATATTCTATTTTTCTAACTCTATCTCTAAACAAGCCCTTACTAAAATCTGTACGTTCGTATTGGCGTCTGACTTTATTGACTTTAAAATCGAAAACTTATTTGGTCATATCTGGTCTGCCACGTAAATCACAATCAAAAGCATTCATATCGATAATATGCGTCATGTTCTGTAAAAAAATCACCAAAAAAGCCATATTTGTAATACACATAATAGATTATATTAAATCAAGTAATCTATATACTACTAAAAGTCTATGGGTCTTGTATGTTTGCAATCAGCTTTCAGCTTTCCGGTTTTCAACATCCGGTTGCGCATGCGTAAATAGCATCGTCTTCCAATCTGTTATTCCAATTCCGTTGAACTCCTTTTATTAACGAACGCATGAAATTTTTCATTCTGGAAATGTTTATATCGCTTTAAATATAAAACAATTACATTTAATTTCATCAAATAGTTTTTTTGTTTTCTCCACGGCTAAAAACATTCAACGGCAGGACTTTGTAAAGTCTGTCGCAGTTTCAAAAAAGCTCCACCCTTTTAAAAAACAAAAACAAACAAACAAAACAACAACAATCATTATTAATATCAACGAAACCACCTCCCACTTTTCCTCTCACAGATTTCACCACTCCTACTCCCTCTGTTTTCGTTACGTACGCGAGACAGCCGGTTGTACCCCCTTCCTTTCTCACCTGTTCAGTGCATATTTACCTATAAGTATGGCCAACCACTTATAATTCAGTAACTATAATAAAAAAAAACAATTATAATAAACAGAACGACGCATAGAAATCTATCTATATTCTTTTTTAAACAATTACATTTAATTTCATCAAATAGTTTTTTTGTTTTCTCCACAAGTGTCACGCACATACATGAATTCCATAGCTAATATAACAAACTGACCCAACGGGTCACGGGTGGTCTAGTATTACTATAAAAGCTACGGCAACTGGTTAAAATGTGACTGACGTCAAAGAAGTACCGCGCACAACTAAAAGGCTGCAGATAAAAACATTGAACACAGATGCAGTTTCTTATCTTAAACCGTTATCAAATGCTTACACTTCTTAATGATCAAAAGCTTACTTGATGGAAAATAAATCTAACAAATAAACAGATAAAAAAATTGCAACCGATCAATTAAAACGCATTAATAACACTTGAAAATATCCACGACAAAATAAACCATGACTATAAATAAGTAAATAAGGCGTTTTCGACGTACCAAATGGTAGCCTCATGGACATTACATATGTGATCTAGTTGTATATATATATATATATATATATATATATATATATATATATATATATATATATATATATATCTTAACAACGTCAAAAAAGAATGATAAATAATGACTACATGGATCAATAAAGAGCAAATAATTTAAGTAAACTGATAAAAATCAACGGGCCAAATGAGTAAAACGCTATACAAGAAAGTTAAAATATCTTCAAAGAAATAGCATTTGATATATACATGATAACTAATCTTAGCGAAAAGGGTTTCTGAGATGTACCATTCAACGTAAAAACATAACGATATATATATATATATATATATATATATATATATATATATATATATATAGAGAGAGAGAGAGAGAGAGAGAGAGAAAGAGAAAGAGAGAGACAGAGACAGAGAGACAGAGAAAGATTGAGTAAATATATGTATACTAAAAGAATATTCGTCTTAGTCCGGGTAAAATTACATCACCGAACAGAACCCTTGTAATCACTTTTATGTCACCTTACAAGTATTAAAATCAAGATCAAAACAGCCATGCATTGTATCTATAATAATTATTCCAATTTTGATAAAAATCAATCATATGCTTTTGAGGTTAAAACATATATATTAAAAGTTAAAACGTAACGGGTCTTAAAATTAAAAAAAATAAGGGATTCTTGCTTAATCACTGTCTAATGGCTATGCCTACAATGCAATGTTAATTTGAAATATTTACATTTTGAAATAGAAGTTTGTTTCAATACTATGCCCCTAAAATCCTTTAAAATACGTTAAAAAACTAGGGAAATATTAATTGATATCTAATACCTTATGTTAAAATTAAAGAAAACTCGGACGTAATGTAATTTTCACAAAGGTCTCAAACTATTTAAATGTTTACAGAGAATTTACTATGTATCACTTAGGAAGTGAACGACAAAAAGACAAGCTGAACGCTACAATGACCTATAAAACAAATACACCAAATACATTTTAAAAATATTCAGGTGATAACAATCGTACATATATTTCTAGATAAGGCATCGTAGTCTAGTGGTAAAACGCCATACATTAGTTTTCAATATCGAAGGTTCGATCCTTGTTCAAGTTACCTATATTGATGACGGCTGTGAGACAGAAACACATGTGGATGGATTACTTTTATATATGTATACAATTATATATATATATATATATAAACGAAAAATACGTCCTTTACAGTTACGGGCGACATATAATGCAATCGTCTGAATTGATATCTATCATCTAAGAAATGAGCAACAGAAAGACAAGATGAAAGGTAAAATTGGTAATAAAACAATAACATAAAATACATTAATACACACACACACACACACACATTGAATGCCTACTAGACACCACCCTCGGGTGTCTTCGGTCTCTCTGTACAGGGGTTTGTCAGAGAC
>OY744524.1:24351402-24363902 GCA_963556195.1 Sepiola atlantica | reverse complement strand
TTGGAATTAACTTAAGAATACAATTACAAATTAATTAAGACGTCTACCCGGTGATTGCCGACTGACCGAGAGGACGGTAACCCCGTGGAATAAAGAAAGGAGGTGTTCGAAATTTCGTTGGTACCCGATTCGATATGAACATCTTTTACTTCGGGAAGACGTTGGAGGTTACATCGGCCGAAACATTGATAGAATATGAGAATAATAATACGAATAATTCAAATAATATATACTTAACACAATTATTCACTCCGAGAATAAAGTGTTTTTAAAATGTTGGCTGGTTCCATTAATCAATTATTTTGATTAATCTAAAGAAATAGTCATAAAATAATAAGAAGAAGAAACATAACTATCAGTATTTTCTACTGTTTGGTTTGCACACAATGAGTCTTTATATAAACACGAAAATACGACATAAAATATCAGATTCAAATTGACTGACATATGTCGATGTGTTCACTGGCATCAGTTGAACAGCACTTTATAGTTTATGCAAATGACCGACGTAAATCACCAATATTTAGGCAGTCACTCCCGTCAGTTTATATAGAGTAACTGCTCAATTATAGTACATCAGGGACAGACAGTCCATATATTCCCTTAACAATATCAGCAACAGAGATAACTGAAAATATATAACATAAAACCACTGCCTATATACATATACGTTAGACATTCGCAGCAATAACACGTCTTTCAAACACAACTATGTATAATTGTCTTTTCGTCAACTGTGTGCTTAACACCAAATAGAATTTTCATTAATAAACATTCTTCCCAATGAATTTATTCTCTGTAAACTATGTTACTACTGTATTAATTCAATTCGGTCTACAACATGGCCATATACACATCAAATTTCACTAAATATATGTCATAAACCGTCCTAATCAATAATCAAATTGTGTTCATTCTGTTTATCATTTTTTATCCTTTCATGATACTGTTCATCGTTCAAATGTATCAATTGTATTACGCTTTGATACTTGAATGGGTTTAACCTTCATGAATTGTAATTCATTGCAAAACAAAATGGGTATGCAATTATTCTCTTGCATTGCTTATTTTATTTCCAGAGAATTTAATGCTGAGTATAATTTTAATCGTTGATAGTATTCACATTCATAATAACTTCAAATGTGTATTTCTGATGTTTGCTTTTGTTATTTATGCCGTAAATGTATGTGTATAACTTTGAATTCAGTAGCATATTATACCTAAGAAATATTTTATTCTAATCTATATATGTACTATCAGTCAGTGTCAAAAAACGGTGAAGGTTACTGATAAGAAAATGTTTACTTGACTCTCTTCATTTTTTGGAAATTTGGGAAGTACCAATGAATGAACGTCAAAAACAATACCCATAACATGTGTACGTATTGCTTTTGGTTAAATGAAACTGATACCGGTATATTAATCAAACCTTTGTTTTGTGTTTATGTATGTTACTTTTTATTTTATTTATTTTTATATATTACTCCAGCGCAATTAACATACGATTGGTTTATCTGAAGCCACCATGGTTGTTTAATACAACCTTACAGACATTCAAGATGGTAGCTGTCAACAGGATAAGTTATATCTTCAAGTATGAAGATGTGATCAATTCTATTTAGGGTAGTGGCACGACAGTGCAAGGTTGTTAATCAGGAAAGGATTTGATACAGGTACGAAAACACTACATTACCTGTCTTTTTTGTTTGACTAGCCACTAAAAAAATCAGTGAAACTAGCTTTCTTTGTGCGGGATCTAATGTACCGCACAAGTTGACGCTGGTCGAATGACATGCGACTTAAATGCGTGTGGTATCAGTAAAACATCGGTAGGCATTGTGCGAAATGCTAAATTTAGTCTCAATTGAGATGAGAGTTACGCCCCTTGACGGGCGGGAACGGGGCAGGAAATTACTTGTAGAAATAAAGAGTTTTGCCGGTCCTTAAATAGCTTCTTTCAAAATCACAACAGTCTCCTCCTTTTCCAGCTCCACTATTTGCTGATTTGTAAAATATAACTTGTCATTTTAGATTTGGTTGATCATCTAAAAATAACGAATTATCTATTTGGTGAAATGAACTACTGAATCATTGTCCACCTTTACAGTTGACGTGTCTCCTTAATTATGTCTTCTATTCATCCTTTACCTGTCACATTGTCCTAATATATATATATATATATATATACATATATATATATATATATATATATTGTGTGTACCATATAAATATATTTGTTATTCATGTACTTGTAAGAGAAAATGAGTGCATGTTATTATATGTTTCTGTGTAACCTATTTGCAATTAAAGTATTTGCATACTACTATGTATAAACACACACATATATATATATATATATATATATATATATATATATATATATATATATATATATATATATATATACATACATACATTAAATATGTGTATGCACGTATATATATATTAATATATATGTATATATATATATATATATATATCGTACATGTATTGTATTAGTTTCTGTAAATGTAAATCCGTAGAAACTCAAGTGTTTATAAAAAGTGCTCAATAACAAGTAGAGCTATATATATATATATATATATATATATATATATATATATATATATATATATATAAATATAAATTATATACAAATATAAAATGTTCAACATGAATAAAACATAAATGAAATGGCGTTATAAAACACCTTGCACATAATCGGGGCCAAACATTTGTAAGGAAAACCATGTTTTTGACCAGCCGAGGAACCAGTAGTAGTGAAACGTAAGTGTATTTATGTAGGCAATTTTGAATAGTTGTATAATAGATATTTATAAACTTCTACTTTGTATTGAGCATTTTTGAAAATAATATTGGTTTTAAGTTAATGTTATCAATATATTGGAACCTGTTATATATATATATATATATATATATATATATATATATATATATATCGTACATGTATTGTATTAGTTTCTGTAAATGTAAATCCGTAGAAACTCAAGTGTTTATAAAAAGTTCTCAATATCAAGTAGAGCTGTTTATAAGTATACATTTGTATTTATACAAACATTATTGGTTACATATGTGCATACATGTTTCGGTTGCACTTTTCCAAGAAGGTCAACCTCATCAGACCAAGAATTTTTCAGGAATGGATGGATTTGAAGAATTTTCTATCTTAAATAACTCTTTTTGGGATCTAGCATTTTCTATTTCTTATGAATTAGTATCGGATTATCTATTTCACTAGTTGACCTTTTTTGCCAGTGGTTGTGTATGTGTCCATGTTTAGATATGTATGTATATCAATGTCCGTTTATTTATCTGTTTGTTTATTTAGGTGTGTTTGGGTATGTATCAGAGTTTGTTTATATATATTTAGCGGAAAGGGGAAAAGTTGATTAGCACTGTTTAGGATAAGTTGTACTGAAACGATCAAGAAGACTTGCAAAATACTGGTCAACATCGGACATGCAAGTGGGTTTGTAAACAATCTACCTCATATCATAAACAAGGGGGAATCGTAACTAAGTCTCCCTTAATCAATGGTTTTGTTTGAGTGAAATGACTATTTAACATTGTGAAAATTAAAGTCATCACATGCATCAATGATCTCAGAAAGGTAAGCACACATCATATGGTCAATTTTCTGAGAGATACTATAAAATAGAGTAACTCTAGTCTTTTAGGGACGATAAAGGGCAAATATTAATGCAGTGCTGCTGGTAAGTCCTACACGAATACACATATACGGCAGTTAGGAGCCCGCTTTGGAGATGTCCCTACAACATATAAAGTTGTTTCTAATGTAGGAACAATTCCATAATTATGACGATCTTGAAAGACGGGTTTGGATGTCAGATTTGAGTAACGCTTAATTATGAAATCATCGGTAGAAGCTGACGGCCAAATAGAGGTTTTCTACAGGGACTAGGTCCGGTTTTGTCTTTTGTAAGTATATTTCAACCTAAGTAAGGCTTGAACGCAGACCCGTACTGTTGGAAAAGGAGACCTGATAGTTGAGATGTATGCTTCATGTTGGGATTGGAAGGATTTGTAGACGAGATGGGTAAATGGGTTGAGAGACGAAACACACAGGGAATGACTAAGCAGCTTATTATTGTAAACAATTGAGAAAAAGCCGTAGCAGTTCGCACAAATGTTGCATCTAGATGCCGTAAACTATGGGGGACTCCAGAGGCTATTCATCAAATGGTAAAACAGCAGCTCAGGTATTTTCCAGTTGCTGATAGGACAGCCTGATTGTGTGTTACTCTAATATTTAGGTCTTTAAAATTTCTAGCGAATAACGTAAACCTAGATGAAACGTTTACCTCTTGCTCATTGTAAGAAAGATAGAGGCTAGAAAATGTGTCAAGTTGTCTACACACACGACTAACACTAATAAACAAGCGACCAATGGAACAGCATTTTCTTTCATTTTTCTCAGAAACATCGCTCTTGGAAGGTGGAACATGAGGGAAGTAAGAGTTGAAAGTACATCCACGGTGCATTTTTTACTCTCAAACAGCGGTGTAGAAATATATAGTAGTGTTGTGCGCTTGTACGACACGCACATAATTCACTCCTTCTACAAGACAGGATTTCAGGGTGACTGAATACGTACAATGTAGAGCCCAGTTTTAAACATGAGTTACCGCCTCTTAAATGGATGATCTAACAAGATGTTCGAGTCTACTCCGCCCTACTATTCCAGGTATTTTTACGCCCCGCGTGAAAATAAATTTTAGATACCCGAATTGTTGTTATTGTATACTAATGAGACACAACTTCGCAAGTCCAAAGACCACTCGAGGATAAGGGTTAATACTATTTGAGTTGCATGCTAAAAATACTTTCAGATGAATACAAAATGATAAATGAAATGACCAGTGTGTTATTATTTTAAAAATCGGACTTACACACGACAATGCTGTCTACGGGGAAGCAGTTCCATGGCGAGTTGTCCTAAAGACGGAAAATTTCCGGAGAGCAATAGTGTTCATGGAAATTTAGTTTTCTTTTAAGTTCAAAGAGTAAAAAAGGAAGGTTATTCGCAGTGTAGGTCGTAAGACAAGGGTTTGCTCTATATATTCTACAGGAGAACAAGGAGTTGGAGTTGAGTCTAACAGGTTGAACGATTCAACTATTTTCCCAACGACTTTAGTCACATATTTGATGTAATTCTTCAATTGCAGGTCTGAGTGAAAATCAGACCTAGCAGCCTATAAAAGTAAGGGTCTTCTTCAAGGTAAGAACCATTCATTTAAGCTACGGCTAAACACATGAACAGAAAAGAATCTTAATCTCAAATGCTCAAAGTAACAAGCAGCATCTTTAGCGATTGCACCACGTGTCCAATGTTGAATAAGTATAAAATGTTGTTTACATCAATGTGCACAGACCTTCTTATTTGGATATCAATTGATGCAAGGTTTGTGTAGTAAATATATGAATCAACATTTTCGTATGAGATACATAACTTGATGAAGGTATATTTTTATGAGTATTATGTTATTATGAATGTTTCTTGAAATATTCATAGTCTACTAATTTACGCTAAGTTATTAACTAGAATTCAGTAAAAAATATTCCACCATTGTATTTCGCTAAAACAATTTAGAAAGATCAAGCGTATACATACATGCACATTTACATATTTACACAAAAATGGCATATATGCGTATCATACACATAAAAAAGATAATATACAAAAATAAATAAGTCAGATCGCTCAAAAACCAGTGAGTATACTAACATTAAAATTAAATATAAGAACCATAATACCGTGACAAAGAATAGAATAAAAAGAAATATTAGTTGGTTCACATCGCTATATAACCAGATATTAACATTAAACTAAATAAACAATTAAAACAATCTTAGCGATAAATGTATTCCCATATAAAGTCGTCTGCATAAAATAGTCAGTATAAATTATGTAAACAATTTTACAGTTGATAGGACAAGTTAGAAATAATCGTAAACTTTTACAATAATAAAATATTTAACGATAGTACTAAAGAAAAAGTAAATGTGAACATTAAATAATAAAGTAGCAAATAACAATCACAATAAATAACCCGGATGAAATAACTAAGTATATAATGATAACAATAATATAACAGGGTGTATCTCTCTCTCTCTCTCTCTCTCTCTCTATATATATATATATATATATATATATATATATATATATATATATATATATATGTGTGTGTGGGGGGGGGTGTAGGTACAACATGTTAAAATAAACATTAATAATATTCGCAAAGTAGCTATAATAATTGAGAAAGGGAAAGGTCTGTTTTACCAAAATAAAAATAAAACAGTAGAGGGGATCAATAATCTGTTTATTTATAATTTTCTGTATTTCACTATATATATATATATATATATATATATATATATATATATATATAAAGCTAAGGTCCATTTATTTTACTACATATGTATATAGCTAAAATCCATGATTCTATTTGCAATTAAGACGTTTTAAATGGACATTTTTTTCATTTGAATGACATATACGAGTTTTATATTGAATAATATTTATTCGAAAATATATTGTTTATTTTTTCTATTTATTTTGTAGTTTCTCCTTTACACAAAACACATTATTACTAATCCATAAACAAATTTCGGCAGTATAAAATTAATTATACATTATGTATCAAGTTGCTTCTTTGTTGCCATTCTCTTTGCATGAGTTATAATACAAACGGGTTATTTATCCTTCAATTATGTATATTATTTACGTAATTGTAAACCTAGTAATAAGTATACGTACAATATACAAATAACACCATGTAGCCGTCGTTGTCCTGTAGAAGTATATATGTTATAATGCTTTAAGATAGGAAACACAAATCTGAAATTCAAATAAATTCATAAAATATGGCGTTTCACTAAAAATGATTACTTTTCAGTTGTTCTTTTTATTAGAACATTTCTTTTTAAAATGAATTTCATTAAGATGTATTTTCGTCATATAATGTTTTATTAAGTCCGATCCACCTCGAAATAATATACAATGACCCTTAATCTCTCGTTCGCCCTTTTCAACAATAGAAAAGTAATTTAATCTCTTCCATCAACATTACAAAGTAAGGCGGAATTTCTTTCTTTAAATGACTTCTCTCTATGTGAGATATTATCGCAGGAATATATGCTTGCAGAATACAACAATGTCTTCTTCAAATTCAATGCGTACACATATGATACACATTTATCAGACTTAAATCATACGATTATTTTTCCTCACCTCTAACAAATAATTCCATCTAATTAACCCTTATCATCAAGCGGCTCTTCGACTTGATGAGTGATGACCTATAGAAGTGTTAGCACGATTAATCAGAATCGGGTCGGGAACTGTAAAAATCGCAACTTTTAGGTGTATAAGAATCGGTATCGGAATGGGGAAATTCTGTACCTATTCTCCGATGCCAAAAAAACATTCTTTTAATTATTTGTTGTTGTTTTTTTTAAACTTTATTCTCTATTTCTCGTAATATTGATGAAATGATAAGTATTTATTGATTTTAAACTACCAGTAAGATTAAATCTGTATTTTTACGTTTGCAAAAATATATGCACATATTACATGGATGTTTACGGTAATCCGAAAAAGGAAAAAAAAAACACGAAAACAAGAACAGGCTATTGCTGAATATTTACAAATTTTAAAAGAATCGGAATCGGATCCGGAAATTCTATGGGGATCGGGAATTTAGAACAGAATCGGTAATTGTATCGGAATCGGGAAAATATCTAAATGGTCATATTTCTAACCTATAGTAAAAAAAATTACATTTATTCGTGAAGTCACTCTTAACATAACGGTCGTCAATTTGATTCTCATGCCTTTATAATGTAAAGCGAAAATGAAAATTCCTATATAAAAGTCTACTAAATGTTTGAAAAGTATTACTGTTCATACTGCTTAAATATAAAATATTCACGAAGGAGTAAAAAAATGTAAAATTGAAATAAAAGTGTAATTGCAGGATAATTATTTTGTTTAACTTAGAACAAAGCCAACTTTTAAATTCTACTATTTGAAGTTCATTGTTTCGTCGAAAAGTAAAATAAACTTAATGACAATGTAAAATTAAAATACTGTGCAAACAAGTATTGAGATTCTTTTAATGACAAAATAGACATGGAACTTAATAATATATTTCTTAAAACAGCTGTTGCCTAATGGGCAGTTGCCTTTGTTTTTTCAATCGGATTTCTATGAAGGTGAATCGAATTATAGTATCGTTTGCTTATTACTTTAATTGAATTAATAATGTTTACAATTACAACATACTTAACAAAGTTAATTTAAATCAAGTTTGAACGTTAATTTCCACATACAGAAGATATATTTTCTGATAATTTTAGTATATAGAACAATCATTTGCATCATAAAATGTTAATTTTAAATATAATACTAATTGTATACATTAAATATTTTCGCAAATTAACATTTAATAACCACGTATATAATTAGTTGTTCACAACCTATAAATATTCACACGCTACAGGATATTGAACACTAACATCTATAATAGTTTATTGTCGACATGCATCAGATAAACGTGCATCTCATTATCTACACTCTATGAAATACTATGCTCTTCTATCTCTTTTGATAGATAAACCTTGACTAGTTACAATGTAGTAGTGCCGATTTCGAGTTCTGTGGGGCGTACTGCATATCTTTCATGAATATCACTCTGATAAATATGACTACACATATAGTCCCCAGAATTAAAGAATAGGCTGGACGAGGCTCGCACAGTGGTTGTACCAAAAAGCCATTGTATTGAGAAGGCGAACACAGTGAAGCGGGTTTTTTATGTGATCCGGAGATCCTTTCTCAACCTAACATCAGCTATTTATAGCCCCTTACACATTACTCTGGTATGGTCAATTCTTGAGTATACCATCCAAAGACTAAACCCTGATCTACAAAAGGATATCGTACACATGGAGCGTGTTCAACGGTTGCAACCAGGATGATAGCATGACTCTCCACGCGGATCTACAAAGAGCGGCTCTGAACACTAAATTTATTCACACTTGAGAAGCGGAGGATGCGATGAGACTTGATTCTGGTGAATAATATCAGTAACGAATAATAATGTAAATCTACGTGTCAGAGACTTTTCACTCCAGTGTCGAGTGGTGGTCTTCGCGTGCACCTGCAAAAGATGTACTACCGCCATTTCCGGCTCAATAGAATAAAGGGGCATTCTCTGTCCACGTTTCTGCTTCATGAAACAACGTGCCAGAAGTGGTCGTGACATATTATACAGGTTTACATCGGGTTTAGGGACACATTAACCCTGTATATGGATGTAAACAGCTTCCACCTGCCTCTTTGCATGACTTGTTGCGCTATGCTTTATTTTGACAAATAAATACGATTTGAATTTAATTTACATCTGTTCAACTAGTTTAACTGAATGTAAAACTCCAAAATAACACGAGGTTTTCTCTGTGTATCTCAGCATTGTTTATATTCGCCACTGACTTATCGTTGCCACTGCATTAAAGCGAAGCACGTTCATAAATGCAGATAAGAACTGCGCAACATTTGCTTTACTATAGGCTGCCCGCAGAGGAAGCCATATGAACCGTCATTCATCCTAGGTGGGTTGAACCGGCTTCTGTTGAAAGATGAGTTTCTAGGGAATATCAAATTGCCAGCGGTCCTCAGTCGCGCACATATATCAGTCAGAGAAGATGACGTTTAGTTTTTTGCAGTTTTTAAGTTTGGTGTCGATGCCCATCTTAATACAGCGCCTGCTATTTCGAAATGGTCAGTCATCTAGTATAGAGCAGGTTCAGCGCTACTGAACTTCGGTGATCTAACGAGAACCGTTGTCAGCATGACTATGCCGGAGATAGCCACACAGGGTGTATTTATTTTCATTACAGACTGCAAGGAGGCGAAAAGGGATACAACTAATTAGAAAATAAAATCTGTATTGCACATAATAGCGATATGAATATAATACAAACTCTTGAGTGACAAAGAGAAAAACTCATACTTTGGGTAACTTGTTAAGCTCGGCTTATATAGTTTGAATAAGGGCACTGTGAGTTAGCGAAGCCAATTAAATATACAACTGTAAAAAGAGAAAAAAATAGGCTATATCTGCTCGCTAACTTTCTCTCTATTTCTCTCTGTATCTCTTATCTATACATGTACGGGTTAAATGATATTACTACTATTAGTAATAATCCATTTGTTTATAATGGGTTATTTAATTGTTAAACTCTTTTTTTTTTATTACCTGTGACTAGAAACAAAAAATATGGATAAAAAATATATATAAAATAATAAATAAATACATAAATAGAGAGATGGGCGCGAGAGTGAAATATATCGTATGAAATAAGAGTGAGGGTCGAAAAACATATAATGAGAGAGGTTAAAGGTAATAAATAGATAGTAAGATATCTATCATTCGATGAGTTAATTACCAATTACATCAATTTTTTTCATGGAAATCTCCCCAGACAAGGCATTGAGTCACTCGATGTTAGCAGCTAAAAACAGATACTACTCTAAGGTAAAAAAAAAAACAAACAAACTAGCCAATGATAAGTGTTGGATGGATAGAGTTTGCCCCAGAAAACATTTATTATTCCTTCTTTGTTTGAAACATTGCTCATGAAATGTGAAGATCGGAGGACAAAATAAAGGAAGTGAGAGTTACGAGGCTGCCGAAAGTAAACACAACGTCCACTTTAGAACAATTACAATTTTAATCTAAAAAGTATTGAATTTTTGAGCATCTCTTTCGAAGAATTAAAATATATAGGAACAAATAAATAGAGAAAAACACATTGATTTAATTGTGTTCATGGCCTTTTGGCTAAGATCAAAGTGTAGTATCTGCTCCGATGGATACTGCACCCCATAGACTGGTATTGTTTTTGCCTTCGGGGCTTGATTTACACCGGTCTATGGGTCTGTCCTCTGCAGTTCTAGGAGGTCCACCCTCCCAGGCTTCGCCTCCCCTCTTTGGGGATGAGTAAGTTTATTGCTTACTGCCTGAGGCGTCCCTACCGGGGAATGTCGACGGGGCTGGCCAGACAATTTTTAAACCCCACTTTCCCGACTCGATCTTAGGTCACATCTTACTTGTGGGAGTAATATAAAAACTGGCCTTGTGCCTAACTCCTGGAGATAAGTAAATCAATACTCAGCATTAGTATAATGATATATTATTGGAATTATTTAATTCAAATAAAATCGTAGTCATTTTCTTAAATCTATGAAATGTAGGCGTGAAAATTCAGCAGACTTTTCGGTGCTTCTGTAGTATTGAGAACGGATTAAATTTAATGTTTATTTCATAAGACTAAGTTGAAAGGGGAGATAATTCAAAGTGTTTGTTTTTGTTGCAAAAAAAAATCCAGATAATTAGTAAGGACACACGTTTTATAAAAGGTGACTTATGCGGTATACGAACCGGGCTAAAATAATAACGTTATAATTTAGTAAGTCATCTTTAACATGGCGACATACGGATGTATTTACTATTCTGTACTTTCACCTAACAATTAAATAAACAGAATAGTAAATCACCCCCACCTCCCAATTTAACGAATGGATTTCCAAATTATAACGTTATTATTTCAATCCGGTCCGTAAACTACATAAACACCTTTTTTTTAATTAAGTTTATTACTATTATATGAAGCTTCCTCATAAGTATTGGTTACAGCAACACACAGTTTGAATTATCTCCCCTTTCAACTGACTTTACATAAAAGATTAAAGTTTCATATGCACCCACTAATACAGAAGAACCGACTTTTCTTTTTGAAAATCTATATGGAAAATCTTTAAAAAAAACGTGACTGAATCAACAAAGTCAATCTCCACGTGTAACTGCGGGTAAAAAAAATGAAGACATCCGATTTGTGTTTAATCACCTTAACACCTGCAATTGCCGCGAATTCCACCATGGAATTTGATAACATAAATCTCGCATTCGTTCTTTATTCATATTCTTTTTGCTTCAACGAGTTTTATTTCGTTCTCATATTTCTGTCGTTTATAAGTCATTCTTTTTCATGTTCATTATTTATTTCGTTTTTATTTCATTCTTCCTTTTTTTCTGTGTAATAACTGCCATTTTCCCTTTATTTCCATGCCTCCTCTAGTGAATTCTTTATTATTTATTTTATTTTAATTTTCTATTTCATTGTTTCCTTATTATGTTTCATACTTTGTTAGCAATTTTCTTAATTTTTAAAATTGAATTATTTTCTTTACTTTTTCAATTCTCTCATTATTTGATATTTAATTAATTATTTGATATGTTATTACTTTATTTTCATTAATTCAGTTTTCATTCGATTACGGTCTATTTTATATATTTCTTAATAAACGTTTTTCACGTCATAAATACATAACGCATTTTCAAATTTTGAGTTCTATGATTGTCTTTGAATCATTGTTCTTGAAATAGTATTGAAATAAAGACGAAACCTTGATGAAT
>OY744524.1:24346402-24348902 GCA_963556195.1 Sepiola atlantica | reverse complement strand
TGGACCTTTCCAGTTGTCAAAACATACCTAGAATACAACTGAACTGAATGGGAAAACAAAAAACGTGTTTGTATTTGCATTGTTTTACAATAAAGACTTGTCAAAATTAAAAGTAAACAACTGTGTCAGGCAAAAAAAGAATCCACCGTATTGTTAAGAAACCGAAAGGCCAAAAAACAACAACTATGTTGTGCATGTGCATAGCTTTACAACTATTAAAGAGGAATAGTAAAAATTGAAAAAATAAAAAAATGAACCTATTGTTAAAAAAAGAAAGATCAAGAAATAAAAAAGAAAATAAACCGATGTAGACAAAAAGAAAAGTAAATCATTTTAGGCATGCGTAAATCTACATGGCATTCTATATCTTTTATTGATGAACTGATGGAATTTTTAGATAAACTATCTTTTTCACTTCTCTTCGGGGTATTCCTGAAGTGGTTTTGTTTGCTCTTTTTCAGCAGAATTTAGGGAAAATGCTGTAGAAGCACCATCCCCACATAGGGATGTGTAGAGATGTAAACACGTACTAAGCGGCATGTTTATTAGTGCATCCGAATAACAAACTTGTCAGGAAAAATCGGGGAGGGGTCACAGAGGTAAATTGAAAATATCCATGAGTGTGAGGTAGGTTACACACACATTTTCATTTGTTTGAAATTAAATAAGTTCCTCATTAAATGAAGGATAATAATGAGATAAACATACATTTAAAAAAGTAATGTTCCTAGATAGTCTGTCAATAAGCAACTATCTTTAATGGACATTGTGTTGACCCATCTGGGTGGTTGAAAGGGGATGACCGAGATTAGAACAGGATGTCTTGGATGTCCGGTCGAATGTGAATCCATTCCAGTAGATGGATGTCAATTAGAGCACGCCCTCCGAACGTGGAACATACAGTTTTTGTTCGCTGAAATATAGGCTGTGTGTCCGTCAAAGCAGGATTCGGTTTAGGCTCTTAACTAAACGATGGTCTTAATTGGACTCATGTATTGAGTTGGTCGGGCAAAGTTATTCACCTGCTAGTCGGTTGATTCAAAAACGTTTACTATTTGTAACCTAATACACTCTGTTAATCGTTTTTCTTTTAAAATTGCAGTTGTGGTTTTATTTGCAGGGAGAATATCCTAGTTGTAGCACTGACTGAATTACATCTGCATGTTGATACTAGTGGCTATTTAATTACGTAACATTTAAATGCACTCGCAATAATCTTTAATTTGCAGAACGTTACAAGAAATTATTTGGAAGTGCACAAAAACGTTGGTCAATATTTTAAACATTTACGTTTAATTTGATATAAATCGCTGAGAAACGCATGTTACGAATATATCTTACCTTTTTAAAAATAAGTATTGTATGATTGCACTCAGACAAATATGGCAATGCTTGGTGAATAACACAATTTCACTTTTGAAATATGTAAAGTCTGTAAAGTAATTGTTGTATACTATGCAACTTTTCACAAAATGATAATTAAACATCAATTATTATAAAATAATTTTGTTTTGCTGTTTTCCTGATTTCATATTGTAATTAATAAATAAAATCTAATGTGTTTAAAAAATAAGAGCTATTTTCTCGTTTAAAGTTAAATGAATGTATTGAACTGTGGAGTAAACACATCTTTACAAATGACACCCCTCATTGAAATAAGACTAAGTGATTGTTGGAAACATGGGATGCATCCATATATACATTTGTATAGCTGTCTAAACATATTGTACAATGGAATATTCTAATTAACATATACTTCATATGCTTTTCTCCGCTATGGCGGTTTATTTAAATTCTCATTTATGTATCAAATATTCAAAAAACCATAACGGTTAATCTGTAACTTATAACATATTTCATTGGAGAGAGTAACATAAAACTGCGCTGACAGAATTGATAATAAAAGTCTCAAACCTACAAATGTCTGATTGTATAGATGTGAAAGAATATTTAAATAAAAACGAAAAGTATTTAAATTGAATTTTTTTAATAATCGATTATGACTTTTTAATTCGGTTTGATGTAAATATATTCGTCGGATTGTTTTACATATAACCGGATTTTTTCGAAAAATATTTCGCAGCTTCTATAACATATTAAGAACAATAATGATTACAGAAATATAAAGTCAACTTTAAAACAAATTCTAATAATAATGTTAATTTAATACATATAGTATGGAAAACATTTTACAATCTACGATATAGATTTATCTTGTGTTAATTTCAAACTTTGAGTTTTAGGTAATTATTAATTGTTTGTGTTATATTATGTTATTGGTACTAGACTAAGGTACTTCGCTATAGTCTATTAAAATAATGTCGTCCTATCGGAGAGCTGGTATTATACAAACACTTTGAATCATGATCAATCAACTCGAAATCAGTAAAAATTATGTTAAAATTGAAGTGTCTGCCTTATAAGTATTTATTTTTTTCCGTATAAGTTTTAAGACGTGTAAACAAATAACATAATAATTGTATTTTACATAATCCCGGAA
>OY744524.1:24321402-24341402 GCA_963556195.1 Sepiola atlantica | reverse complement strand
GTAGAATATTATAGGTTATTTAAGCTTTCAGTAACTAAAATAGATGATGTTTAAAATAAATGCTCGTAAAGAAAGAACCTGTGAAAATATATCTTATGAAATTGGTAAACCAAGGAAAGTAAAACTAAGCTAAAGGAAAATATGTAGCAAAATAAATCTAACGATATATACATTATATTTGTGATCAAACGAAGGGTATAGTAATCATACAGGCTGCCCATATAATGTGGGCATAAATAAACAAAAACAGGGAATGTTCTTAGTTTTTACAGCAACAAAGAGTGGCACAAAGCCTGGATTTCAAAAAACGAGCTTCGTCACGGAGGAATGTTTTTAAAAAACCGAGAGCGGACTGGTCGGCATTTTGCGGTAAGGTTGCCTCAGGCGATAAGCAATTAACAAATGCGTCTTCTTGAAAATGAAATACTTATTTGGAGGATAAACCTCATATGAATGCGCTGAACTATACTTACTTTCGACAAAGAAGTGTTGGTTGGTTCAACTCAGCCCTTAGATTATTATAATAATGCTAAGTACTATATTCAATTAGCTTATGTACCCATATTTTAAAAATAATTTATATATATATATATATATATATATATATATATATATATATATATATATATATATATATATATATATATGGGAAAATGAAAAAGGAAAACCAAAAAATGGATGTTTTTTATGTGTACATCAACGTTTCGTCTTTATTCATAAGACTTCATCAGGATGATAAAATAGAGAAAAATGTCATGCAAGTGCAGAGACATGTAGGGTAGACATATTGGGAGGAAAAATAGAATGAAATAGTGACCACTGCTATTTTTCCTCCTAATATGTCTACCCTACATGTATCTGCACTTGCATGACATTTTTTCTCTATTTTATCATCCCGATGAAGTCTTATATATAAAGACAAAACGTTGATGTACACATAAAAAACATCCATTTTTTGGTTTTCCTTTTTCATTTTCCCATCACGTCGGATTACTTTCATCCTTCTCTTCCCACATATATATATATATATATATATATATATATATATATATATATATATATATATATATATATATATATATATATATATATTAAAGTTAATGTTACATTAGGTTTAACGTACATACTCCGGCGTTTCAACCTTACGCTATATACACATTATTTATTTAAACCCTTTATGTTACACATTTCGGAGACGTACAATGATTTCATTGACATGAATTGGCATGTTACTGTTTAAAAAATGCCGTTATGACCCATCCAAATTATCAGCAACTCACGACAATGAAAACAAATGCTTTTCATATACAGCAAAACATACGTGGTTAAAACATTCCGTAATCATACGACACTTTATTTTACTCGAACATATCTGGCTGTGTATTAATTAATTTGCTCGATATTAATGAAATAGAGTTACAAAATCACTGGGGAGTGGCTTAGTATAACAGTCTAAATACAATTATAATTTATGAACTAAATACTCATGAATTTTCGGATTAATAAGTTGTTCTCCACTTCAACCAAACACAAGGTCATTATAATAATAGTAAATACGTGATGAGCCTATAGAGGTAGATGTGTTATAGAAACAATAGACATAGATAGTTGATACTAATCAATACGTTCATACATGATTGAGATAAAACAAATATAGAATCAAAATGACTATCCAGAGGAAATTACAAATATAAAATGTGTTGACAGTAATGCGTGATGAAGACCCGGAGTGAAAATTGATAACATACTTATGTTAATTTTACCCATTTTTTCTTGTTAGATCAGACGAGCGTTATTTAATCTACTTTGATTGTATTCGAAAGTGTCTACATTTTGACATGTACATTAAGACATTTTGTTGCATAACTATGTATAATAATAATTTTCTTTTCTATACTGGTGATACCAGATCAGGCTGCCCTGTAGCTCCCTGAGACGAAATTCACCTACATTGACGTTTTTTGTTTTCTTTTTTTTTTGTAAATCTTAATTATGTTCTACAAAACCAAAAACAAAAACAACAGCCCCTCTCCCTTTCTCCCTCCCCTTTTTTATTTTATTTTTCCTACCCTACTCCCGGTCCTGGATATGACCTTAAACTACATCCGATGGTGAGATTCGGCTTACGGACTTTGGGGAATGTGGAGCCTCCTCTTAATTACCATTGCTCCCAGGTCCACCCTGACCCGGAGTGGTAGTACCTGTTAGGGTCCCAACTATGGGTTAAATAGAAACAGATATTAAAAGGGGAAAGAAACAAAAAAGAGAATAAAACAAATATACTTTAACAACCAAACCAAACACCATCAATAAATATTTGAACGTGTGAGGAACTTGAAGCATAAAAACTTTCACCAGGATGACTGCATTCGGCATTGAGTGGCCTGAAAGGGGTTGATGTGCCGTAAAGCGGGACAACCAAACTAGGCACCATGAATAAATATTTGAAGATATAAACAACTTGAAGCATAAAAACTTTCACCAAAATGACTGTATTCGGCATTAAATAACCTGAAAAGGGTTGATATGCCGTAAAACAAAACAACCAAACAACCATCTTTTCTATAACATTATCATTATCATTATTATTATTATTATTATTATTAAATGAAGCATTATTATTATTCTATATTATTTCATAAATAATTAGTGAGACTTGTTTATTGTTATCTGTCTGTTGAGTTGCCACTTAAACAAAGTAACTAGCCCTCTAAATAATCACATATACATTAATAAATATTAGAAAGTAGTGTAATAAACGTAGAGTGGTGAGAAAAGACGCTATAAATACATAAATACATAGATAGTAAACAGAAACGTTCATGTACTGTTTCATTTTAATTATACATTACGGCTAATTAGAACAATTCAATCTTCTTAAAAGATAAGTCAATCACAGAACTAAGTCATTTTAAATCATGTATTTTGTGTTTTTACAGTATATAAGGACAACTTCAGTTAGTAAAACGTTCATCAATTCACTTTTAACATAATAATAGATAAGCTTATTTTGTGAGTAAAAGTGGGTGACGATTGTGTGTAAATGCTTAAAGAGAAAAGATTTGATAAATATTTTTATGTTTGTAAGATTGAAATTTATTGCATCACATACGTTTGGTAAATATGCAATATGTGATGTGCACTTGTTAAAATTATAAACGAACGTAAAAGCAAAAACAAATATTATACTAAAAGAACTACAAGTACTTACATTAAAGAAGGCTGAAAAATGAATCGGCTGAAATGATGTGGTTATAACTGATAACAACTGCAGATGTTGCTACTATGCATTTTTGATTTGTGTTTCAATATACAATTATATAGGATCCGAATATTTACCTTTAAATCAGATTAAAAAAGAAGGTGTTATCCTTATCGACTGAGCTGTATTTGTTTTCATGTACGACCAAACATAAGTGATTATCAGCGTATGTATCTCGTATAGACTAGGGTCGATCTGATAACGTCCATTATCATCAGATCTCGGGGTTCGTATTAATTTATTTGTTATTCTATCATAGGTGTATCACCTGGACATCTATACTTAAAGGAAGTCGTTCTAAGGACAAACCATAACATAAACTTTCTTCTTCTGTTTTTTTCTTCTATTTCTCTTCTTGCAGGAAGTGGTGGGCCATTACATTTGAATATTTAGCGTTTCACCCTCGATTTAATCAACACTGAATCTGAAAATCAGCTACACGCATGCACTTATATGAAATCCTATCCTTATTAAGACAGGGGAGACATTAAGAAACGAAAACAGACACACAACCATCGAAAATATTATTCATAAGTTGATATTATGCAAGTTAATATATTTATCGGTACACGTGTTTATACCGGCTAATTTTTTTCATACAAGATTATAAAAAGGAATAAAGTTCACCTGGAGAATCGAAAAGTTGACATGCGACATTAACTTTCCACACATGTTTAAACAGGCGACCCAATAAAGGGACTTTATTGCTATAGCAGGTGATCGAAATTGTGAAGGTTAACCATGCGCGTCACTGGCCTAACTCCGTTGGTATTTGAACGAAGGTTTGGGATATAATGGTGGTACCTGGGTTTCAGAGAAAGCATTATCTCGCCAGATATAATTTTAAAACAAGAACATAATACTATGTTTCGTGTATTGAATATATAGAATTAATATAACGCATCGGGTCATTTACTTCGATGGAGTTAGTTTGGTTGTATCAGCAAAAAGAGTTTGCAAAGCCAGTTAAATATCAAAAGATAAAATGGCAAAAATAAAAACAAGTATCTTTCAGCTGACTATATCTCTCCCCGTTGTCGATAAATAGTATAACAACTTGTTTTTATATTCCCTTTTGTTTCTAATTGACAATTAAACACTTTAAAAAGACAGGAGACACAGACGGGTGACAAAAGTAGTTTCTATATATATGTCCTTAGAGATGCTTTTTGTTAAGATTTAAAACCGACGGTAGCGATGTTGTTCTGAACATCTGTAATACAAATATTAATAAATTAATAAATACATAAATAAACATATATATATATCGTACATGTATTGTATTATTTTCTGTAAATGTAAATCCGTAGAAACTCAAGTGTTTATAAAAAGTGCTCAAAACAAGTAGAGCTGTTTATAAGTATAAATTTTTATTTATACAAACATTATTGGTTACATATGTGCATACATGTTTCGGTTGCACTTTTCCCAGAAAGTCAACCTCATCAGACCAAGAATTTCAGACCAAAAATTTATACTTATAAACATATATATATATATATATATATATATATATATATATATATATATATATATATATGGGAAATGAAAAAGGAAACACCAAGAGATTTATATATATATATATATATATATATATATATATATATATAGATATATATATATATATATAGATATATTTCACAGCTATATATATATTAATAAATATTTCACAGCTAGAAAGTTTGTGAAATATTTATTATACACATACACACACACACATATATATATATATATTTCATAAACTTTATAGATGTCAAATATGTATTAATATTTATTTATTTATTGATATTACTATTAAATAAGTTCAGAAAAAAATCGATACCGTCGGTTTTAAATGTTAACGAAAGGGACCTCTAAAGGTATTTTATCACATACCACGTTCCCTGTCTCTCTTGTATCTTTTGAGGCTTCTTTAAGATTTGAAACTGACGGTACTGATGGTGTTTTGATCTTCTTTAATATAAACATTAAAAATAAATATCACGCTCTGATTTTTTATTCTTTTCTAAATAATCCAGTAGTCTGCTGGCATTCTAACCGTTCACACACACACACACACACACACACACACATATATATATATATATATATATATATATATATATATATATATATATATATGTATATATATATATACATATATATATATATATATATATAAATGAAATATAAAAAAAGTAATTCGCTAATACTTAAATAGGGATATGTCTATACATAATTTGCATAAATATTTTTTAATCAATTTTCACATGAATTATTATTCTGTATTATTCATTTGTATTTGTTATTGTCCTACTCTCTTATATATACGAAATATTTTTGTCGCTATTAACATTATTATTATTTTTATTAATTCGAACAAATAGTGCTTTTGGTACCCGTTTCGTCAGATTTATTTTGTTTATGTAAATCAAGTATAACTTATGTCAATACATCATACGCCGTCCCATTTAAAATATTATTTTTCTCTAAATGATAAAAAATGCATTATGCTTATACAAAAGCTGTCGACCATGGAATATCAAAAATATTATATGAACTAAACTTCTTGCTGTTTCCATCAAATGAAATAATGTAAAATAATGTTTGTTTGTTTTGTTTCTGAACAGAAGATTACAACGTGATTAATTGCTGCTCAAATTGCTGGTAGTGCTTTGGTATTATATATATATATATATATATATATATATATATATATATATATATATATATATATATATATATATATATGGGTGTATCGAGGCAGCATTTTTTCTTTAAGACACGTATTATTAAAAATAACCGACAATTTTTGTCTGGCTATTTTAGTGTTGATCCCTTCAATTTTCCGGATTAAAATCTTATCCGATAATAGTGCTATAGCTAGACACCTTACTAATGAACATTCCTGTCCCCGCTCTCAAATCCGAAAACTTCTCGTAGACAATACTAAAATCTTAGAACATAATACTAATACTCAAAAACTCCACATACTAGAAGCTCTACTCATTAAAACTAAAAAACCTGCTATTAACAAAATTAATTTTAACACTAGCACTAATATACTTAAATGCTTATAATACCTAATAAACATAGTTAAATTTTCCCGCCATAATTAATTATAAATCTCACTCCAGGTCTTTACCTGTTTGTCATTATTCCACTGACGATGGACCCAGACGGGTCAGAAAGTACTCTGGACCAACATGTACACTATGGCAGTTTCATCAGCCAATTTCCTTCCGAGATTAAGATTTTAATCCGGAAAATTGAAGGGATCAACACTAAAATAGCCAGACAAAAATTGTCGGTTATTTTTAATATATATATATATATATATATATATATATATATATATATATATATATATATATATATATATATATATATATATATATATATATATATATATATATATATATGTGTGTGTGTGTGTGTGTGTGTGTGTGTGTGTCTGTGTGTCTGTGTGTATGTGTGTGTTTGTCACGACAAAAGTATTCGTACACCAATGAATATTGACATTTGTAAGAATTAAATGTCTTCTGATGGCAGAGCCGTTAAAATGATGAATTTTAAAACAGTTTTCGCTTCCTCCCAAGTTTTACTTCGTTATACTAAGGTGTTAAAAGCATACGCAACATGAAGGAACCGATGGATTCAGTGACAAGATTCATAATTCCGTGAGATATTTAAAAAAAAATAACATGTAGGCAAATACAACTCTTAGTTTAAATATATTATCTCAAATTAAAAGAAGATGTCAAGATAGTAATACAAGACCTATGCTTCATATATCATTGTTATATTCATTTTGTGGGACTTAGTTTTACAGGGAAACACATTTCATACACCTCGACTATGTAAGTTTAATTATCAACATGGCAATCGATTTATGGTGGTTTTAAAGGTTGTGCTGATTAATTATCATTCATATATTAAGGTCTCAAAGACTGCAATCATTATCCCTGACTTGCCGGAAATGGGTTCTACAGATGTAGGTAATAAATAATGATGTTATGCTCATTAAAGATCTATACGGGTTTTGAACATTATGTAAATTTTTATACTAAAGTTTTACTGTATTACTAGACGACAACTGTTTTGCCTGATCAAATTTCGTAATTAAAATAAAAAACATGTAGGATATAGGGTGCGTCTTTATATATTCTCTTTGTATTTAATTGTGTTTACATAGTACTAATTTACTTAAACTTGTTTGTGCTTGGCGACTCTCACTTGTTTATGTTGGTTGGTTTCCGCTCTCGATTATGTGTTTTTATAGTTTGACTGTGCTCATTAGTGTAGTAGTTTGTATGAAGTGAATCCTCACATTAATTAACATTTCTTTATTCATTTTCTAGTATTTTCAGTTCTGAGTCGAGTGTTTTTGCAATTAAATATATTGTGTTAGTTTGCATAGTGTTGCTTATTCCCATTTAACATTCTGGTAAATGTGATGCATTTACTAATTGGCTCTTCTTTGTTGTTTTTTGTTGACTATTATTAATCTAATCTTTTTAATTAGATGAATTTGTGAATTTGTATTTTTATGTTCGCGAAAAATATTTTCTGAATGAAATCTTTGGTTGGCCACATCACAATGTGTCTCTATATTATAAGTTACAATCTTTTGCAAAGTTTCCAGTAAACATACATCACAATCAATAAGGTCGGTAAAAATATAAAATAGTTAAAACTCGATAATTTATGGACAAACCAACGACAACAATACTTAATGTGTATATTTGATTGAACTAAAGGAAATACACTTTTTCTATAAGAATCCATGGGCCTTTAATAGTACTACCACGGCATGTAGTAAATGCGTCAATCATGCAGGAATTCATGGAAAATATTGGAAAAATGCTGGGCTTCTCTTTCCTTTCATGTGTAAATGCTTACCACCATTTTAAAACTGAACATACTTGTTTAATGTTTTAATCAAATTTATTGAATTGAATATCCAACGCATTACTATGAACTTATCAACTTAACACGCCTAATTTTAACGTTTATATACTTATTAATAATACGTTTTCTTCTATAAAATATGTCGTGTTTACAATAGATATTAAATGACGACACACGATATAAAGAATGGTTGTCATTTAATGTAGTTATGATTTCTTAAAATAATGATCTATACAAGAAAAAAACATGTACCATATTAGTACTTCTAAATATCATTTTATTAACATAAAACATGGAATCCTTTAAAAGTTTATATATCGTTCAAAATTCGAACTTTCACAATTTTTACCCAATTAATAATTTTAAATAATACCTTGAAAGTAAATTAGTAACATTTGAATTTTAAGAACTAATGTAGTAAAATATTAACATATACATCTAATTTACATCAGAAATAGTGCAGTAACAAATGCATAGTTTCTATATATATAAAATATATATTTTAATTGGAAATAAATAAATTTACGGCCTAAATGTTGATGTCTACATTTGGCTGTTGTTCTTGAGATATTCTAGGTGTTTTAAGTCTAGAGAGTAAACTATCATTTAGATACATGTAACATATCATATATATATATATATATATATGTATATATATATATATATATAGAGAGAGAGAGAGAGAGAGATAGAGAGAGAGAGATAACTAGCATGATAGCTAGATAGATAGATAGTACTTTATTATGATGAAATTAGTTAAATATTCAAGAAAGCAACTATAGCTTATAACTAAAATAATGAAAGTTAGTTACCTTAGGATACGACATTTAATATCATGCAGAATTAGATTGTTTAATTTTTATTTATATTCTATATTTTTTCACGTTAGTTATTTACCGTCTAATTAAGAATTGCGAACTTAAGGAAAGTATACGTATTTTTCTAGCTTTATTAGTTTTTAACTATGGGGTTTATGAAAAAAACGGAAACTTATATTCCTAATTTTACCTACATGTATAAATGCACTCATGATGTGATTTTTGTTTGTTTTGTTTGTTTGTATTTTTAGATGTTTTTTGACACATTTATAGTGTTTGATCTGATAAGTTACACTCATAGAAGAACACGATATATAACTTTCTAGCTGTATAAGTCTCAACGTAACTGTCCCTTAAGTAATTGATATTTTTTCTAGAAATTATTCAATACTTAGTTACTTAAATCGAACTTATTATTATTAATATATATGTATGTATATATGTATATATATATATATATATATATATATATATATATATATATATATATATAAATATATATATATATAATATATATATATATATATATATATATATATATATATATATATATATATATATATATATATATATATATATATATTCCATGGACAATCCCACTATACTGAAATCATATGCCCTTAATAGGGTTAAGATGAAAATTCATATGCACTAAATGTCCAAAAGCAAGGAAATTCCCAAATGTTTACACTTTTATTGTCATTAAGGGTATGACTACATATCAACCAAACCATTTAATTATCACATCATTACAGTATACATCTATATGCATGAGTGGATGATGTGTGTGAGGTGCGCTGAAGAAAAATTCCTACCAGTAAAATGCATAGTCCTGTTGTGCTCGCATACCCTTAATGACAATAAAAGTGTAAACATTTGGGAATTCCCTTGCTTTTGTACATTTAGTGTATATGAATTTTCATCTTAACCCTATTAAGGGCATATGATTTCAGTATACTGGCATTTTTCATGGAATGTCACTACTTTTGTAAAGTCTATGGTTCAATACAATGCCGTCTCATAACTGATATAGTTGGTAGTTTGACTAATCAATGTTTCTTACAATATTCACAGGTAAATATTTTTTTAATTATGATTATTGTATATTTACTCATGATGCAATTCAAACTGGAACAATTTTTTTCAAACTTTACCATGTATTCATTGCAAACAATAAATGGTGAGTCAATCATTTTACAGTCAGTGTGTTTGAAAATTGACAAGGACACAATGCAAATTTGAATGAAATAAATAAATCAATCAAATATTTTAGGAGCACTGAGAAATATAATAAAGTTATTCACAATAGTAAACAATAAAATATTCAGTGTACACAGGAAAACAAAATGCAACCTCTATATATACCATAGCACAGCTGAATTAATAAAATAGCTGATGAGATGTAGAAGAAAGTGTGTGTGGACTAGTCATTTTTTAAAGTTTGTTGAACATATCTGAAAAATTACGGTATATTGGTAAACTGAAATTAGAAAGCCATCAAATAGAGCCCAGAGCCTCTATCTCTGACAAAGTTCAGCTGAATCCATCAAAATGTTGATGAGATACAGAATAAACTGTATATAGACTTGTAATTTTTAAAGTTTTTTTTTAATTTTCTGGAAAACTAAGGTATATGAAAAACTGAAATTAAAATGCGATCAACTAGACACTAAAGCCTCTATCTTTGCCAAAAGTTCATATTATGAAATTAAAAAAAAATATATTTGTTTATTTACAGATGTTTATGAAATTAAATGTCATCTCATAAATATTAACAACTTTTGAAAAAGCGTTTAAATAATTTATACCTGACGTTTATTCCACTGAAAACAGATTAACATTAAAATAATATTCTATAATGAAGATTACATTATTAACTATATGTATCAAAATATGATGAAACCATCGACATTTTTCAAGGACATGATGTCAAAACTTCGTAATATTTAGATTGAACTGGAGAACCTATACGGAATTTCGAACTGAACCTGTTAATTAGTACACGATTCGTCATCTATGAACGGGTAACATGGTTAAGTTATTATTTAGTCATTCTTAGTTAGTATAGCCAGTTAGAATTAACACTTAACTCTCCAGAAGATTGTCACTTAGAACAGATTGTTAATCAACGCATTTATCCATTGAGCAACGGGCCTATTTGATTTACAATCAGTTTTAAGTGACAGTACTGATGTTTAACCCATATTGTAAACGATAAAATATAATCATAATTATTATTTAATTAAAATTTACATGTATATAAAATAAGAATAGTAGAGTATCAGATAGGAATAATAATAATAATAATAATAATAATAATAATAATAATAATAATAATAATAATAATAATAACCCAGAACTTAGCAAGGCTGATCATAGAGCAACGCGATCAGAAACAGCAAACCCAAGAAAACAGTAAGTATAATCTCTGTAGATAAAGAGATGAAACGGTAAATCCCATAAGTGAATACAACAAACAATCCTAAAAGTATACAAACCATGGCTGTGTGGGAAAGGCAGGAACTATGCAAACATCTTAACTTGTAACATACAGACAGACAAATTGTACATCCACTAACAACGTACAATATTGGAAAATTTAAAAAAAAAACATTTCTGGGAGGTTGAAATACAACCAGAAAATCTTTTCCAAGCAAATAAGATTGACGTAATAATAGGAAAAAAGAAGGGGAGAACCTTCCAAATTGTAGATTTCGCCGTCCCAGAATGTCAAAGAGTGAATGTAAAGGAATAAGAAAATACACAGTAGAAAATCACTATAATACTAATAATTGTAGAAAGACTATGTACAGCCCCGAAAAACACTGGAAAAAACAACTGGGAAAAACGAAGTGCAATGATGAAAACAACCAACATCTTAAAGGAAATGCATTGAATGCGCAAACTAACAAAAGAACGCACATCTACCACATATAATCTTAAATGGCTACACAACAACACACATAGAAAGCGCAACACACGAGCCACAAAGAAATGAAGACGGCTAGAAATGTATTAAATGACCCAACCTCCAAATAAAAATGCAGTCATACACACATGCATATGCTGGTATTACTTTCAGCTAATATCACTCAAAAACAGCTGGTACCATACAAAAATGTCATTACGGGTCAAAGAGGTTGAAAAATCCGAGGATGAAGCACACAGGCTAGACTTCACCTGGAAAGGGTACGGAGAGTACTGGAACCCTATTGAGGTTTAGTGGCACTTAGATATACTAGAATACCATCGGTGCTTTATAGGGTGAAATCAATGATAAACAGCGGTTGCGATAATGCAAAATGGTTTGTATTTGCTATCGAAAAGAGGTGGACTGTGCTGGAAATTTTGGGATACTTGTTGTCACCCAGACTACAGGGAACGCTACTGGTTATTGCCAGTGAGCAATCGCTGATACTGACGTGTTTGAAAACTCAAAGTTAGTGTAACAATATTAAATGCTGCTGCTGCTGCTGCTGCTGCTGCTGCTGATGATGATGATGATGATGATGATGATGATGATGATGTTGAATTAAGTATACAGCATTTCATTCCCACACTAAATGGTGTCTTCCAGGATTTTTTATATCTCAAAAAGAAAAAAAATTATAACTCGATTTTAGTAAATTGTTAAGTAATATTAAATAGGATTTTGTCTTCTATATAAAGTTAAGACGTTGTACATTTCCCCAAGCAATTTGAAGTAGACTGAAAAAATGATGCATCACACGCATCGAAACACATCTGGTAATTCGTTTAGTAACTTCGACCGTGTTTCCAGAAAAAAAAAGCTATTCCAAAAACGTTATTATTAGCCCCCCCCCCATGTAAGCCTCTTCCAACTAAGTAAACCAAAGAGATGGTAGCAAATTATATTACCGCGAACAATTAAGTCCTCCCAAGCACCTCAAAACACTGACTAACGTAGTGGACTATTATTTTACAAAGAAAACCATACAGAAACACCGGTTTCGGAAGTCGCAAAACAGCCAATGAGCGATCACTATCCAACATTCATAATATCGCTGAACGCTTTGATATTTTCATAACTGTGACTTAATTTAATAAAATGTACATTACCCGTAACTACCGTAAGCACTTCCATATTTTCTTCCCACCTCATTTATACAAGTACGAAAACACTTCCCATTACAACGCGAGGTTAAAAAAAAATCATTTTGCCGCCAGCCAGCCAAAAACCGTCACCTACTCTTACAACACCTCTCGCATACTTAATGATTACAAGGTAGGTAGGAGTGAACTAATAATATTTACGGATAAATAAATTTCACTATCAACTTCATTTTTATTTAACAAAAAGTAGTACGATAACAATTCGCTTAAAAACAAAATAAAAACTAGACTTAAAAATCAAAATATGAAAATAATTCTACGTGTTATTTATTTACAAAAAAAATATTGGTATTTCTAGAAAATTTGATCCGAACTGTGTTTTTTTAATAAATGAATACTAAACAAATATAAAATGAAAATCTAAAACTAATTATACGTTTTATTTATTTACAAAAAATAACTTGTTATTTCTACTAAATTTGAATCAGACTGTGTTTTTTTTAAATAACAGTCTGCTTAAATACTAAATAAATATAGAATAAAAATCTAAAACTAATATTACGTTTTATTTATTTACAAAAAATACCTTGTTATTTCTACTAAATTTGAACCAGACTGTGATTTTCTTAATAACAGTCTGCTTAAATACTAAATAAATATAGAATAAAAATCTAAAACTAATTTTACGTTTTATTTACGTACAAATCAAACAAACTTGGTATTTCTAGAAAATTTGAACCGTTTTTTGTTTGTTTTAATAACAGTCTGCTAAAATACTAAACAAATATGGAATCAAAATGTAAAACTAATTGAACGTTTTATTTATTTACAAAAAAAAATGGTACTTTTACAGAATTTGTACCGAACTGTATTTTTTTTTTTTCGTTTTTCTGCAGACACTAAAATAACGCTAAACTTATCCTAATCTAAGTTTAAATTTTAGTTCGGCAAACATCTGTTTTGTTCGGTTCGGTTCAAATAATGTAGATGCACCTTCATCGTTTTTTCCTCGGAATAAAAAAAAATAGAAGTAAATATTCACAGATGCAGAAAAATTCTGTGCCGATTTCTATTTTTGTTGCATTGCGAGGGAAACATTTTCTATGGTACATAGATGTTCCGCAATTCAACATCGACATTTGTTTCTTTACATTAAAACTATCAGTTGTGTCCTATTTGCGTTTGGTCGCCTGTTTACGAATTTTACTTCATTATTTTACAATTCTCTTGGGCAACGCCGGGCAACTGGTACCCGCTAGTTTTAAATAAATATATACACTAAATGTAAAATAAATATTTCGTTATATTAGTTTTACACGTATTATCAAAAAATGTTTTTCTCATAAGTAATTTGTACAAGAAGATTTATTGTACATTACATGTAATACATCGATATACATAGATGTTAACCTAAATTAAGGAATCCCGGGTAAAAACGTATTGTAGTATCCATATTTTGGGAGGCTCTTGGGAGGCTCTGCGCATGCGTCAGATTCATTCAATAAAAACATCGTAGTGAGTTATTCAAACCAGCGCATGCGCACACAATTCAGTTTGTAGGAAAAAAAACGTGTTTTATTTTTTGTTTTAGATAAAAAAAAAACACGTGTTTCTTTCGTGTTTGTTTTCATTTTCAGTTGTTTTCATTCTTAACACCTTTCGTTTTCTTCACTTATAGCGTGTTTATTTTCAGCGATAGTAACTTAATTGTTAAAAATGCCCACTTTTTGTTTTAGCGTGTTTGTTCTCATTCTGTTTCCTCTGCGCATGCGCTGGTTCTAATTACTCACTACGACTTTTTTATGAATGAATCTGACGCATGCGCAGAGCCTCTCAAGAACCTCCCAAAATATGGATACTACAATACGTTTTTACCGAATCCCGTACTTATTGAATATAGCTTTGCTAACGGAATAACCTAAATATGTTTTATTAAAGTCCGTACAGACGTGATTGTCTTGGAAAGTGAAACAAAATCAGTACATCAATAAAATCGAAAGAACGTCTTATACTTCTAAATATAAAACCTCTTTAATAGAATAAAATATTTCTAGTTTACGTAATTTAGGTTTAACTGTTACTTTATTTTTTAGGAATGTGCTGCTAAATGATTAAGTTATTCATATTCTTAAACCTTAGAGATGTTTTCAATTTACAATCATAGTAAATAAGACTCTCTTTCAGCTTATTCGCTTAATCAACGAAACTATATAAACACTAGCGGAACCCGTCGCCCGGCGTTGCACAAGAGAAAGTACTGTCTATTGCATGACGTCGAATTAAAAAAAAAGAAACGGCCTATTGTTTTTCTCCCCCGTCTACCGTGTTGGGGAATGTTGTAAATTTCTAAAAAATGAAAAAAGTGGTAGAGTAGAATGGGATCGAACGCTAAAACTGGGGATCATGAAACTCGCCTGCTTAACGACTGCGCAACGGTTTCGGGTTGAAAATACATGTGAAAATAGGTCAATTAACCTAAGCTTGATTATTGGCATGCGTGTTATGTTAAGATTTAGCTTTCGCGGAAAAGTCTTTGCGTATTGCTTTATATTATGTAGTAAATTAATACCAGGCAAATAATAAATAAGAACGGGTGTTTCGTGAAAATTAAACTGTGTTTATTAGTTCCCAGTGTCGATGAGTGTAGTGACAGTACAGAATTCTTAGGGAGAAAAGTTTTTGCTACCACCTATATGGAGTTGGTTTGTCGGAGAGCCGTAGATGGTGGGCCAAATGTAATATTTAGTGTTAGCTGGAAAAAAATAATAACAATTTTACTAAAACACGCTCGTGTAATATAATGGTGAGTTCAGTAGCCTGTGATGCATGTGTTTATTTTCCTATTCTCCGAAAAGGTACAGGGGAAACATTGTCTCTACTTTATATATAAGATATCGAGATTTTATTTTTAAATTCTATATGAAAACTTATTTAATATACATTTTAATGTAAAAATTGCAGGTAGTTTTACGCGGATAAAACCTTGAACAATATTACTTTTAGATTATAAAAAACGAATAAATAGTTTATTGAATAATAATACACAACAGAGTTTGTAAAATACAACCAGGGAGCAAATAAAACCATTACGAAGAACAAGGGATTTCCTTATTAACATTTTTGTTTTCGCTTATGGTCTCCATACCTCGTTTAAGCAGGTAGGTGAATCATTTATCTAAGACGCGAATTCGTCAATTTAAAATGTATACAACACTTTAAAATGGATGAAACAAAAAGATAGTTACGTTGTATAACATGAATGTGTAATTGTTCTTATTAACAATACGTTTGGAAAATTGTATGCAATAACATTTATAAAAATATATAAAATTTTATAAAAATAAAAAACAACATTTTTAATTAACGTCTTTTGAAAATAAAAACATTCCGCTAAAGTGTTTGTTGTTTGATGTTAGACATAACTAATACGCACGCCGTGTTCAATACATGTACGTAAATACATGTTAGGACTTTATTTTTTAATCGGCGTAAATGGTTTGTTCAGCTGATAACACTAAATATGGTATTTTTATTATTTTTTAAAATATTTTCATGGAAGTTGCTCCAAACTGGGCATGACATAACTAAATGTAAAGAGCTTAATAACAACAATTCTACTTCAAGGTACACCACTAGCATACGATAAGTGTTAGATGGATAGATTCCGACCCAGAAAACAGCAATTTTACCCTTCTGTCAGAAACATCGCTCATGGATTGTGAGGAATAAAGGCCAAATTAAATAAACGAGAGTTTCTACTCCCTTAGTAATCTTTTAAAATAATTTACCTGAACACCTATAACAATTCCGGTAGACCTTTGTGTTATATTAATATATGTGAATAGATTAAATTTGAAACACGAGAATGTCGTACATAGGTATAACGTTCTTACAGTATAACACGCGAAAACATGTTTTGAAACTGTGTATATATGAACCGGATTATTACCTATACACAATCATAAACTTGTAAAAATGTGACCAGTCTGGTTACCAATTAAGTATGAGTAGTATTCTTTGGAAATGGAAAAGAAATGAGAACAACAATTACACGTTAGTCATTTTCTGCTCGCTATATCTCTGTGTGGCTCCTCTCTCTCTCACTCTTTTCTTCTAGAGCTACGGGAAAAATACGATTACGATTGCGATGATATCCCCATTTCTGTATTATATGCTATTCACATATTGTTATCCTTTTCTTTATTTATTTGAATGTTGAAAGAGAATAAAAGAGAAACGAAAGAGAATCAGAAAAATAGTGAGAAGGGGGATAGTAATGACCGACATATGGAATAAGATCAGAGTATCTAACTACATATAATCAGAGAGGATGAAAGTGGTCGATAAAAAAGTTAGAGAGGATTCCTTTGATGATTTATTTTGAAGCTTTACCTGATTAGATCAATCAAAATTGACTAAAAAAACTCAATCTTAATACGTACGAATAGTTTAGCATATATTTTGTGTGATTCAAATGTCTAGATGGAAATATTCAGGTTGACGATAGTTGATTTACGCGGCTTTCATATAATAAAACGTAATCGTCGCTAGATCTTCATGACGTATACAACCGTGTCATGAAACACGTTTGAAAGATTGGAATAAGAGTGATAAAAATGTTCTTACCTGGATTAGTTTTCAGACAGATGTGTTCCTGCACAAATCAAATTGTTAGATGTGTCTGGAACAAAGACCATGATCAGTCAGAAAGAACAACAAAACTAGTTTTAATACACATTCAATATATATATATATATATATATATATATATATATATATATATATATATATATATATATATACATATAAATCCCTACAGCTACATATGAAGAAAACGAAGCTGTTAAACCTGACATCGTAATATGGGGCAAAAGGGAAAAAGTGGCAACCCTAGTTGAAGCCAGTGCCCCTAATGATGCAGGATTAAACAGAGCTGAAAGGGAAAACATTACGAAATATCAAGGTCTTATGTACGACATATAAAGAAACTGGAATCTTAGAAACACCTCCATCATACCAGTAATTATAGGAGCAACATGACTAATGAAAAAGAATTTCAAAGGCTATCTGGCGAGTATACCCGGTGAACCGGGTGCAAGAGAAATACAAACAATTGCACTTAAAGGGACGGTTAGAATCTTAAAGATATCTCTAGGCTGGAGTGTCTCAAATATCCGGTGAATGTATACCATCCGGTAGGATGCCCATCGCCAGCAAAAACGGAAAGACAAGAAAATAAAAAATAAGGGAGAAATATATATATATATATATATATATATATATATATATATATATATATATATATGTATATGCCTACTAGACACTACTATCGAGTGGGTTTACTCTCCTTGTAAAAGGGTTTGCCAGGGCACATGTACATGTACATACTTCACCCTAAAAGTAAACCCTGACCAAATATTAAAAGTAAGATAGTATTCAGAGCCTAAATATGGTCCCCTCAGTATGGCTACACACTGGCTCATGCGAGAAATAGTGACCCTTCTTCTAGCGACGTACCTCAAGTAACAACACTTAGCTTGGTACTCAACTAGACCAGATGAATTCTCCGCCTGGAAACAGGTAATACCAACACACATACATCATTAGTTATACTGCAACATAGTTAACTGGTCAATTGGTAAGAGGAACATTGATGTTCTTAACTTCTTTAGTGACTTAACGTTTGTGAGAAACATACAAATTTAATGGTATATTCGAATATCTATGTACCTCACATAGAGATCAATGTTAGTCCGAGGAAAAGGACACTCAATTTTTGAGAATTCGAATGAAGTAAAATGAAATAAAAAAGAGAGACATTTTAATCTTTGGAATTGCGTCTGAAAATTTCAGAAAGGGAAGAAGAAAAAAAAGCATCTGTTGAATTTGTAAAAAAAGTAGTTTGGTGCAATCTTTAAAAATATGGTAAAAAATGTTACTAATAATCATGACGTTCAGATATATATGAGACCTGATTAGAATGTGTTCAGCTATATTTGTGTAATTGCTGAAGAATATTGTGAGCGTGCGCAATTATATCTGAAAAATTAAGTTAATTTGAAAGAAAAAATATTTTACACATAGAACCAATGTAATTTAATAAGTGTGCAAATCTGTACGCATATGGTAAAGAATGGAAATAGTGTTACAGCGTAATGCAAGTTGAAACATGCAAATAAATAATTTTTGTGTTTTCCTTTATCAATTTCGATATATATATATATATATATATATATATATATATATATATATATATATATATATGATAATTTTATTTACACAGACATGTACAAAATCTGCGACACTGGCATGTCGATGTTATCGATCAACATTCTCTCCAAATATGATCTGAGGTTAAGATCGGATTCTAACTCTGCCTGATGAGATCTCAGTTTATAGTAACTGTTGATCGATAACATCGACATGCCAGTGTCGCAGATTTTGTACATGTCTGTGTAAATAAAATTATCATATATAAAGCTCTATTTTGATATTGAGCACTTTTTATAAACCCGGTTAAAATTCTCTGGATTACCACCCTGTGGATATTTTTCACCTGGATTATTACCATTATTATATATATATATATATATATACAAAAGAGGGTAGTGCAGAATTAGTGCAGTTCCAACGAGAGAAAAGGTATATACGTAAAGGGGTAAGGCAACCGACATTTGTTAAAGGTTTTGTTCAATATTTATTTAAGGAAAATGAAACAACACTCTTTCAAATCGAAAGACATTTCTTCAAATGGATCTACATATCTGATGAGAGCGGACCACCGCTTGAAACGCGTTATATAAACTTATATGATGATAAAATAACAAAATAATAAATACTTGTTGTAAAATGCTTTTTACAAATGGTAGTAGCTTTACACCTTTATATATATATATATATATATATATATATATATATATATATATATATATAATATTATAATAACTATTATTAAA
>OY744524.1:24283902-24316402 GCA_963556195.1 Sepiola atlantica | reverse complement strand
GTGTGTGTGTGTGTTGGTGTGTGTGTGGATGTGGGTGCCTGTATGAATGTGTATGTTGTGTGCGTGTGTACTGCGTTTTACTTTTGAAAATCATCAGTGGTTTCTGCTTGGAGAATTTCGTATCCGTAAGACCGATAATCTGTGAAATATCTTCCATTTGAAAGAAACCGCATTTTCCATTTCTAGGTGTACGTCGATTGTAGATCTCTGGCAAACTGACGGTATCAAAGTTTAAACCTTAGAAATAAGAAATGCCTTAAGTAATAAAAAATACTATAATGAAAATATCAGTGGTCGTGAAACAATAAATTCTGTACTAAGTTTATGTCGTTAGATCAAACATCACCTTCCAATATATAAATCTGCACACGCACACACACACATACACACACACACACACACACATATATATATATATATATATATATATATATATATATATATATATATATATATATTACAATAATAGGTGCAATATATAAATGAGAAGAGAGATCAAAGGATGTTACTAGGGTTTGCCGTCATTTTCATGTCTTTCGGCACTTTACTTCAAAGTCAGGAATCCCTCCAATTTAATTTTTATGACGGCCATTCACCGGTGGCAATAACCATCACGACCATATAACCGAGTGCGTCATACGTTTTATGCTTTAACGGTCATTTGCCTATGAGAGTAAATGTCTATGGTACCTGTGCGCGTATGATATGAATTTATAAACGCACACTCACACAATCTATATTACCAGTAAGAATTACATTTCGCGCTTCTGATGATGACAGAGTGAATAAAAGTAGGAACTGTAAAAAAAACAGCGTTTTAATCTCAGCTTCAATCATTAGAATGTCTAGCAACACTAAAATGTTGTGGTACAGCGAAACAGCATGTTTCCGATTTTTTTTTAGATGAGTATTGATAATTTTGAATGTTGGTATTATTCGGACCACGGTTCTCATCTTGGATGTTATTCTCACAACGTTTCCGCCGATGCACTACAATTACGAATTACCTATGACGTCTAACCAGCCATAGCTGAGCAAAGGAAATTCAGCTACCTCCGTGGATTAAATGAAAGGTTCCGTTCGATATTGTGTACATATTCCCGAGTTCGACAGAAAGATTCCCGAGTTAAACAAGATGCACCTAAACAAGACCGCATGTTAAATCAACCGAAACTTTCTGAGAATAACATCAAATATGAGAGTAGTAGTCCAAATAATCGAAATAATACTGCGTATGTCTGTCGATGACTATGCATCTGCTGTCAGTCGTTCCTGTGTTGAACACTGTAGGGGGATAGTGTCGAGAGCTTTCATGAGAAAAATGCAAAGCTGTTCGTAAAAATAATGAATAGACCACTCTTTAACTGCTAATATATATATATATATATATATATATATATATATATATATATATATATATATATATATATATATATATATATATATATATATATATATATGACATAGCCAGCTGGTCAAAACCTACTCCTCTCAAAAGATTTCACACCTACCCACAACAAAATCTCCCCGCTCCCCCTCACCCATTTCATCCTTCCGACTACTTCTCTCACACTCTCACCCACCTACCCCTCCCAATTTCAAACCATCTTCATTCTTTCAAATATTTTCTAAAACCATGACAGTACCCACACACCAAAATCACAGAGCCTCCTCCCTCCTCTTACCCCCTCCACTTCTTCACTAACAGCCATTCACATTATTTCCGTTCACCCCAGCCCCTCCACTTTATTCACATAGAACTATCTTCATTTATTTCATTCCATGCTACTGACTTCACTAAGCCCGGACCTCGGGTCTGCGCACCTAGTAGTGGCTACTACTTTATCTCGTAAACCCATCATGTCAACCAAATATTTTCACGTACTTGCATGACATTTTTCTTAAAATTATTATCCTGAGGAAGTCTTACAAATAAAGACGAAACGTTGATGAATATATAAAAACATTCTTTTTGTGTTTTTCTTTTTCATTTCCCATCACGTCGGATTACCTTCATCCTTCCTCTCTCTCTCTCTCTCTCTCTCTCTCTCTCTCTCTCTCTCTCTATATATATATATATATATATATATATATATATATATATATATATATATATATATACGTATATATATATATATATATATCAGCAGTAGAAAAGTGTGTTTCTCTCTCTATATATAGTCATAAACAAGCAGCCTGTTTCACTGATTCTACAGGTATTCAGCGTGGCTACACAATCAAATAATTCAAACCGGAGCCGAACCTAGGGCTTTCTAGTTGACAGTCGGCGATTCTAACCATACGTTCTTCAAGCTGGCGCCGTCAGTAAGTGAAATCTAAGTGCTTGTGTAAGCATTGACAACTAAGGCAGAACGTTCCAATTGTGATTACACAAAGTTTGCATTGACAATATTGCTCGAACCAAGAAGTGAAACGCAGGTATAAGCATATACAGACAACCGATTTTGCTGTATCATATCTTTATACTGTGTCCTTACCTGCAATGTTTCAAAGCCGGGATCGGATCTCGACCGGCTAGTTGGCACTAACCAATTCCAATTATTGTGAACTCTAAATACATACACAACTAACGGAGAATGTCCCCCCATATTTTATTTATATTTTATCCATATTAAATATATATTATTTTTTATCTGTATATATATATATATATATATATATATATATATATTTATGTATATACATATATATAATATATATATATATATATTTATATATTATATATATATTTATGTATATATATATATTTATATATATATATATATATTTATATATTATATATATATATTTATATATATACATATATATATATGCATATATATGTATATATATATTTATTTATGTATATATATGCATATATATATTTATATATATATATATGCATATATCTGTTTATGTATATATATATATATACTCATATATATATGTATGTATATATATGCATACATATATATATATTTATATATATATATATATATATATATTCATATATATATTTATGTATATATATATTTATGTATATATATATATTTATATGTATATTTATACATATATGCATATATATATTTATGTATATATATTTATGTATATATATGCATATATAAATATTTATGTATATATATATTTATGTATATATGCATATATATATTTATGTATATATATTTATGTATATATATCCATATATATATACATATATATATATGCATACATATATGTATGTATATATATATATATATATATATATATATATATGCATACATATTTATGTATGTATATATATGTATATATGCATATATATTTATGTATATATATATATATATATATATATATATATATATATATATATTTATATAGTGTGTTTAGATATAATGGAAATAAATTAATAAAGTGCTTGGTCATCAGAATGTTAGGGCTAAATTAAAAAAAATTATTTAATAACTATCCGTTACATATTAAAGAGACGCACCATGGTTTGATTGACATGAACATATATTTACTGTTTCGTAAAAGCCATTATAATCCATCCCAAATGTTTGGCAACTCACGAAATAAAGCCCTTCAATTCGTGAGTTTCCAAAACGTTTTGATGCATTATAATGTCATTTTCCTACAATTGTTTAACTTAAAAAATAAATATTAGAGTATCAAGCTACCTATCTGAGTCAGATTATATTTTTATCTTCAGTTAGCGTTTTTTTATTAAATTAAAGTGTGTGTATTCTCTCTTCTGAACACAGCGCATGACCCATTGTCCTCTCAGACCGCAGCTCAGTGGGTAAGGCAGACAAGCATAACAGAGAAAGAAAAGGTGGAGGTGGAAATCTATGTATAATTACCATCATATAAATATATTGCAAGTAAGCTCAACAGTAACCCCTCCCCCATCGTCGAAAATTATCGCTTAACGAAAATGAAACAAACTTTCGCTCAAATTTTAAAATTCCATTAAGGAAAACTATTTTTGTGGCGATGAATAATTCGTACAATCTACAATAATCACGCGTCACAATTTGCTGATAAGACAAATTAATTATATAATAACGTGAAAATCGAACGTTAATTAAGTTTTTTTATCGCTAGCGCGCATTGTGTTGTTTATGTAAAAAACTACATTTTGAATAAAAGTCAGTATATAATTAGGGGGAAGGGATGTGTTCGCTTTACAAAAATAAAACAAACTTTAGCTCTATTTTTTAAATGTCATAGAAGGAACACGAATATCAAAGTGTTCGGTGCGATAAATAATTCGTTGAATTATATGTACAATAGTGAAACGTTACAATTTGCTGATTAGAGTTAAATTTACTTGATAATAACGTGAACATTTAAATTAAGTATTTTAAGCGCTGGCTAGCATTGCGTTGTTATTTGTAATAATTATTTAATAAAGGTTGTTCAATTAATAATGATTACGTGCGCTAAATAATTCGTTTTGAAATCCTACTGTGTATTTGGTTTGTAGAACATGTATTTCCACACTTTCGTAGTGCGTGTGTGTTACCTATTTGTGTTATCAAAAAAGTATACATGAAATAAATTGTAGAAAATAAACTCATGAATAAGTTCATAAAATATACTCATAACATAATAATCCAGAAGGTTTCTAATATTATATTGCCTAACAAGAATTTATTTTTGACCAAGGCAATGTTTGATTTGCTTGGGTTTCGGAATTTTCTAGAAGTACTAATATTAAGGAAAAGAAAACCAAACTGCTACTCATATTCGGAAATGTGGTATTATCTCTAGCAAATAATGCATTTATGTTTAGTCATATCAATTTTCTTTTATTTATTAGAATGCTTGTGTTATTGTATTTTAATGACGTAGTATAAAATACAGGATATTTTCGACGAACATAAGTTCATTCGGTTTACAAAGAAATCCCACTGTTTATTTTGGTAATTAGACAATTGACTACAACACGTCGTAAGCGAGTGACTCATATGTTTATAAGTCATTGGTTGTTTGCACACTTTATGTATTATCTAGACATCTGATGGAATCAGACAAGTAGGCTGGGAGGACGGGAATAGGTTAACGAGTATCTTAAAAGTAAATCTTCATAATGTGTAGACCTTTAATTCCATCACGGTATATTAAGTAAATTTTATTTTATTTCAATCATTAAGTTTTTGTTGATACTCGGAAATGTTTAAAAAAATATTATCAATCTGAATGTATTCTAAACACATATGCAATTACTTAACATCTTATGAACATTCGGTAACCTACAAATATATTTATTTTAAACTATATATATATATATATATATAGAGAGAGAGAGAGATAGAAGAAAAAAGAGTGATAAATATGAGACGATTGTCCAAATTTATTTCAAATTTCAATTGTTCAATGCAAGGTGTATTCAGTAATAAACTAGTGTTTATTATTCTTTCCTTGCTCTATCTCGTATATTGAGCTAATCCTCTTCACAATAGGTTCCATCTACTAAAAGTTTTTACTTTGGTTTATATTTGATCCTATATATATATATATATATATATATATATATATATATATATATATATACAGGGTGACCAAAAAAAAAACGGGCCCCAAATCTAATTAGACCCCGTTTCTTAGTGTTTCGTCCGAATGAAAGGAATTTTGGGGCATAACTAGTTTATTATATTCACAACATCATATCAAAACACTAGCGTATTTGGCCTTTTTTTCTCCCTTCTACAGCATGTGTTCTAGATGGACTCCTTTTAGCTCAGTGCATTTCTTGAGGCGCACAACGAAGTTGTCCATGACGTTCTTACAGAATGACTTGGGAATGGCTCTCATCTCCTCCATGATGGCTTCCTTGAGTTCCGTGATGGTTCTGGGTTTCCTTGCGTACATTATGTCCTTAAGATAGCCCAAAGGAAATAATCTGGGGGCTTAATTTCAATCATTAAGTTTTTGTTAATACTCGGAAACGTTTCAAAAATATTATCAATCTGAATGTATTCTAAACAATTATGCAATTACTTAAACTCTTATGATCATTCGGTAACCTAGAAATATATTTATTTTAAACTATATATATATATATATATATATTACTTATATTCTTTCTGTCTTAAATGCATTAAATAAATACATTAATGCACAAGGTATCACCGTTGACTAGCGTCACGGGTCATCTATGAAGTATTAAATATGTAATGAAAACATCGATAATAAAAATAATGACTTGTTTATTAATGTAAATATTTTAGTATGCATTACATATTAATACACTAAAATGTTCAATTAAATGTAAACTATTGATATAATAAATATATTTAATTATTCTATTCAAATAAATATCATTCTTAATATCTACATACATACATGGTTTCTCTTTATTCATAAATTTCAGTGTCGGTATATATATATATATATATATATATATATATATACATATATATATATATATATATATATATATATATATATATATATACATATATATATATATATATATATATATATATATATATATATATATATATATACATATATATATATAGTAAATATGAAGGTGTGAATTCCGATTCAAGAGCGATGCAATGTTGAGAATCAACCTCTTTGACATCTTTTTAATCAACCTCTTTGGCATCTTTCTGTAAGCTGTTTAAAACTATGACTTGGCTAAACTGTATAAAAGTGTGTTTTAGGCCGATATATTTGATGTTTTATATACTTTTGTGTATTTTATATATTTTTGTATATATTTTAAAAGTTTAATTTTATTACCTGCAGAAATGTCATTGCGGTAATGGTCCTCTGAGAAGAGGATTTACTTTGAAAACTCATGAGTTGAGGACTTTAAAGTACTTTGCTTGAACTTTGAATTGTAATCAAATTTGATTCGCACCTTATTTTATTCTTTCACTCTATCTAGTGTATTGTATATATATATATATATATATATATATATATATATATATATATATGTATATATATGTAGATAAACATATATATGTATATATATATAAATATATATACATATATATGTATATATATATATGTATATATATATATAGAGAGGTATATGTGTTTATGTGTGTATATATATGTATATATATATATATATATATATATATATATTTATATATATATATATATGTATATGGGAAAAAAGAAACAATGTTTCAGACAATATGTAAAAATAAAAATGGAATAAAGAATAAGCAATTCAACAACTAACACAAATAAACTAAAAAAACTCATGTTGTAAAGTTCCACCGAGATATTTCGGCCGTAGATACGACCATTTTCGATCAGTTAATAAACTTTATTTCAAAAATTTGAAAACTTTTCCGTTTTGAAATTAAGTTTATTAACTGATCGAAAATGGTCGTATCTACGGCCGAAATAGCTTGGTGGAACTTTACAACATGAGTTTTTGAGTTTATTTGCGTTAGTTGTTGAATTGCTTATTCTTTATTACATTTTTATTTTTACATATATGTATATATATGTATATATATATATATGTATACATATATATACATATATATATATATATATATATATATATATATATATATATATATGTATACATATATATACACATATATACATATATATATATTCATATATATATATATATATATATGTGTGTGTATTACTAACAAATAATAAATGTGTGGATGTGGGCGCCTATTTAATTATATAGAGAATTCCGATCTTTATAGTGAAATCAGTAATATTAAAGCACTGTAGCAAGTAGACTAAGTGCAATTTAAGTAAACTGATTGTATTTCATTTTATTACCAAACATATCATTACAATCCATGAATATGCTAGAGCTGTTCACATAAGGTGTAGGGACATTATCTTTACATTTAAACATGCACAAGAAAATAAAATACACAAATAATATTCTTAATCAGATCAGCTCGAAAAATCAATGAGTAAAACCGACTAAACATATGAAAATTGAACTTGTTAGCATAATTCATTGATTCATCTTGTTGGAGATTTCTTTTTGGTTTCAGCTTGCGCTATATTTATTGAAGATATTACTAATTTGGTGGGTATATTATCCCCAGCCTCTATTATATTAATGAAAAATATAAAATTCGTTGGATTACACGTTAATTTTTCTTCATTCATCCATGTATTTCACATGGAGGAATGTAGATAAATAAATAAAAAATAAAATATTAGATTGTAAGGAAAGGTTCTACTTTATTGTGTACATCTGCTGACAATATACAAATGATGAAACGAATATCCTTTATTTTTGCATTTCGAAAATGGTCACTATTTAAAGGAAATGTAATTCGTTTTCAATAATAGGTTCAGAACTACTACTTGAAGTTAGTTTTTCTTCGTATTGCTACCCCGGACTTAGGGTAAAGATTCATGGAATGAAATACATTTTTCCCGCAGAAAACGGAGCAATTGACAAACAAATGAAAGCTTACTAGTTATATATTAAGTTATGTGGTAAAAAGAATTGGTGATCATTTCAAGTTGATTATATATAGTTAAGTAAACCTCAACGCCAAAAATATCATATTTTACATTTACCGAGGTAGTGCCAGTGTATTGACGTGTATTTGAAAAAAAAATCTGGGGTAAAGTCGTAAACTTTATACTACTACAACTAAATACGCATATTGGAAGGTAAGTTCACCATCTTTTTTTCGTTTTGACGTTATCACGTCCGCATCTGTGTAAAACCGGGTCGTTAAACACTGTATATTGTAGGAGGCTTTTATTATAGAACACGTGATAAGATGTTACCCAGTTGGCTAAACTTGAAAAATGAGACAAACAGTAATTACTTATATCAACAAACCAACCAACAAAACCACGTATTATTACTATTGCTAATTTTTATAATACGAGAAACGAACAAATGAACGGGCAATTAACAATGTAAATAATAGCAGAAACTTATTAAATAAAATAACAATTTCATGTGATATATCATTTAGTCATTTCGGGCCTAAAAATTAGAGAAATAAGATTGAGGTTGTTTTTTTCTCGTTTATGTATCCCGTCGTGTATTTATCTGTGTGTTCATCTGGTGTTTATTTTTTATTGTTTTATTACAGGTTGTAAATACCTACCAAAAGTCAGCTTGAGGCTTCTTTCGTGAAAGATGAAAGGAAAGATTAGCGCTGTCCACCAATGTAGCCAACCGTTTCTTCCTTTCTTCTCTACAGTCGCTCGGTCACCTTACCTCCACCCGAACACCCATCGTCGTCTTATTGGCATGACCCTTTGAGTGTAGACCTTGTTCCGACCGACATAACAGCCGGGAGCACTGAAAATAACCATTGTCGGGTTAGAAACGTATGGTTTTGATTAATGTAGTAAAGAATCAGGCAGAATAAGTCAAGACGAAGAACTATAAAATATATGCATCCTCCGGGGCCGAACTTCAACACATTTAAAAAAAAAAACTTTTATTCGCCCCCAAAAAGGCACATTGCAACTGAGACGTATGAATTAGGGGCCATACCAACAGAGACATCCTAAGTTAGAAGTTAAACAGCTAGATGATTGTTCAGATTACATTTATATTTCTGCGTGTTAGTATAGTCAGAAAAGCAGATTCATATGAATCCAATTTTGAGATGAGTTTACGTGGGGGTAAATCGATTATAATAGGACTTACATTACCATAATAAAGTCGATGTGCAGTAAAATAGACCAACCAAAAACACATTTTGTGACGCTTTTTAATGTGTTAATAGAGAGCCTAATAACTAGAAAGGAGACACAACGTTGCTCGGGATATTAATGAGGATCACTGCTATGTACTTTTTCACTATACTCATTATACCACATTACTTTCTATATTTTTACAGCCCCTTTCGCGTTGTACCCACTAATATAGATGGAAGAAGCAAAACACTCTGTGAATTAGCGTCTTATTCATATAGTTAAAATTTTAATTCAGTCAGATATACGTATTTGAAATTTAAACTGGGGTATGTTCCCATGAGTTACCTAGAGGTGAGGGTATGTCGATATTCGGCACATAGAAAGTAACGTAGACATTATACGCAACTTCCATTGTCTTACCCATAAAATGTAATACATACGGTTAAAATTTCATGAAAATAGAATCTATTGTAAGTCTTAAAGGAGGTTCGCTCCAGATAGATCCTTTGGTTATATTTTTTGTTTGGTAAATGTAACATAAGAATACACTGTTCGATGTTGTGGATATTCTTCTCACATTTCTTTCCATCACCAGAAATATTCAAAGATAAGGATAAGTAAGGTTTTAAGTTGGATAACAGAAAACTACCATAGGATTATTGAAAACTACATTTGATGAATTTACAAAACTCTTCGACATATATTTATACGTTTACTCCCACTCTCGCTTCTGCCAATCCTCCTCTCTCCCTCTCTCTCTCCCTCTCCCTCTCTCTCTCCCTCTCCCTCTCTCTCTTTCTTTCTCTCTCTCTCTCTCTATATATATATATATAGCACTAGATAGAGTGAAAGAATAAAAATAAGGTGCGAATCACATTTTATTACAATTCAAAGTTAAAGCAAAGTACTTTAAAGTCCTTAACTCATGAGTTTTCAAAGAAAACCTTCTCCTCAGAGGACCATTACCGCAATGACATTACTGATGTGCACCTTATTTTATTCTTTCACTCTATCTAGTGCTATTAATGCTCTATCCAGTATATTGAGCTTCATTGTTATCCGGATGTTCACTAATTAAATATATTAGTTGCCTCTTATATATTTTGTTGTATTAATCTTATTTATATATATATATATATATATATATATATATATATGTGTGTGTGGGTGTGTGCGTGTATAGTAGTAGTAGTAGTAGTAGTAGTAGTAGTAGTAGTAGTAAGCCATGAAAATATATTTATGGCAATTAAGCTACACAGAGGCTCCCGCGTTTCATCCCCGGGGGAATCTTGAAGCTAAAATGCATGGAGTTTGTTTTACCGGGTCTTTTTATATACACGGCTAGCTACTTAACCAATCATATTTTTGGTGCTTTCTTAGCCAATCTTTGGGCTTCCCACATAATAAGGTCCGGTTAGTTTTACTTCATATAGCCTGTTCTATAGTTCTGTTTTCTATAAAGCGACCTATCTTCTGTTTCTTTGTAGTGTCAATTTAATGGATGAACTTATTTAACACGTGGTTTCTTGTATTTCAATTTTAGGTTATAGCTTTTAAATTGTTAGGTATTAGTTTAGTTTAGTTTTTTTTCTCATTTGTTTGTTTATTTATTCATTTACTTATGTATTGTAAGCCTGAATTAAATTGAATTCTGTGCAGGCAGCTGTTTGGTATCTCACTTCTACAGTTTAATAGATTCTGGGGGTCTTTAAAGTTTAGGATTTAAAATGTGTCATTCAGACATAATCTACACGGGTCCTCTAAATTTCTACATGTACTGGCCTGTCGTATTATTTTCTATTCAATTATTGGTGAGCGTCCATTTTCTTTGAGCTCCCAGTAGTGGTTTTCTAGTGCTGTTTTAATTCGACGTTCTCTGTTTTGAAATGTGCTTTTGTGATCATAATATCTGGTTTTAAATCTAGAAAGAGCATACCCATGTATTACTTTTTGTTATTCGGTCTTTCCTTGGCAAATATTGTGGCTTGGTATACAATACTTTTCGTTAGGCATTTATTTTGTAGTGAACAAAGTGTACGAGTTATGCAATTACATCCTTTCTCTTCGTTGCTTACTTTTAATTTCTATTCGGTATATTACTATTAGGGTTTTGTGTATTTCTATTTGTAGTGTTTATATTTTTGTTCTTAGTGTTATTTTTGCTATATTTGTCACTTTTCTATGTAATTTGTAATTTTTCTGCCTTTCTGCTTTAGTTTTTTTTTTATTATTGTGTGCCTTAATTATCATTTCCAGGTTTTCGCAGCAGCTTTAGGATAGTTTTAGGTTATTTTTATTGAATATTTTATGCAGGAGATTTGTTACGTGAAGTTTATTTCAATCAGATTTAGGATTTTTTTGCCAAGTTTAGTGTTTAGCATCTGGTTATGGGGCGGTATAATTATATTTCTTTTTCTATTATTTTAAATGTTATTGTAATTAGTATTGTCCTGTATCTTATATTTAATTTCTGTATTATGGTAACCACTATTTTTTTTAGAGCTGTATGATGCTTGATTTTTTAAAAACACTTTCGTTGCTAGAATTGTTGATACGTCTACGATCGATATAATTCGGAATATGTTTTATGATTGATGGGGGTGATTAGACGTTTGGTTTACGTATCATCGATTGGCGGTATGTTTTAGGTATGGTTCGTAAGTATTTCTATTTAAGTTTAACGTGGCATCAAGAAAGTGAGTTGTTTTATGTTAGCCAGTACTTCTACTTTTAGGCCTAGTTTTTTCATTTCCAGAGGCATAGTTTTCTTGGAGTTTTCTACCTTGACTTTGTTAGTATCTCTTATTATCGCTAATCTATTATCTCTATATAGGCCGATATTTGTATTATCAAATACATATGTGAGTGTATATGAAATAAATAACCCTTTAAGATATAATGCCTTCGCAGAGTCAAGGGCACCAATGGCCAAATCAAAGGAGTGTGTCATATGTGTGTTAACCCATTGGTCATCATTATTGATTAAAACTGATCTGCTACATTTTTCAATGATGTGGCTTCTATCTTTGGATATATCGGTATACATCTTGGCAAATTATAGGGAAATGTTAAAGAGTTCTTCTGATATAGACGGGTAGAAGTCTACTATGTCAACTTGTAAGAAGCCACATTTGTTCTTATTTTCGATATTGTTAAACCAAGCGATTGCTTCGGCAGTATTCACCATTGGTTTCATTCTAGGTCTTTTTTATTTTATGTTTTATTCTAGATATAATTATTTTGCTAATTTTTCCTATTTCTGGTTTGGTCGGATCAATTAAGCGAGTGCTAGGGTTATTGTTAAAGTTACTTTTGTGGTCTTTAAATAAGATATAGGCTTCTTTAGGTTTTAATTTACTAACTTTGTCCCTAATTTTTAGTTCATCAGTGATTTGTTTACTTTAAGTATTTATTATATCTATGTAATTACGTTCGCTTGTATCTAATTATTTGTAGTTTTTTGTAATGTATTCTGTTAGTAGTTTGTTATACTCTTGTTTATATATGTTGTAAAACTTCCTAGTTCTGCCCGCTTTTACGAATATTTTGTTAGAGTTGTTTATGTTTTTACGATGGTTTATACTTGTGTTTTGAAATTATCATGTTGTTTGTAAAATTCGAAATCTTTAATTATATTTAGGAGGTCATTTTCAAAGTGAATCATGAGATCTATTGGTTTAGGATTCTTTTGTATCTGGGTGTTTACCTTTATTGTTAAGGAAGAACTGTGCTCGCCATCGCATTCGGTGTATTTGTTCGTCCGTTTTTTAAAATTAATTTAATAATGTGTCAATGCTTACTGAAACTTGATACATAAAAAAGATATATCCTTATAAAATGTTATGTGGATACATGAAATACTAATATCGACCTCCTCAAGAAGTGTAGCACTTTCACAAGAATTGTTTCATTACTGAAAAATAATATGGAAAACATTAACTTACACACATCACTTAAGAATATCCCAACACCTAGCAAGCATCGATACATTATCTTTAACTAATGTTTGTTTCACTACCGTTGTCACAATTTACGCATTCGTTACTTGAACACTAATTGTATAATTATTATCTTTATTTGGTAAGCATTTCTATCACTTTTTTTAAAAGTTTCTTATTACTGTGTTCGTTAGCATAGGGGCGAGGCATTCTTTCAAATGCCACACCATCACATGCTATTCAGAGGCTCCAACCGAGTGCTCTTTAAAGGATTTTGGCCGTTCCCTTAAGTGCAATTATTTGGATTTCTTTTGCACTTAGTTTTCCGGGAATACTTTCCAGATACTTTTTAAAAATTTTTCTTCATGAGGCCTTTAGCTCCTATTATAACTGGGATAATGTTGATGTTTTGTAGGTTCCAGTTTCTCTTCATATCATACATTAGGCCTTGGAGTTTGTCACCTTCTCCCTTTCTGCTCTGTTTAAGCAACTGTCATTTGGAACACTCACCTCAATCAGTGTTGCCTCTCTTTCTGCCGTATTTAATATGACTATGCCCGGTTTGACTGCTGCATTTTCCAGGTAGGTAGATGTAGGAACCACATACTATCCAGAATCTATCTTCTTGTGTAAGCTCAAATATTACTGTAAAACTCTGAAGAACGTAGAATCATTTAATTGATTACATGTTTCAGCGACAGCATTTACATCTGGGTGTATTTTAGATAGTTGAATAAATATGACTTATGCATTCATATCTGGCATCGTTTTTGCCACGATCATGATCGGATGATCGATAGCCAGTATTTTAATCCCACTAATAGGCATTAACAAAACTCCTACATACAAACATTCTGGAGACGTATTAAACAACAAAAAATAAACATTAATGTACAAAACAAAACTATACAAATCTGAGACGTAATATTTTTATGGACAATTTGTCCCCATTAAAACAGGTTTATATTTACTTCATATACATCTAAACAGATCAACATTAACGTACAATGATCTCCCAATCGACATAATCAGACTCATCACATTACTTACTTTCAATTCACCATTCATTTCTATAAACAAAATCTTTGACTCCTAATAGATAATCCTCTCAGCGGAGTACTTGCCTGCTTATTCTTATAATTCCTAGAATATAGCCCACCGAAGTTTAGATAACCTCAAATATAAAATACTTAAGATATATTGACGATATTTTATTATTCTTTCTTGAAAATACGCAAATCGAAAATCTTAAAAGCAAATTAAACACAGATGACATTTTCCATAAAGTTTACCTATGAAACAGACAAAAGCATATAATAAAATCCCTCACTAATCTAACTTTCAAAGTACCTCGAAAAACTACACACATAAATGCCCACATGAATTTTATCAGAACATATTTACACCATCATAACAGGTCTTGTAATCGGTTTCGTGCACGCAGGATTTCTACCAACAATATCTAGAAGAATTCAAATACATCACAAATGCACTACTTGTCTGAACCCAATCACGCCAATAATACAATAATTTCCAACACCCCAAATAAAAGTAGGAATTCCAATAGTACAAACTATGTTACAAACATAAAACAACAATACAATTCCTTAAAACATCCACATTGTATGCAGGTATATCTACTATTTCATACAAAAATAGTTATCATATATAGGTTGGTGCAACTTTACATGAACTAAAACATAAATGTTGGTGAATATAAAATAGATATAAAAATAGTTATTCCCATAAATGTGTTATTCTCTCATACATTAAAACATGATTATACTTTTAACATTATAACAAGCTACACTCATGAAATTCAGTTCAACCAAATCTCGATGTAGACTTCTTGAATCAGCACTCATTATAAACTCCAACACAATTAAACATTGTAATGCTTCCACAATGTATCTCCTTTAACCAGCAAACTAATACTAACCGAACATACCTGGAATTAAGATCCCAGTTGCTTTTGTTCCGACAGATAAAGATCAGAGGTTAGACAGCTTGTCTGGCTTCTGTTTCCGACTGACCGTACATGAGCCCAAACCTTTTGGTCGCGCTAAGAACGGCTGCTTCATCATCAGTAGTATAATACTGTTGGTAGACGTACGTGCAATTATCCCGGTGGGTTTTCCCGAGGCCACAACCCCCATGGACCAGGTCGCGACTAACGGACTAGTTGTGTGTGCTTATTGGCACCTAACAAGTGTCCAACTTGCCTACGCATCAAAATAAGCATGTAATTGCAAATTTAAAAAAAAAAACTAAACCAGACACTCAACAAGAACTATCCCCGCCCACGCCCTTGAGGCTCGTATTCACTTATATCCGGGCACTTAGAACAAACATCAACGACGTAGTAACTGTTCTCCTGGCACACTCACCGGATATCATAGCAGTAAGTGAAACGAACATTCAATAGTCAACCTCCTCTCACCACTTTGACATGACCGCCTACCTTCAACTCTACTGTAAAGACTCTGACAAACATACTCACAGGCTAGGAGTTTATGTTCGAAATGATAGAAAATTTATCAAAGTAAATAGTAATTATATGCCTGATCAATGTAGTTAAAAAGATGATTACTGGAAGCAGAGAGAGAGAGAGAGAGAGAGAGAGGGGGGAGCTACAGAGAGAGCGGGAATAGCCATGGGGACAGTAGGACAATTAAAGTAAAAGAGTGACGTAAAAGTAGTAAAACAATAGTAGATGGTGGTTATGTGAGATAATTAAAAGTGGCAAAAATGAATCGTGGACGAGACTTGAAAGAGCGTGAGCGCTTGGTGATCGGAGTATCGAAGTACCGGAAGAATGTGAGTTTACAGATGGTTATGGCACCGATGAAGCTTTATTGGCTATGGTACCCAAGCCCGTCTTGCTGTTAGGCTTTTGTGTCCGCTGACTAAAAATGTGAGTTATAAGAAAGTTGGTACTGTAAAGGAATCCCCTGACTTGTATTTCATCAAATAGACAATTGGAAGTGCTTGTGGAACAATTTCTTAAGTTCACGCTCGGATAGACAATGCAGAGCAAATTGCTTCCCAATCGGATGTATATATGAACGAGTTTCTAGCGGAAGCCAAGTCAGTGAACTCAGCAAGCAAAAGACTTTCATGGGACAAAAGTCTTTTTATATGTGTGTGCGTAGCCGACGTAAACCACCCGGTGATGGGAAATAAAGAAAACCAAAGTGTTTTCATATACGTTCTGTTCTTTGTCATATTTGTTGGATCTGACCGAAAGAACGGGTAATGCCATAGTTATCCTGTGACAGAAGATATTGTTCGTCTGTGATACTTTTCTGGAAATCATAACGAGTGCGACAGTGATATGATAACCCATATTATTACAAAAATCCACAATGAAAAACCTAACAAAGTACTTTCATCTGGTGCGCATGAAGGCCACTAGAAATGTCCACTTATCGAAGGCTAACAAACACGAAACATCTTCTAATGGCATAGATAAATATATATATATATATATATTTATATATATATATATATATATATATATATATATATATATATATAACTGCTAAATACCAAGTAGAGCATTTATAAAATTACATAAACAATAGTATAGCCTTATATCAATCAACTATTGTTTCAATGCGTATTATCGCATCTTGCCAAGTGGCAGCTTTAAGATGTACACAGTGTAAATAAAACACGCCCAATAACATATATTCCTATTTACTTGCCCTAACACGAGGGCAAATGCCAATTTTTAATGTGTAGTAATCAAACTCCGTCAAAATTAGCACTGTGGATAGAAATTAAAATAAAAATTGCCTCAATGTTTAAGGACTTCTCCCTCACTGACCGAGGACACAATAGACAATGTGTAACATCAGAATAGACAATGTGTAACATCAGAATAGACAATGTGTAACATCAGAATAGACACTACACCCTGTTCTGAATAGTTATATTTTCATAAAATTATCACAATACAGTTTTGAAAAGGAAGTTAAAATTGATTTGATTTAAAAGGTGTTGCCATCTTATAGGTTTTCATTTGTAAATCAATTTGATGCCCCACAAAATAGTTAAAAATAATATGCACATGCAATCTGTATTTGAAAATAGATCAGCTTATTTATTTCCTTCTTGGTGGGAGTTAATTGGAAACTTAATTGTTCAATAAATTATGGACTTCTTCATTTGTTTTTAATATTGCATCAAACATTATATTTCTGTACTTTAAAATGACACACATTTCTGTTTCAAATCCAGTATTTTCTAAAAATGGAAAAAAATGTTTTAATTAACATATAAAAATGTAAACATGACCATCTTTTTTTACTATCCATCCTCGATAAATTGCTTCCAGGAGGACGGTAAAGTTTTGCAAGTGTTATATATATATATATATATATATATATATATATATATATATATATATATATATATATATATATATATATACATATATATATATATATATATATATATATATATATATATATGTGTGTGTTTTGTCTTTTAAGGGAAGTGGGGTCTGATCAACTCTGCTGGGAAGCCATGAAATTAAATACTGTCTTGTTTTTAAATTCCCGAAACAGTGTTTCATGGTAAACAACTGATGATCCCTTAAAATAGTGTTAGAAACAAACTAATATAATAACTGTAAAAAATAAATTGACTTACATGAATGATTTTCCACTGAAAGACTTGGGACTATTAGTTTTTTTTTTTTTTTTTTTTTTTTAATATAGTTTTAATGGTTGAGAAACTACCGAGACTATATATATATATATATATATATATATATATATATATATATATATATATATATATATATATATACATTTCTTTTTAGCCATAACAATATGATATATTGAGTTAATGACACTCGGTTGAAGCATAGACATTTCAAATAAATTGTTGCTATTAAAATTGTCGAACCATCATTCAGAGAAGAAACATTCATACGTGCAGATTGTATACAAGAGAGTTGCCTGCCTTGCTCCCACGACCTGGGTTTCGAACTCATGTAAAACCAGGGTGTTTAACTGCCAGTCACGGTTAATGCTTAAATAATTCCAAAGTTACATTTAAAAGGGAGGAGTTTAACAATGTGTTGATCTCCTGCTAAGTCTCAAAGGGAAGCATTTGAGAATGTTTTGTAATATTCTGTAAACTTCAGTCTTATTGTATACGTGTTCGACACCACTTGAGCTGTACTTATACGATTACACTTATGTTACCATAATATGTTCAAGTAAATTGAAGATATGTGCCTACGTTGGGAAATTATTTCCAATATTGAACGCGCACACCTTATATATATATATATATATATATATATATATATATATATATGTTTATATATTGATATATATATATTGATATATATTTATATATATATATATATATATATATTGATATATATATATTGATATATATATATTGATATTTATTGATATATATATATATATATATTGATATATATTGATATATACATATATATATATTGATATATATATATATATTGATATATATATATATTGATATATATATATATTGATATATATTGATATATATATATATTGATATATACATATATTGATATATATATATATTGATATATATATATATATACTGATATATATATTGATGTATATTGATATATATATATATTTATTGATGTATATATATATATTGATATATTTATTGATATATATTGATATATATATATATATTTATTGATATATATATATATATATATATATATGTATATATGAATATATATTCATATATTGATATATATATATATTGATATATATATATTTTTATATATTGATATATATATACATATTGATGTATATATATATATTTATATTGATATACATATTGATATATATATATATTTATATTGATATATATACATATTGATATATATATATATATATTGATATATATATATATTTATATATTGATATATATATATATATTGATATATATATATATTTATATATATATATATATATTTATGTATATATATATTTATGTATATATATATATATATATATATATATATATATATATATATATATATATGTTTGTGTGGGTGTGTATACATACATTTGGGGATATATGAAGAATATATAGAAGATACAAGGGCATTCTTTAAAGTTTTAAAGTAAACATACTAATTACTTGATTTTTTCTTGTATGTTCAACAAAGAGGCATTGCTCATTAACTCCAGGCATTTCGAAAATAACATTTTCTCGTCGTAAGGAATAATAATTAAATGCTTCAAATATAAAATAGTATTTTCATTAAAATTAAACAAAATTTTTTTGAAATTTTTTTTCAAAAATAAATTTTTCCGTTATAGATTTTAAAATGAAACGTCCAGATTCAACCTTCAAAAGTATTTCAGTTGTCAAGCAAAAGTGGAGTTCTCATGATCTATGTGACATGAGAAAAATTGTATGGTCAAAATTAGATATTGAGAAACAAAAATACATGAATCAGTTGATTCCCCATGTTTGTACACAAATATATATTTACTAACAGACTCGTGGAAATTCTCGTACAATATTTGCATCTGAGATTCGTTCCGTTTCTTACAAAAGTAATTTCCAACTAACTCGTTTTAACAAACGACACGCACTTTTCAACGTTTCTATTTATTAATTGGTCCTTCGATTTATAAAATCGGGGGACTTATGTTTTGAGGCATGTCCGTCCGTCCGTCCGTCCGTCCGTCCGTCCGTCCGTCCGGATTTTTCTCCGCAACCATCTATTGAATTTCTCTGAAATTTTGCAAGAAGTTGTAACAGGTTAGAAAGTGACATTCTCCGATTTTTGAAAAACAAATGGTTAGCCCTTCAGGGGATCAAAAACCCCGAAATGGCAAAAAATGACATTTTTTTCCCCATAACTTTTCATCCATCAATTCAATTTCTCTGGAACTTGGCCAAAATGTGGAGGCAATTGTTCCTGATAGAAAATAAGTATCGCTGACCTTGCAAAAAATCTGGTTCGCGTCCGCAGCGGGTCAAAATGGCAAAAAATGACCCTTTTCTCCCATAACGTTTGATCCATCCATTCAATGTTTCCGAAACTTGGCCAACATGTAGAGGCAATTGTCCCGGATATAAAATGAGCATCTTTCATCTCAGAAACATTCTATTTCGCGCCACCAGGGAGTCAAAGGGGGTCAAAACGATCCCAAATTACCCACATTTATTGCATTTTAGACTCGCCAATCGAGTCACATACAGAGGGGGGGGGGGGCACGCACGCGCGGCTTGTTTTGTTGCTGTCTTGTATAAACTAGCAACACTTTTTAAATTGAATGTCACTGAAGTCTGATACAGGACCCATACATAAATAACAAGGTGGGTTTATTTAGCAACGAGGATGAGGGTGGAGCAATAGCAAAATGAAAAGCGTATATCCGCCACGATATATTTTTCATAATTTGGTATTCGCAAAGTGTTCAGGTGTGTGGTCTTTTGTTTGAATCATTTTTTATTCTCGGTAATGTTTTCCTATTGATTGCCATATGCTCAGCACCTATTACTCCTTTTTTATTTTGGACGGGTATGTTGTTTATCTGATGTAACCGGGATATTAACGAGCTGTTTTTTTCTAGTTATGTTTTGCATTTTATCGTTGACGACCAGACGATCTCACTTTTCAGAATATTTGTGGGGCTGATAACGCACATGACAAACGAAGCTATACACGTGTTATTATACATATAAGCGGGACCTCTGGTAATTGTACAGTGGTATCCTTCATCTGTTGAATATTAATCTCGTAATATAGGGATATATTTCACAGCCTTTGTAAGAGTTTGTGACATATTTACTTTCTATAGATGTCCGGTGCGAACCAAGACCTCCAGGATTTGATTTTATGTTCGTGTAGAATAACTACTACACTTCGATCCTTGTCTGAATACACATACAGTGTATTCTATTTCAAATTTGACGCTTTACTCAACAACGTATCAGCTGGGATTTGAAAAAAATCATTTAATTTTGCAATGCATCACTGGCGATCAGGCCGGCGATCTAATTAAAAAAAAAGGAACGGAAAATGATAACGTACGTAGGAACATGAAATTGCCTGATTATATCTATATATTGCAATTCTATTAGTATTTTAAGTCTTTTTTTGCTTATGTTTTCTGTATATATATTTTTTCTTCTACTAAAGCAAATGGGTGCATGGTAGCACTTGCAATTGCGTTGATTTTTTAAATATCTGGTGTCACTGCGATTTGAACTATAGATAAATGATTATACAGTTTATACAACGTTCAATCGATGCCAATTATTTTAGACCGGCTAAAAGCGACGTTCCTCCACAAAAGTAAACATATTCTTTGTCCGATATTTATAGCTGTTTGAATTTCATTTAGCGACACTTTATACAACGATGTACTAACTAATGATTCGAACCGTTTTTTTCTGTATCATAATGTTATCGCCAGAGCTGTTTACCATTTATTCCCCGCTAATAACATCCGTTGGTTTTCTTTGAAGTTTAGTAGCAATAAACCTCTCCAAGATACAAATATTCTCCGCGCAATTAGAATCGACGTACTCTCCATTCTCTGTCTGTTCGTCCTCTTTGAGCGTTCTCGACCATTTTGTATGGTAGTAGCTGAGGTTTGTGCCACGATTGTGTATTTGTTTTATTTGGGGAATTAATTATAACTTTATTTATTTGTTCATTTCCCTTGGATTTGGGTAATGTATTTACTGTATTTTTTTTGTATTTGAACTTAATTTTGGTGTGTCTGCATGCATGGCTCACTTTCATAAATATCATTAACATTATCATCCTCAATTTTGTAGGTGGTTAATAATTTGCACTGTGTAATAATTTTTATTCGCTGCCATTTTCTTTTTATTATTAACGTTTTTTACTTTTTTTGTTACTTTCTTTGCCTCGTCGGATTCGATCCAAAATACTTATGACGTTCTTCCTGTATAGTTTACGTTGTTCTTTCTCTTTCATCTGTCGAAGTTATCAACACATTTATCTGTTTACGGTTCATGCTTTTTTGTTTTTGTCTTGTAAAAACTAGCAACACTTTTGTATTGAATGTCACTGAAGTCTGATACATGCACCCATACATAAATAACAAGGTGTGTTTATTTAGCAACGAGGATGAGGGTGGAGCAGTAACCGTAAAATGAAAAGCGTATATCCGCCACGATATATTTTTTTATAATTTGGTATTTACAAAGTGTTCAGGTGTGTGGTCTTTTGTTTGAATCATTTTTCATTCTCGGTAATGTTTTCCTATTGATTGCCATATGCTCAGCACAGATTACTCATTTCTTATTTTGGACGGGTATGTTGTTTATCTGATGTAACCGGGATATTAACGAGCTTTTTTAGCATGTGTTGTGAAATAGTTGTGCACTAATGTATCCTGGTGAATCTTCTCATTAGTGTGACGACAGGTGTCCTTCTTTTTACATTAATTTCGCGTTTTTTAAATTGTTTCTTTTTTCTTACAATCTTTCAGTTCTCAGCATTGGTATGCTTTGTTTCTGATATTGAGCGCCAGTAGAGAAGTACATTATGTGCCCCCCCCCCATTTACTTGCCTTCCAACGAGGGCAGGTAGACACAAGTTCGGTATTTAATGTGAGGAAAATCTAGCTCCTCAAAAAGGGGCACTATGCATTGAGATGACATTTATAGGCCAGTTTTATCTTACTCCCACAAGTAAGATGTGACCCAAGATCGGGTCGAGAAAGTGGGGTTTGAAAAGCCAGCGCTCGAGAGGTGAGCATTCTGGGCATTTAAAAATTGCCTGGGCAGCCCCATCGGCATTCCCCGGTAGGGGCGCCTCAGACAGTAAGCAATAAACTTACTCCTCCCCAAAGAGGGGAGGCAAAGCCTGGGAGGGTGGACCTCCTAGAACTGCACAGGACAGGCGTGCAGTATCCATCGGAACAGATACTACACTTTGATCTTAGCCAAAAGGCCAAGAAGCCCGAAGAGAAACTATGAAATGTAATGTAAGAAAAGATAATGCACTTCGATCCACGCAATATTGTCGTGATGTTGATGTTAGTTTTACGTACTTCTACACAATTTGAGGGAATAGTTTTTTTTACTATCAACCTAAACTAACCCTAAGTAGACACTAACCTCAGTCTTAGGTTTAGTTCTGTTCAAACTATTTAGAAGCACCCGGTTTTAAAATTCTTCTAACAACATGCAAGAAAAATTAGATGAGTTTATAATAACTTAACTACCGTTGTATAAATTACATTTCAAATATGATACTCTTTATTAAACGTTGTCGACACATCTAATAGAGATGGTATTTTGAGAACACAATTGTTTTACTTTGAAAAATATCAGATATAACTTCAGACTCTTTGTAGTAAGCCAACGACGTATTTCTCACGCAAAACAGAATCGATTTATGTCACTGAGTATTTGTATAAGACACTCGGTTGTTAGACATTTGCACTTCTAGATAAACTAACATATATAGTTGTTTACAATACCGCGAAACATTTTATGAATAAATAAATAAATCGACTTCAGCGTAGAGATTTGGCCTTTAGCTATAACACTAACCTTGACCCTAACCCACAGCTTAATTATTTTTACGGTTAAAAATAGTTTTTTTTTCGATTTCAACTTAGTAACTGTAAATCTCACCATAACTCTTACATTATCCGTATCATAGCTCTAGCCATTTTGTACGACGAGAAATGAGTGTTTTATCAATCTAAACTTTAAGACTTTGATCATAACCTAACCCTACACTTAATGATAATCATTGGCCTAATCATTTTGTACAGCAAGAAAATGGGTTCATTACTCCCAAAATTGATATATATATATATATATATATATATATATATATATATATATATATATATATCCCGCTCTAACGGTTTCCTCCCTACCCTCATGACATTAATTCATTCCAAAATTAATTTAAATTTCTTCTCAAATTTCAAATCTCATTTCTAAACATATTTTTCTAAAGTTATCCCCCTTTGTCTGCACATATAATAATAACGGCTCACACGTAAATTTAAATTCAGAATTGATTAAATAAAGAAAAATAATCTATCATATTAAATAAAATATAATAAAATTATAAAAATTGGTATATAAATAAACAAATGTTGATAAGCTGTTAACTTTAGCTGAATTATTATTTAATTAAATTTTGACATTTTCTGCGTTCCTAATCCCAATAGTCTGTTGCTGTGTTTCAATGGTTTGATTCCGGTTTTCCCCGTTTGTTCGACCCTCTCGGTCTTTTATTGTTGTTTTTTGATAATGAAAGTTTTTCTTTCGCAAATTTAAGATTACCTTTTGCCGAACTTGTTATTTACCTGTCAGTATTTACTATTCTGGTACTTAATCAGTTTTTCGTGAAATATTAATAAATCGTTTTGAGATTCGTTTTCTCTTCTCGTTTATTTCTGTTCACCCTTTTCCACCTTCCGGCAACTACATCGCATTGCTACAGCCTCGGACTACTAACCTGCACACCCACACACACACACACACATATATATATATATATATATATATATATATATATATATATATATATATATGTATATATATATCGTACATGTATTGTATTAGTTTCTGTAAATGTAAATCCGTAGAAACTCAAGTGTTTATAAAAAGTGCTCAATACCAAGTAGAGCTGTTTATAAATATACATTTTTATTTATACAAACATTATTGGTTACATATGTGCATACATGTTTCGGTTGCACTTTTCCAAGAAAGTCAACCTCATCAGACCTGAACTATTCTTGGTCTGATGAGGTTGACTTTCTTGGAAAAGCGCAACCGAAACATGTATGCACATATGTAACCAATCATGTTTGTATAAATAAAAATTGATACTCATATATATATATATATATATATATATATATATATATATATATATATATATTAACCAAAGACACTAACCATAACTACGAAGCATGTCTAAAGAGGACTCAGAAAAAAAAATCAACCGTGTGTTCGCGCACTTCTAATTATTAGCCTGGCTTTTCTTTTGCTGAACTATGTTTTTTGAATTAGGCGCGAGTTTTTTCTGAAAACCTCTCCATATTAATAATGATATTCTTAATTGAACAGTTTACATGATGGGAGCACATTCTAATATATTCCTGAAAAAAATAATAATTCCAGCGATAACAAATTACTTTTTTTCATATCGACTCATGTTTACTAATATTTCCTTTGTCTTGTTTCATTTTATTTTCATGATTAAGTTGTGTGGAGTCTAAATAGAACCTTAATCTAACCGTTTATTGTAGAATTAATAGATAATATTGGGAGCTTGTTGAAAATGTCATCGTAACGTTAGTACGACGTAGAATTCAAGTTGTTAAAACGTAATTTCTTTTAGTAAGGATCTCACGTTCATGTTAATTATTCAGTTGGTGATATTCGTTATATAGTCTAAATATGTTTAGACAATTACGCTTCTAATACTTGCATATTTTTTTATACATTTAGTTCCGACAATTTTAGCACACATATTCAACTCTTGATTCAGTTATCATTTATTTTATTTTCCTGTTTTCGAAAACCGAATATTTAAAGCTAGACAACACATTTTACTCACGTTTACATCGAATATCTTTCCGGCTCTGGCGTCAACATGCTAAAACGTGGTTGCGGGATGCCTGACTTAATAGAAAGCCGGAGTATGGATACCACTATTATGATATCAACTTGCAGGAAATGGGGAGTATAAAAAAGTGAGGTAACTTATTGTTACAGATTCATACAGAGTGGGCAAAAATAAGGGTCCTATTTTTAAAAATTCATAACTTTTTTATTTATTTATTTTTTTTTTTTTTTTAGAATAAGTAAAGGATCCCTTCCGAAGCAAGCATGAGCCGTATTAGCCCTAAGGAACGTACCCTCATTTAGAAAACATTATTTTTGCTTAAAAAACTCAAAACAGTGTAAAAAACAATACTTTAGTCTTTGTAAGTTTTAAGAAGTGTTTTTCGGCTAAAATTTGTTTTGTTTATTTCAAAAAATCTCGGAAGGGTCAGTCTACACACACATAAAGTTTGGTGAGTTTAACTTTTATTTTGTGGAAGTTATTCAAATTCAAGTTATTCAAATTTAAAGATAGGACCCTTATTTTGGCCCACCCTGTATAAAAACATTGACAGTTTTCAGTGGAAAATATCGAATAAACATCTGGTGCTAGAACAACAGTCACAATGAAAAATAACGGAAAGTAACTAGAAATCATAGAAAAGGTGCTGTCACTCATATTCCAGGGAAGCCACTAGTTTTTATAAGCGAGGAATTACTGGTTTGAGAATATCAAGTGAATAATGATTAAAAAGAAAACGTGGCACTGGTGTAAACAACATACATATTTAGAACAATCTTCAAGTGCGAAAGCCAGCCAAAATAAACAGTTAACACCAACAAGCATTCGGCTAGAGAAATAGAATTGCAAAGCTTAAATAAAACTACAATATAAATAAACATTACATGAATTCAAGGAACCTGAAACTGTCAAGGTAGATATGTAAAACATATCCCATGATCTGTTTCTCCCAATAGGAAAAACGTAGTGCTACCACAGAAAATGGTGGTGACGTGTTCGGGATTGAAATACCTATATAAGAGAGCACAACTCAGTCCTCAATGAACGACAATAATTCAGGGTTGTCACTTAATTTCCAGGGAAAACTAAAGGCCCTTACCGGAGATAAGAATTAAAAAAAAAACTTGTATTCATCCCAAACAAGGCATATCGGCACTAAGACGTAAGAGACTACTATGATTAGGTGCGAAATTCAGAAAGAGCATCCAGAGTTAACAGCTCGACAGCAAGATCTTTGTTTACATTACATTTGAATTTGTCATTGGTAAACGTCTGTTGCGAGAACACAATTTAATTTTCAAAGCTGAAAGATAAACGCAGACAATCGCAAAATCTTTGAGGACTTATTGTTACTCAGACTCAATGTAGCATAACTTATTTTTACCAGTAAGTGATTATTGGTAAAACGCCTGTCAATATCGCTTGCTGCGTGACAAAATGGTCGCGACGGATCTATGACGATAGAACAACCAAGAATTGAGATGACAAGTTAGATCTACTAGGGATTAAGAAACAACACGTGTGAGTTCAATACCATTTACCAGAAATAAGTCTTAGTTTTCCCTTTTAATAAAATTAACAATACTAAATATAAAAAAAAGCTCCAGGCGTCCTCCGCATGAGCACGATGAAACGGGCGTTTTTCTTCTAGTAATTCTATGATAATTAAAATATTTAAAATATGTAGCAACATTTAACTTAAATAAAAAAGAAAAGATTTATGTTAATAATTTTACCCGTATATAATTAGTTAGTAATAAACATATACAGACACACGAAATGACGCATGTTGATAAATATATTGAGTTGGTTTACACCTAAGTCTACACATAAAAATTAGTAAATGAATATGTCCACCCATATCAATGTTAATATAAATTAATTTTTTCTAAACCACTTACTCAATTTTAATTATTGCAGTATTACAACAAACCACAAAAATGCCATGTAACTTTGTAGTATTGTGACACTTTAACTACGAATGTCAAGTGGTCTGAGTAGTTTAAGTAGGGGTGGCCATGCTGAAATGGATTACGACGCGAACTGGCAACTGTGTGTGCCACATAATAATTATTCCTTTGCTCTAATCCTATGTTAGTTTTAAAGTATTTCCATGCAATATGCTGCGATCAACTTACTGCACGTGTATTCTCTCTACGAGCATACCCCCGACTCACACGCATTTAAATCCTTCCTCTTCACTGTAAAGGTCCCTAGATGCTGGAAGATGTTTTTTTTGCTCTGATAAATTGTTTACTCATACCGTTTGCATTTTGAAATTATTTTCTTGGTCACTGTATCCCGACCGTACTAATATGTAGAAAATTAAAAATAAACAATGTAAACAAGAATATTGCTACACTACCAATACTACAGATTACCCCCTGTAAAGTCAGTTTTTATCATTGTAGCCACGCACGCATGAGTGACAATCTTTTTGGTTCGGGGTGAATAACATATTCTAAAAATATAAAACAATAAGAAGAAATCCACTTCTGAATCATCTGATTGTAAAATAGGAAGAATTCGATAAACCAATACCAGACAGGGAATGAATCAGTTTAGAAAGAACAATGCAAATTCATACGAAATAGAATAACTAGTTTTACTTGGGTAAACATATATATCTATTCTCCCATTAGTTTATATTTTAGTTCAAACTATCATTAAAATAGAAGCCAATTAGAAACGAGTAATGCCATATTGATATCTATTTAGTAGTTTTCTAATATGTATATAGGTCAATATTCACGTTAAGCAACGTTACATTGCTCAGTACTTGATAGGTGACTTTCGGCGAATACCATGTACTCTATGTAAGAAGAACCTCTCAGAAATTAAATTATTCTAAAATACAACAAGTAATACAACATTGATATCTATTTAATAGTGTTCTAAAATGTATATAACTCAATATTCACGTTAAGCACGTTACATTGCTCAGTACTTAATAGGTGATCTTCATCGAATACCAGGTACTCTATGTAAGAAGCCTCTCTTAGAAATAATGTTGTTCTAAAATACAACATTGATATCTATTTAATAGTGTTCTAAAAGGTATATCACTCAATATTGACGTTAAGCAACGTTACATTGCTCAGTACTTAATAGGGGATCTTAATCGAATACCAGGTACTCTATGTAAGAAGCCTCTCTTAGAAATGAAATTATTCTACAATACAACAAGTAATACAACATTAATATCTATTCAATAGTTTTCTAAAATGTATATAGGTCAATATTCACGATAAGCGATGTTACACTGCTCAGTACTTTATTGGTGATATTCAGCGAATACAATGTACTCTATGTAAGAGAATATCTTAGAAATAAAATTATTCTAAAAATCAGTCATTTACCAAAAATACGAATAAAAATAACATTATTTCGAGAAAAATAGTACCCACTGATAGTTTATATGTCCTAAAATCTTGCCAAAAAAATGTTAAGTACCTACTGATTACACGTTGTAAAAATAGCATTTAAGACATGTTTGTATGCTTGTATGCGTGTATGCGTGTATGCTTAAGATTTCAAATAATCTTAACGCGGTTTATGTCAGCATGGATAGCAACTATCCGAATAATTTCGCCACCCCTCCCTCTTTCCATATATATATATATATGTGTGTGTGTGTGTGTATTTTAGGACACGTGTCTTACTTTCCCTACAACTGATAAGAAGGTAGAGGATTAGCGAGATTCGACACCCGGACCTTAGTAGTTCATGTTCGCTGCTTTACCGACTATCATCTCCCATTTATACTGCTGAAGCGTCTACGGTATAAAAATAGGGCTATTCATATATTAACATTTTATACGGTACTGATGATCTACAACTAAGTAGAAGCCATCCTTTCCTCAACCTCTGTGAGAGAGTATATATATATATATATATATATATATATATATATATATATATATATATATACACATATATTTATATATATATATATTTATATATATGTAAATACTTATATATAAATATATATATATATATTTATATATAAATATATATATATATATGTATATATTTATTTGTATATATGTATATATTTATATATATATGTATATATATATATTTATATATATGTATATACTTATATATACATATATATATATATATATTTATATATATATATATATATATGTATATATTTATATATATGTATATACTTATATATATACATATATATGTATATATTTATATATAAATATGTATATATTTATATATATATATTTATATATATGTATATACTTATATATACACATATATATATTTATATATAAATATATATATATATGTATATATTTATTTGTATATATGTATATATTGATATATATATATATATATATATATATATATATATATTTATATATAAATATATATATATATATATAAAAGGAGATTGTAGTTTGCTTGAAGCATTGCTGGTAAATGTAAGTGTAAATTAGTCGTCCAAGGCTATAGCAATGCGATGTGGTTGCCGTGAGATGGAAAAGTGAAAAGAAATAAACGCATGGAAAAAGTGAAACTCAAAACGATTTATTAATAATTTCACGAAAACTGATTAAATACCAAATAGTATTTTTTTTCGGTAAGTAACAGATCGGCAAAGGGTAATCTTAAATTTTCGAAAGAAAAATTCACCATCGAACATCCCAACACTTCAGGCTCTCTCTCACTTCTAGACTTCAAACTCAGCATTAATGACGACGGATCTCTCCACACCACTTTCTATAGAAAACCCGCCTGCAGGAACCTCTTTATCCACTACAAATCCGCACTACCCCTCAAATCCAAAATTAGTTACGCACAAACCGAAATCACCCGCATACAAGACAAATGCTCTTCTTCTTCCGATAAAACAACACACACCGAAGCCTTCCACCAAACTCTATTGACCAACGGCTTCCCCCTAACTACCATATCTAGCCTTAACAACACCAGAAGACGTAGACACCACACTCTCACCAACACTTGCTTCCTTAAACTCCCCTTATTTAGCGACCGTATCACTTCTGCTATCCGCAATGCCATACATAGTGAGAACCTTAACATACAACTTTCTCACACAGGCACCTCTCTCCGACAACATTTATCCAAAAAAAGCCACTACACCCCAGATCCCTGCTCTCTAGCTAGTTGCCCCATCCCCAACTCTGGCCTCTGCCTCCGCACATATACAGTATACAACCTACAATGCGCTAAGTGTCAAAAGTTCTACATCGGTAGTACCGTTAGGCCTCTACACCAACGCATTAAAGAGCATCTAAACACCCACATTTCTTCCTTCCATAAACACTTAATATCATGTGGCAACACACATCGCTCCATTAGTGTCCGCATCCTCAACTCTGTCCGCAATATAGGTCAGCTTCGAATTTCGGAAGCTATCCTAATCTCTAAATTTCGTCCTACCTTGAATAACAGATTCGAGTTGTCATCTCCCTTCATCCTCTGATTCTTACACCCTCACACTCCCACCTCCTCACACTCCCACCCCCAACTTACTTGCTTTTTTTTCCCCATAGTCCTCCCCCTTCCCATAATCTCTTCTTATTCCCCCCCTTCCCCTGCCAAAAAGGTCCCATCCTTGGCTTTTATCCACTTCACAACTCAAATTCCTTCTCAAGTTTCTAATCTCATTTCTAAAGTCTGAATATATTATTTAGAATAAGTTATCTTCCTTTGACAGTAACAGACCACACGTAAATTTAAATTTAGATTTGAAGAGAATAAATGAAAAAAAAAAAAAGATTAATTGATGAATCATGTAAAATGAAACATAATAAAATTATAAAAATTGGTATATTACTAAACAAATTTTTATAATGTTTTAACCTTAGTTATATGATTGCTTAATGGAATTTTGACATTTTCTGCGTTCCTACTGCCAATTGTTTTCCCCTGTATTACGATGATCTGACACCGGTTTTTTCCCGTTCTTTTTCGACCCTCTCGGTCTTCTATTGTTGTCTTTTGATAATGAAAGTTTTTCTTTCGAAAATTTAAGATTACCCTATGCCGATCTGTTACTTACCGAAAAAAATACTATTTGGTATTTAATCAGTTTTCGTGAAATTATTAATAAATCGTTTTGAGTTTCACTTTTTCCATGCGTTGATTTCTTTTCACTTTTCCATCTCACGGCAACCACATCGCATTGCTATAGCCTTGGACGACTAATTTACACTTATATATATATATTTATATATATATATATATATTTACATATATATTTATATATATATTTATATATGTATATACATATATATATATTTATACATATATTTATATATATATATTTATATATATA
>OY744524.1:24276402-24278902 GCA_963556195.1 Sepiola atlantica | reverse complement strand
TTTGTTTTCATGATGTTTTTTTCCTAGACTGCGATACAAAGGAAAATGTGTGCGGTTTGATTCGGTTACTTGAGGCCGAGTTATAGGTAATTTTTCGTTCTTAACTTAAAATCCAAAAAAAATAGACCGCACAGAATATACTTATAATATACTTCTTATATAGACCAGCAGCAGCAGCACTTAGCGAAAAGGCCATGTTAAGAACGGGAAAAGACCAGTCCGCCACCATTACGACACGGGGGCAATGTAGCGACTTAGCATGCAATGAAACCACTACCCTTTCTGCATGAACGCGTTAGAATAATCTACGGGGACCACGGAGAGAAACTGAGCGAGTTGCTGAAAAGTCTCTTACACCAAGTGACACTCAGCAGACTCAGAAGTTACCATCACTATTTCCTCAAGTATTGACCCTGGAAAAGTTAACATGTTTACGACAAAGTGTGCCAAAAGTACGGTGTGGGAGAGGTGACAACTGGGCACCTCATTTATCACTACGACCATCGATACTCCACCCGAAGGCGCTTAGGCGAACGACACTCTCATTGTCCTCCGGATATGGGAACATTGGGTTTCAGTTCTCGACCTGCTAGCAGTCTCCCAACCAGCCACAAGTTTATGAGAAAATCAGCATCATCATAGTCATCATCATCATCAGCAGCAGCAGTAGTAGTAATAGTTGTAATAGTATTTGTAATTTACGTATGTTAAACACCTCTATCATTCCCACCCGGAAGTGTGTAAATAATATGCTTACGCTCACATTTACCTAATCATGAACACTTCTTTGGCTTGTCATTAATTCAGTTTTCATCTAAACTTTAGGCGTTTTTTTTGCATTGAATGGACTAGTCCCAAACCTTTATTGAACATAAAGAAATTAGCATTTGAGGAGCAAGAGTACAATAAGGACCCCGGTTCATTAACACAACACGCGGAACATGTTCCGGAAGTCACCGGCGTCTTCCGGTTCATCTTCCGGTTGACCTCGCAATACACGTGGTCGCTATTTTCAAAACAACTTGTAAATAAACCTTTCATGTACTTTAATTAATGCAGTACATTCTATGTTTCGGAATTTGTGTAATCTACTCGCCTCCCTACAAAATGAAAAAAAAGTATTTTCATATAGCCCTCCACTTTTTCTTAAAATACACAACACGAAATATAGAATGTTCTGCGTTTAAAATTTGTTGTTTTTTTTAGTAAATAACGATAAATTGTTTTGTTTATTGCAAAACGAAAGATTACAAGTCAACCAATTTTTTAAAAAGCGTATATATTTCGTTTATTTTATTTACAAGTTGTTTTGTAAATAGCGACCACGTTTATTGCGAGGTCAACCGGAAGACGCCGGTGACTTCCGGAACATGTTCCACGTGTTGTGTTAATGAACTGGGGTCCTTATTTTACTCTTGATCCAAATTTGATCCATTAGAAAAAAAGGTATTCAAAATATGTGTGGTCATCAGCGTGTAGGATAATGTCTCATTGACTTTGAAAAACCGTAATTTTTTTTTATTTAAAACAAATATTTATTTTTTATACCCAAAATGTAACAAACAGTACAAGGAATCTTAAAATATACATACAGTGTAACCCGGATATAAGAGCCCCGGATATAAGAGAAACCCGAATATAAGAGACTCTGCACATCAAAAGGAGTTAAAGTATGGAAGAGTTGAGCAGCTTAAATTGGCAAAAATGGCAATTGAGAAACGCTCCTCATGCCCTTTAACTCTACATAACTTTTTAAATTATGAATATAATTTAAGGATAGAACAATGGAAAGATACAGCCCGATGAACTGATTCGAAATAAGTTTGTATTACAGAGATGGGTGGCATAATAACAAAACTATTTGACTTTTAGTAGAAACAGTATAATTGACTTTTGAAGCTAAATTTTTCAGGAAAAAGACCAGAAAATGACAACTTCAAAACTGAAGCAAAACCTTTAGTTGAAAGAACCCTCCCCCCTCTAAAAATAGCAAGTTTAAAATTATTTTTTATTAATGAACAAAATGAAGAAAAGTGGTTTCATTGAAGATAATAACTCTGGTGTCTGTTGAAGATTTTGACCCCCAAATGTTTTTATCTGTTGTTCTACTAGTTTCGTATTGTTTTCTTAGCCGTGAAAGGAAAGATGTTCCCTATGAAATTGAAACTGTTGGCTTTTTATATACGTCATTTTTGTGGAAAATTAAAAAAAGATATTTATATAATTATTGAGCAAAATAAATAATACTTTCTACCGTATACATATTAATTTTTATATCGTACTGGACGACTTAAAAGAATATTTGAACATGTTATATTTTAATACTTGTTGATAAATTTGTAGATAGATACCATACACCCCCATGCCCTAAACAAAAATGAGATATTCCTTTTTTCAAGCGATTACCTATTGGGAAAGAAACACAATAATTTCAGAATTAACAGGTTTGCATATAAATTAAACATACAATTACTACCCATATCTGGCCGATCGCTATCAA
>OY744524.1:24263902-24271402 GCA_963556195.1 Sepiola atlantica | reverse complement strand
TCACCTTCTCGAGCGCTGGGTTTTCAAACCCCTCCTTCCCGACCCGACCTTGGATCATATCTTACTTGTGAAAGTAAGATAAAACTGGCGTTGTGCCTAACTCCTGGAGAAGAGTAAATAAATATCCATGAATTGGAGCCAAATTTAATTTAACCGAAAACATTTACAAAGTAAGGTTTAGTCGTCGAAATATTACCTTCACTAGAAATATTGTATATAAAGAAGTTTGGTAATTTTTTTTTATTCAAACATGTATAGGTGAGGAACAAGATAATTAGTATTAAAAACATCATATACTCAAAAAAAAAAAAACTGAAACAAAATTGCTTCAAGGTTGTCACTTTTTTATACGTTAATAACGTTTCCTCTTTAGTAGAATGAACATCCCTTGTAAATGTAAAAGGCATCTCTGTTTTATGATGCGGGCCATTTGGTTTTACACTTATAAATTCCTTCTAATCGTAATAAAGTATTTCATTAACAGCAAAAGTAACCCTAGGCCATGAGTTTTCGTCTAAAATGCCGAGGCGACTTGGACACCTTTAATTACAGTTCACCTTATTATGAAGTAGTGTTAATGAAGACAATAACTTAAAATGCGACGACAGATGACCAACCAATCCAAAATACAGATTTTTATAGAATGAGAAATAAAACCATAATATGGTTGTAAAGAAAAAGAAATACAACTCATTCGACACCGATATTTGTGCATAGTTTAAATTTAATCAGGGGGGGGGGGCGATAGCGCTTTATCCCTTAATATATTTCAAAAACGACCGATGCTAGAAATCTCATTTCTTTTATCAGTCATAACTAAAAAACCAATAAACCAAATTAGTTAAAACTTTGCACAAATTTTCATTTGATAGGTTCTATAAGTGTGTAGCATTTTAGCATCATTAGTTAAAGCAACCCAGTGATCCAGAAAGGTCAGGAGTGATTTTGTGTTATCCGTGTGTACGTACGTACGTGCGAGCCACCATGTATCTCATCAACTATTTGATGGATTCAGCTAATTTTTTTTGCAGAGATAGAGGTTCTAGAGTCTAGTTGATGGCATTTTGATTTCAGGTTACCATACACCTTAGTTTTCCAGAAAATTAAAAAAAACCCTTAAACATTACCATTGTCTTCAGGCATGGCCTTTACAAAAGTAGTTACATTACATGATAAATGCCAGTATACTTAAATCATATGCCCTTAATAGGGTTAAGATGAAAATTCATATACACTAAATGTACAAAAGCAAGGAAATTCCCAAATGTTTACACTTTTTTTGTCATTAAGGGTATGACTACATACCAACCAAACCATTTCATTATCACATCACTACAGTATAAATATCTATGCATGAGTGGATGAAGTGTGTGAGGTGCGCTGAAGAAAAATTCCTACAAGTAAAATACATAGCCCTGTTGTGCTCGCATACCCTTAATGACAATAAAAGTGTAAAAATTTGGGAATTTCCTTGCTTTTGTACATTTAGTGTATATGAATTTTCACCTTAACCCTATTAAGGGCATATGATTCCAGTATACTGGCAAAATAATCTATACATATTTGAAGGTATCATGATGATTGAATTCGCAATTAAATAACCCAAAAAGAGTGGACATAATGTAAAACAAAATAACATGAACATTAAACAAGCGTACTCGTTTTCTTTTATAGTACACTCGTTACCTTTCTATGACTAGATAAAGTACTGGGTTAGCAACTAAGTCATCGCCGATTTTTAATTTTAATTTAAATTAAAAAGGTTTAATAAAACACAGCAACTAAATAAATCGATGATGTATTCTTTATTTTTTATTTACAATTCATTTCCAACGGTTCAACAAGATTTTCAATAATTCATTGGTAGATATAAAAAAAATCACAAACAAATCGATGAATAAAAGCAAAAAAGACGGCGTCGAAAATGTTCATTTTTTCATAAGTTGACATTCCACTTTAATAATCTGAAAATAAACAGGAATATACTTAAATTGATGAAAAACAAAAATATAATAAAAGGAGTCCAAAACAAAATACTCGAATAAAATTTTAAACACAATAGATTCCCCAATAAACGAAAAACGGCGGACACTTTGTCGGCAACATCATTATCTTTTTAAAATGCGTAGGTTACCGGCGATCCATGGATGCATTTTGAACAGCTATTTTAAAATTTACATCTTTTATAGAATTATTAATTGTTTTTCATATTTCTGACTTTTTTAGATGAGTATTTTTTTTTGTTTGTGCATTGATTCGCCATTTTCTCTCTCTCTCTCTCTCTCTCTCTCTCTCTCTCTCTCTCTCTCTCTCTCTCTCTCTCTCTCTCCACTGCTCTTATTTTTCGTCGTCCCAGCAAAGCTTTGTTGGCGTAAACTCACATTATATCTTAAGGTATAAACATACGTACAAATATATGGTCGTATATAATAGCACAAAACTCAATGTCTGCGTTTTTCTTAACGGGGTAAGGGATTCAGCTGGTTCTGTAACAACACCATAGTTTTCTGTTAACCTAACAAGTATATCTATTAAGATATACAAACTATAGAGGAAGCTTTAGTTGAAAAAAATATCATAAATAAAAGCGAATATGTGTGTATGTGTGTGCGTGCATTAAGATGATATCACAATCCGTCACTGTAAGTAAACTTTTAATGGCGAAATATGACGTCATCGGCGCGTGCGCACATTCGTTTCTTTATTAATGAACTAGACCCTACCAGTATAGACAAATTGCCTAACATGAACATATAAAGACATCTGTCGTTTATCATCTTTTTAAATTTGAATGTTTTAACATGTTTTAAGATACGTCTTTGTTACTTCATCATTTATGACGTCATATAAGATACATTAACATAATAATAATTGCTGTTCCCTGGTTTTGCTGTTTTGCTTATAGTGATTGTTATGTGGAGATTTGTAATCATCTCATAGTATTCATCATCATTCAACTCTCAATCTAGCTATACCATTAATCCATGTACCCGAGTGTTTTGTGCCTTGATAAGTGGTAATTCATTTGTAAAAAAAAAGTCAAATATGAGTTTCTCTTATATCAGCTCATATTGACTTCTAAATGAAAACCCTATGCAATACACTTTCTTATCATAGTCATTTCTTGTAAGAATGATATTTCAATAATAAATTACCAGCACTTAATAATAGTGGGTTACTTTCCTATAACCCAGTGTTTGCTTTATTCTATATAAGTAAAATGATGTTACCACGTTTCGTGTGTTTGAGTACCCGTATGTTCTTACTTACATCTCCTTACTTTATTTAATATTAATCGATTATTTATCGTAATAAAACCAATGTAATCGCATTAAATAATACGAGTTTAAAAAAATCGTATTTAAAAAACTTATTTCAAAATTAAATTCACTCTAATGCATTTCTGTTTTTTTTCGTTGTTTTATTATGTTGTAGATAGTTGAGAAATCAACTCAATTTCATCACGATAGGTCGATATATGAAATAAATTTAGAGTTCAACACCATTAATTTGAAGAATATTAAGCTGACACTTATTTTTACAGTAAGTAATTATAGAATTTTTTTTAAAGAATACAATTGCTATATTTTAAAAAAAGTGAAGAATAGCCATATTCGTTTTATTGATTTAGGGTATATTTATCTGACAATGAAAATTATTTTTACGGAAGAAGAATGGGTAATTGTGTTATTAATAGTATTGACACTTACATACACTTCTGGAATACACAAGGAATATTATCATTAAGTGTTAATTATACAGAGTGATGTCGACATTAACTTGGATTTTCTACGGAGTCTCTGTAGTAATGATATTAAAACGAAATTATATTACTGTATACATTTTTGATGATCTTAAAATGATTAGAATTGTATCGATGTGTATCAGTAATATACACCCACACATTCAACTACGCTTGAACACTAAGTGTAAGTACGAATTACACTATTATTTAAATATTTAATAGTATATAAATGATTAAGCTCTATTATATGAGGTTTGATGGTTTAATAATTACTACACGTGATAATAATTAGGAATAACATGATTAATTAAAATTTGTATCAGGTTATTACTGTTGGAACGAGAACAATCTAACCCCGGGGATTAAATAAAAAATTCAGTTCGAAATTCCGTATAGGTTCTTCAATTCAACACAAAGATTCCCAAATTTGCAAAGTGCACTTGAAAAATGTCGGAGGTGACATCAGCCGAAACGTTGTGAGAATAACATTCAAGATGAGAACAGTGGTCCGAATAATCCAGATAATACAAATGACCAATCTTCACCCAAAAAATGACAAAACATAATATTACACCATTATGCTCTATTATCTGATTACTACCATCGTATTGTTTGAGACATAGCCATAATAGTGATTCTTTACACGGAGAGTGTATGAAATATATTAGTGGACCTGCGGCACCACGGATAAAAGCGTTGTTTTGCAATCATTTTTCGTATACAGTTTTCTATATGTTGATGTACAATTCAGTTACAGTTCCCACGTTCATCAGAAATATTCCCAAGTTCGAAAAGCCGTGCACCTAGAGAAGGTCGGCTGTGACATCTATCGAAACGTTGTGAAAATAACAATCAATATCAGGATAGTAGTCCGAACAATACAAATACTAAATATTGATATTTATTGAAACAACCATATTTACTAGTTTATTTTTTGTCACGTGTGCCGAACAGCAAACATAATTTCCATAAACAGGGTTAATTTTCAATCCATTGCATTTAGATCGCTTTCCCGAGAGCTACAACATGGTCACCTGCAAATCCATTACCACTACGCACTTGTCATAAGTCATGAAATTGTATTCATTCCATTCATTATTTTCAATCCTCTGATAATATTCATCATCATTAAAATGGCAATCTATCTATCAGATTATCCCTAATGCATGAGTGGCTTTTAGCCTTGATAAGCGGTGAATCATTATCGTTTTATTATCTACAGAGGGAGACAGCTATGGCCTGTGGATACAGGCAAGAGCTGCCCACTTGCATTGTTGTAATTGTGACAGATCAATAGCGCGGCCTTCATTAGGGATGTCGACAACGTCCACGTGGTTTCTCCTTCGAGTACCTGATTATATAGGCGAAATCAATGCCAAATCGCCAAAAATGTAAAACTAATTTCTTTTGAATTATTTTTTTTTATAATATGGGGCTCATTAGCATTTAATCCATACATAATGAGCAAAAATATCCGATCAAGTATTGAACCCGACTTTTGGCCGTAATTCGATAACTAAGCATTACGCGCCTCGATTATCATGGCATTTAAAAATACTGTGTACACAGAATGTAAACAGAACAACTCCCTATTCTAGTTTTGTTAGAATGCTTCAATTTTCTTTCGTATTTTGGCCCGTTTTAACTTTAGGCTGGCAAATAAGGGAGATGCCTTATTTGAAACTATTGTTTAGATGTGTTGTACTGATCCAGTATACGGCCCAATCCCCAGCAGCTTCGGGTCGGTAGCTTTCGGACAGATTACGTAATCAGTTGAAAAATGCTGAAGCGATTAGACAATCAGCTGTCAGGCGTCGACAAGTTTTAAAAAAATCGAAAAATTGATTGAATAAATAAAAGTTTTTGAAAAAACGAAAATTAATTTCAACACGATATGTCAGCAGTACGGCCAAGTTTGCATGGAGTTGCATTAATAAAAGAGGATGGCCATCGATAATGAATGGACAATTTTGTTCGCAAACACAAATGGACCTAGCTAAAATACTGAAGCTGATATACCTGTGGTCCCACAACATGGCAACAGAGAACCTCCTGAAAGTAAAAAAAAAAAAAAAATAACCAGTTGAGTAGTTTTATTTTCTTAGAAGATTATTTATTTGATATTTTTCTTGAACAAAAAAGATTAATAAAAGCTGTTTACCTTTGTGTGTATTTCGTTTAATTTATTCAAACAAAAACTTTGACGAGTTGTTTAGTTTTATTCTCTTCGTCTAAAAAAATATTTATTTGAAACTGTTTTTTTTTCGGATGATCTCGTAACACTTAATGTATATTGAGCATCATATATTCCCTGTTGTTGGTCCCCCAATTTATAAAATCGGGGGACCTATGTTTTGAGGCATTTCCGTCCGTCTGTCCGTCTGTCCGGATTTTTCTCCGCAACTATCCATTGAATTTCTCTGTAACTTTGCATGAAGTTGTAACTTTTGTCAGGTTAGAAAGTGACATTCTCTGATTTTTGAAAAAAAATCTGGTTAGACCCCTAGGGGGTCAAAATACCCCAACATGGCAAAAAAATGACATTTTTTGCCCCATAACTTTTCATCCATCAATTCAATTTCTCTGAAACTTGGCCAAAATATGGAGGCAATCGTTCCTAATAGAAAAGAAGTATCGCTGACCTTGGAAAAAAATCTGGTTCGCGCCCCCAGAGGGTCAAAAGCCCCCAAAATGGCAAAAAATGACCCTTTTCTTCCATAACGTTTGATCCATCCATTCAATGTTTCTGAAACTTGGCCAAAACGTAGAGGCAGTTGTTCTGGATATAAAATGAGCATCCTTGATCTCAGAAAATTCTGGTTCGCGCCCCCAGGGGGTACAATGGGGGTCAGAAATGCCCCAAATTTACCAAATTTATTGCATTTTAAACTCGCCACATCGAGTCACATACAGAGGGGGACCACACATGCGCGGCTTGTTGTTTCATTGTTTGTTAACATGAAAAGAAACACGTTGTTTAATCACTTGTTGAAAATGAAAGTTTAAAAATAAGTTGATGAATTATCTCCCTTAGTTTGCTAGCCTAAATTTAAAACAGAGACGTTTTTTCTCTCAAATATACTGATCTGTTATTACTTTTTTCTCAAATAAATTACAACTATTTACCCATTGCTCACTACAGCAGTGTAAGGAATAAAGTCATTTTACAGTAGGAAGGAAACAAGCTCCTTTCAGAATGAGGAGATAATGCTTGGGAGGTTTGACCTCCAAGGGCCAAGCCGGACCATCCCAGAAAATACCATCACATTTAAATGTGAACGTGTTTATTTTACATCGAAATAATGAAGTGCGGAATTAGAATCAAATAACGTGTAGTGCGGCGCTAAATATCACAATAGTCACTGCGTATGGATACAGTTGTTCTAAAGACGTAATGGGCGGAGCCAAACAGTTTATTCTTCAACCAATGAAACTGAACTTTATTCAAGAAAGCGTAATCCATTCCCATTGCTTGAACTGATACAACTAATATTACAATAAGAATATTAAAAATAATACTATATTAGTAATAACATATAAAATACTAATAATAATACTACTGTTTAAAATAATCATAGTGATGATTATTATTATTTTAATAATATCACTACTAATAGTAATTATAATAATTAATTATACAAACTGTAATACATTATAATGTATTATACTTATTTTATATGTACGCACAAGAAGAATTTACAAAAGTCTTTATCAGTAACGTTTACTAACAGTTACACGTTGTCTTCCCTGTAAGC
>OY744524.1:24248902-24253902 GCA_963556195.1 Sepiola atlantica | reverse complement strand
CGAATGAAATCGTGAAATCACATAGAAGCGATGATATAATAAAGTAACTAAACTAAAGAAGCAAGTCTCAAAAGCATCGGTAAGTGTGACTTTTCTTTTGGAAGTGACTAAACTTCATATTAAACCCATTTAGAAATAAATGCAAAAGGGGGTGATCATTTCATCGTTTGTTGGACGGACAACCAATGTAAATATCAATTTCGGTCATGGCCTTATAAGAGGTTAGATGTAAAAGAATCAAATATATAATCAATTGCAATGCTGGCGAGTTGTATGTACGTACATCTGATTTTTAGTCCATTCATCCGATCACTCCAAACTATTGTGTAATGTGAGACAAAGAACGGCGAATGTGCAATAGCTGGTTAAAAGAGGGGGACATTTATTTAAGAAATAATATTAATGGTAGAGCTTTGTTAAACTCAAATCTAGAGTTCAATTCCTGTCCATGACAGTATATTTTTTTAATTTTGTATGCAATCACATTCTTAAATAAATGTCAGTAAACATTATCTGAGAATGGTTTAGTATTGTAAATTGATCATGTATTTAATTAAATAAATGTGTTTATGCTATAAATAGTTACATAGTTTTTCAACGCTGTATTGCGTTTTCCGAGAACTATAATATGTCATTTATTGATGAAGTTTGCTTTCAGGATTAACAGTCGGGCTTTGAGGCAATTTTTAAAATCACTTCTCTGTAAGTTTACTAATGTATTTGTACTATAGCATGGGAGCAAGATACACCACATACTTTATTTAATCTATCAGGTTAGTTCTAACAGTTATAAAGTCCAGTACCAGAATGAATGTATAGGTTAGCATATATTTTGCGTTATTAAGTATATGAAAAAATAGCCTAAGGAACAAAAAACAATGATTCACTCATATTTAGTATGATATATATATATATATATATATATGTATATATATCTATATGTATATATCTATAGTTATATATATAGTTATATATATATAATTATATATATATGTATAGTTATATATATATATATATATATATATATAGTTATATATATATATATATATATATATAGTTATATATATAGTTATATATATATATTTATATATGTATATATACATATATAGTTATATATATATATATAGTTATATATATAGTTACGGCAACACCTATCTAAAACACGTACTAACCACACACCCGAACCCTGCTCTCTGACCAATTGCCCTATCCCCAACACATGTATGTGCACTCGCACCATCTATGTTTATAAACTACAATGCAATAAATGCAATAAGTTTTACATCGGTAACACAACAAGACCGATACACCGCGCGTCAAAGAGCATTTGAATACCCGTATATCCTCTTTCCCCAAGCACACAGAGATTTGCTCAAATACTCAGCGGGATATTCATGTCTCCATCTTAGCGTCTGTCAGAAACATTGGAGACCTTAGAATCATAGAATCAATCCTCATCTCCAGATTAAACCCCTCACACAATCAGCGTCACGAGCTCCACTCACCGTTCATTCTATAATATCTACCTCTCACCCACTGACCAACCCTCATATCTAACACTCATCATACTCCGTTTCCCCCACTTTCCTCATTACTTACCTCCTATAGTAAATCATCACAACCAAACAATCAAACAGGTCCCTCCCCATATGAACATCCATTCCAACACACATCCAGCCACAAACCAAAAACCATATTCAACCTACTCCACCAACCCACCAAAATAAGTCACTTCATACCCTGGCATTGTTTATTAATTAATCCAAACACGTATAAAATGTATACAAATAGCATACAAATATTAAATAAAATAAATAAATAAATTCATAATAATAATAATAAATAGATAAATAAATACATTGAAATTTAATATTAGAAAGAAAAAAACCCTAAGAAATAATAAAACAAGATACAATAAAGAATATAAAAATAGACAAATAAACAAACAGGGAGACATATATGTGTGCACATGTATATGTGTGTGTATGTATATATACATATATATTATATATATGTATATATGTATGTATATATATGTATTATATATACATGTAATACTAATAATTTATTGCAGAATTCCGTCCGAATCCATAAATTGATTTGCATAACAGAGTTATTTCCATTTATCCTATAGTAAATACATAACACATTAATTCGATAAACTAATTTGACGAAACTCATAATCAATATCACTTCTAGAATATATTATAATCAATAAATTTAATTTAAAAAAAACTAGAATATTCAAAGTGAGAGATTAATTACTTTACTTTATATTAAAATTCTTAAAATACGAAAGAGAAAAAATAAAAAAATACGAAAATATAACACACTGAAAATATGAAGTAAATATGTAAAATAATAACTTGAAAAAACATATATATATATATATATATATATATATATATATATATATATATATATATATATATATATATTATTAAAACAAACAGCTTATCGATCACCATACACTTATTCAATATTACACATATTTTTGAACAGCACACTTATATACATAACATAACCTTTAATATCATTAATTTTCTGCGAGCCTGGTTTCGCTGCGGTTCTGTATTTTCGCAGTCATTTCTGTTTTTGTCAGATTCTCTTCATAATCGGAGAGATTCTTCTGGTATTAATTATTTTTGACTAAGGGACATTTCTATTCCCGAAATATAAAATAATGATTGTATAATCATCCGAGCATCACACACACAGCTTGCAACACTCTTTCTGTTATGTGAGATTTTTAGAAAAAATTAATAGTAAGTCTTATTTCGTACTCGATTTATTATTTTGCTTCCACCCAACTAACATCTTACCCGGAATTTGCATTGCCCACAGCCTTTAAAACATACTACTATATATATATAGTTATATATACATATATATAGTTATATATACATACATATATAGTTATTTATATATATATATATATATATATATATATATATATATATATATATTTGGTCCCCCGATTTTATTTGAGGCATGTCCGTCCGGAATTTTCTCCGCAACCATCCATTGAATTTCTCTGAAATTGTGCATGAAGTTGTAACTTTAGTCACGAAAAAAAGTGACATTCTCTGATTTAAAAAAAGAAATCTGGTTAGCCCCTCAGGTAGTCAAAAAGCCCCGAAATGGCAAAACATGACATTTCTTGACCCATAATTTTTCATCCACCCATTCAATTTCTCTGAAATCTGGCCAAAATGTGGAGGCAATTGTTCCTAATTGAAAATAAGTATCGCTGACTTTGAAAATAATCTGGTTCGCGCCCCCAGGGTGTCAAACCCCCCAAAATGTCCAAAAATGACCCTTTTCTCTCATAACGTTTGATCCATCAATTCAATTTTTCTGAAACTTGGCCAAAATGTAGAGGCAATTGTTTTGGATATTAAATGAACATCCTTGACCTCAGAAAAATTCTAGTTTGCGCCCACAGGGGGTCAAGGGGGGTCAAAAATGCCCCAAATTTATTGTATTTTACACTCACCACATCGAATCACATACAGAGGGGACCACACACGCGCGTCTTGTTATATATAGTTATATATATAGTTATATATACATAAATATATATATATATATGTATATATATATATAGTTATATATATAGTTATATATATAGTTGTACATATATATATAGTTATATATAGTTATATATATATAGCTATATACAGTTATATATATATAGTTATATATAGTTATATATAGCTATATAGAGTTATATATATAGTTATATATAGTTATATATAGCTATATAGAGTTATATATATAGTTATATATATAATTATATATAGCTATATATAGCTATATAGAGTTATATATATAGTTATATATATATAATTATATATAGTTATATATATATATATATATATATGTATATATATATATATTTATATATATATATATATATTGATTGATTGATTGATAGTGAGATAATACTAATGTATTAACCATTTAACCAAGCTAAATATACACAAAAACTGAAGCTAAAAAATACAGGAAACGAGAATGAAAAATAACTTCAATCTGAACGGAGATATATTTTACTAGGTAGTTTGTATTCTTAAAGTATATAGGAAATAACTTAGCAGAAAAAAGGTTGATCAACGAAATATAATACTAAAAATAAACCGCCACATATATGTAGAGAGAGAAAGAGAGAATAAAAAAGAGAGAGTGATAGAAAGATGCATGCATAAAATAGATTTATAAACATAATTTATTTCTATTCTAACTAAATTATATATTTGAAAATTCACACATTAGGAGCGTTGGCGAAATGGCAGAGATAAAGAGAATATTTTTTTATAAAATATTTAGAAAACCTTCACAACGCAGATTATTGTTTTTAAAAATAAATTATTTATTTATCTTAAAAACATATTTTTTTTTTTTTTTGAACTTGAGCGCTTTCGGTAATAAAATCACCATCTTCAGAAGAATAAGCATATTTTTTTTTTTTTCCACCCCGACTGAGACAAGCAGTAAGGATGAATTCGTCTCGATGTTATGGACGAAATGTTTAAAATCGTGTGTATCACGTGGTACGTGGAAAGTTATTTGAAAATTCACACATTAGGAGCGTTGGCGAAATGGCAGAGATAAAGAGAATATTTTTTTATAAAATATTTAGAAAACCTTCACAACGCAGATTATTGTTTTTAAAAATAAATTATTTATTTATCTTAAAAACATATTTTTTTTTTTTGAACTTGAGCGCTTTCGGTAATAAAATCACCATCTTCAGAAGAATAAGCATATTTTTTTTTTTCCACCCCGACTGAGACAAGCAGTAAGGATGAATTCGTCTCGATGTTATGGACGAAATGTTTAAAATCGTGTGTATCACGTGGTACGTGGAAAGTTATTTGAAAATTCACACATTAGGAGCGTTGGCGAAATGGCAGAGATAAAGAGAATATTTTTATTACCGAAAGCGCTCAAGTTCAAAAAAAAAAAAAATATGTTTTTAAGATAAATAAATAATTTAT
>OY744524.1:24193902-24243902 GCA_963556195.1 Sepiola atlantica | reverse complement strand
TGTATATATATATATTTATATATGTGTATACATATATAAATATGTGTATATTGATGTATATGTGTGTATATATATGTATATATATATATATGTATATGGATATGTACATATATGTATATATGTGTATATATCTATATACATATATGTACATATATGTATATATATATTTATATATATATATATATACATATATGTATGTATAAGTATATATGTATATCTGTATATATATATATGTATATATATATGTATACATATATGTACATGTATGTATCTGTTTATACATATATTTATATGTGCATACATATATGTATATATGTATATGTATATATATATACGTATATATATTTGTGTATATTTATACATGTTTATATTTACATGTATATGTATATATGTTTATATATATGTATATATGTAGATATATATGTATGCATATATGTGTATATATATGTATATACATGTATATATCTATAAATATATGTATATATATATTTATATATATATGTGTGTATCTCTCTCTCTCTATATATATATATATATATATTCATATAAATACATATATATATATATATATATATATACATACATAAATACATACATATATACTCTCTGAACTTAAAAATGGGCGAGCAAAAGGAACTGAATATATCTCAACTCTTATATCTCAAATAGATATAATTATAATCGAGACATGACCCGGCGGTCATACGCGATTCGATAGACAAATTCCTACCTACTCCTTAGACAAATGACGTTATGCATCGAACGGATGTTTCATTCTGATTTAAGAAGATATAACCGGTTTGTAATTTGTAATTCGAATGCAGGCCAGGCGTTGTTACTGTATAATTTTGACCGGTTTTGGTGTGTATTGCGTTCCAGTTATATGTTAGTCCGCAATTTTTGCAATTCATTCGTACACACACTTAATAAATTCAATTGATGGACCAAAGAAAATCGGCATTACCCAACCAAAGCGGAAGATCATTCCGTGTGTTGTTTCTATTCGTTCTGAGCAGACATTTGTTTATTGGTATATTATAAGCTATCTTGCAATGGTAAAAAAAAACAACGATAAATATAGAAATCGGCTCGCTTTTTAGATGGAAAAATTATACGACAGTCGAATTGCAGAAAAATGTGGAGGAGGAATATTCACATATTATTACAATGAGGCTTGCTTAGGGTTCGTATAAGTGTCAGGATATCTACTTATTTACCAATATAGACTCTAGTTATTTTTTATTGTAGTAATATGTATGTATTCGTTTGATATTTGCTCCTGTGTCGTGATATATATATATATATATATATATATATATATATGCATGTATGTATTTATTATATGCTATTTAATTTCGCACAGTTTAAACGAAACTGTGAGTGCTCAGACAGGGCGCAACATTCTCCATGAACACGGATTTAAAAGTTGCATGCCCCGGAGGAGGCCTCTGCTTAACACTTCTCACAAAATGAAGCCCTATGAATTTGCTAATGAAAATAAAGACAAAGACATGCAGTTTTGAGACAAAATCCTTTGGTCTGATGAGACAAAAATAAATCTATTCGGATCAGATGGCGTTAAGCGTGTGTGGCGACGAAAAGGGGAAGCTTACAAGGATAAGTGTGTCGTGCCAACTGTAAAGCATTGAGGTGGGAGCTTAATGATTTGGGGGTGTATGAGTGCCAAAGGAGTTTGACGACTTGCTTTCATCGAAGGAAAAATGAATTCCAGCTCTATTGCCAGATACTGGAGGAACAATGTTACCAGGTCTAACAAGTGTTGGCAAACCTGGAGTTTTCCAGCAAGATAACGACTCTAAGCACACGTCTCCGGCTATGAAGGCGTTCTTAGACAGTTACGAGTAAATACCTTACCATGGCCGAGTATGTCACTTGATTTGAACCCAATAGAGCATTTGTGGGAGTATCTGAAACGTAAACTTGAAGGGGAAAATCCGAGAAATAATAACGAACTAAAGGAGCTACTCAAGTGTGAATGGAACGCAATTCCGGCGGACACACGTCATAAACTAGTCGAATCGATGCCTAGGAGGTGGCCCGCTGTTATTGATAACAATGGAGGCCATACAAAGTATTAAAAATAAGATTGTTTGTTTAAATGCTCATGTGTACTCAGTTTTTGTTCAATTTTTTGGCATTGAAAATATATTTGTTCTTTCATAGTTTATAAAGCTATTAAACCACTACATGGCTATGTTCACATCGAGTTTCATTTAAATCTTACGAACAATTAAAGTTCTATGAAGTAAAAAGTAAAACATTCGTTGTGTGTACTCACTTATTGTAGATACTGTATATATATACATATATATATATATATATATATATATATATATATATATATATATATATATATATATTTGTGTGTTAAATCTAATACAGAGTTACTTTTAAATTCAACATCAATTTTGATGATGTAGGCTGGCGCCAGCCCACTCTTCTAATCTCATTTGGTGGGATTTGTCTTAGATTAACGACTGACGGTGCATTGCCTGCCTACCCCTTCGCGATCTGCGCAAGTCAGGATCTCGTTGAAAGTATTCTACATGAAGCATCCGAATATCTTCTATACCAACTGATCCATGGCATTTCAAATGACCGAAGAGGAGCTTGTCTAATTGTTCGGGAGCAGAAAAAAGACAGAAGAGCTGAGGTATGATAAGGATTAAGACCAGTGTCGAATCCTTAAAATCATCTTGCGACCCATACCGTGTGGCTTGTCTGCGAGCTGCAAGTTCGCCACACAGCGGAGCATGGCTGACAGCCTTCCCATCATTTGCTGTTGGTAACCGGGTTGATGACGATTGCCTGAGATTCGGTGTAGCTCTGCGCACAGGTTCTAAAGTTTGCAGCAGTCACAGGTGCCGTAGTGGGCAGCTGGTCGACATATATGGACTCCATACCCTTTCATGTAGAAATAGCGCCGGAAGATTCTCGAAGCACAACGCTCTCAATGATGTCGTTAGATGAGCACTAAACATCGCTGGCTTCTCGTTGATCTTGGAACCGGTTGGCATTGACAAAGGGGATGGCAGGGGATGCTGGCCTGACGGTGTTTCCCTTTACAAACCGTAAGTCACTGATATTGGATGCGACTTGTGTCGACACTTTTGCGCCCTAGTCATGATAGAATCGACAACAAACTTTGGGCATGCAGCAACGTCAGCAAAGAGCCGCAAGCGGGCAAAATATAGCAATTTTCTTGACAGATTTGTATTTGTATGGAGACGAGTGGAGTGATTGGCTTTGCCACAGGCGACTTCCTCAACATCCTTGGTTTATTAATGACGCGCAACACCGGAGACAATCGCGAATTATCGTGGCTTTACGAGCGCTTCTCTATTGCCATTATTCGTGGAAACGCCTTGAGTCTGCTCTCGGCCTGTTAATCCAGTCGGACATTCGAAGATAATTATGGACTGTTAAACAATAATATATAAAGAATCAATATTTCTCGATATTGTGTAAAAACAATTGACCGAGATTTATTTTTTAAAGCTTACAAATGGTACTCGTTTACTGAACAACAGACTTGCACTTTAAAGACTGTTGATCGACAATCGAAAATTAAATGATACACTTATTTTGCCCAAATTTCGGCATAAAGGTGTTCTTCTAAATTGCTTTGATTGGTATCAAGTTAGCTAAGTTTATCGTTAATATCAGGATGCCGTCAACGTACTTAACATATTTAGAGGATTTAGAAATCATATTAATAGTTTAGTTTCCAGATTGGTCATGTAAAATTCAGATAACAATGGGCCAAGAGTAAATCCCATCGAGACTCCGTGTATTTTTTTGTATATAAAGCCCCATTAGGGTCGGAGAATCTGGCCTCAGTGGGTAAATAATGTAATAATCTACGTAGGACATCTGGGTGTATATATACATTAATAGTATACACATAAGAACAGTAGTACTACTATTTAACTTTTAGCTGTACAGGAAACGCAGGTATATATAGAGTGAGCAATAGTAAACAAGTTGTTGATATTGTCTTGTGTTTTTAATGCAACTGGGTTTGTTTAGGATATTTTTAAAGATTAGGATTTACAATTTGTACTATTCCGATTATTCGGTTTACTGTTATCATATTTGATGCTATTCTCACAATTTTTCAGCGGAGTGTAATCTTAGACCTTTATCATGTGTGTATTTTCGAACTCCAGAATCTTTATGTCAAACTGGTGATTTGTACAGGAATTCGAACGGAACATTATATTTATTAAACAGGGGTAACGTGTGCTATTATTCCGTCAGACATGATCCTGTAAACGTTTGAAATGTTTGGTAATTGTAGTTTTAGTTGCGCCCGTATTGAGGATTGAACTTCCAACCTCCATAAGTCAGTAACTTAGAAGTGATCCCCGCTTAGCACTATTATCCGTTACGCAACGGGTTTTTGCGGAGGTTACCTCGACTTAAACGTTGTGAGAATTACATCCAAGATAGTAGTCCGAAAAATAAAAAAAAAATAAAAATTCTGGTCTTGTCTTTCCTGAAACAATATAATCAATGGCTGACCAAACGGGTAAGGTTATATCTCTCGTAATCTATAAATATGAATTATTTTTCTCATTTAAAAAAGATGATATGCTTTTGCAATATCGCCTCGCCCGATACAGCGGATATTTCATAAATTACTATTCTCGTTTATTAGCTTCACAAGATCTCGACTTATATACGAGACATAATGTAAATGGTTGAGTACCTATCTAATACAAAGCATACAACGGGCGAAAAACAAAGTGAGCTGTAAATCAGTTTGTCGCCTGAATTGTTACTTCGACCCAAAATGCTCGCTCGCACTCATAAAATTATTCTGTGTGATTCGTCGTTTACTGTTTGGCAACGTCCGCGTCAGGTTGGACCCATTTGTGTGCAAATTTCTTTGTTAGCGTCAGTTTAGCGTTGTGTGCGTTCCATTGGATTTACATTATTTTTTCGGTTGTAGAAAATGAATACGAATCTTATTGGACATTTCACCGTGTAGGTGAGCTCTTCTCTCGTATGTTTTTTTTCTGCATGGGATGTAAATTTTGACGGACGTAAACATGTCTCCGAGGAGACAATGAAAAGTAAAAACAAAAAAAAATCATAGCAAACGCACACACGTACGTACGAATTTGAACGGACATAGAACTTTATAACAAATTCAAAGGCATACCCTCTCCGATTTTATCTAACACACAAGAAAACAGACACACTAACACACATTTATTTATAAAAAAAATGATTTTACATATATACTAGCATATATATGCTCTATCTGATCGCATATTTTTGCTCCCCTGAGAGGATGATGTGCTGAACGAACATCAAATCAGCTGTAATTCGTAGCAGCTTGTATGTGTATGAGTGTGTAGACATGTGTGTGTGTTCTCAAATCAGTTGTAATTGATAGTCTCATATATGTGTATGGGTGTGCAGACGCGTGTGATGGGGGAAGCAGGGTTGTTAATCAATTGTGTCACTAATTCTATATTTACACTGTTTTATTTTTCTTCAGAGCTTATCAAATTATCATTAATTAATGAATAGATCAAACAGATATACTAGTACATTATTTAAGTTTACATAATTAGTAGTAGCAATAACAATAATAATGATACTAATAATAATAACAATAATAATTAAAATGATATAAAATAATAATAATAATAATAATAATAATAATAATAATAATAATAATAATAATAATAATAATAATAATAATAATAATAATAATGATAATATCGGTAATAATTTAAAAGTACTAAATAATAATAGTTAAAAAAAATAATAAAAATAATAAAATTATAAATAATGGAATTATCCTTAATGGTAATACCCCCATTGCTACTAAAACTAATGATCACAATAAAAGTAAAAGTCAGATTACGGTAATTATGGTAATATTAATATCATTGACAATAATTATAATAAAGTGGTTATATTGTCATTGTAACTGCCACATACAATAATTATGATAATAAACAGAACATTAATAATAATAATAATAATAATAATAATAATAATAATAATAATAATCTCGATAATAGTGCAGACATGTAAAATTATCAAATTTAAAAATATTAATAATGATAATAATAATAAACAATAATAATCTAAAATAGTAAGCAATAGATGGATAAAAATATAAGGGTATATTAGAAGATAAGAAAAATAACGAAGATGGCAATTAATATTAATCATAGTAGTTGTAAATATGATAATAAAAATAAAAATAAATTATTTAATAATAGATAAATTAGCTGTTATGATAATACTGATAATATTCATTATAGTAAAACATCCAATCTATGTCCACCCACTCTCTAACCACCCAAACACTGAATAAACAGACGATCTCATTTTTTAATTATCTATCTACCTATCTATCTTTCTATTTATCTATCTATCTATCTACATTCTATCCTTTTTATCATATCTCTCTATTTTTACTAGTTTATTTGTTCTATTTTGCTTTATTTTATATTTAGATTTTAGATTTTAGAGTTAAACTTTTTTATTTTTTACTGTCCCCACACCACGTGACTCCCTGAATTTTGATATTTGAAATTTCTTCTTCTTTTTCTCCATTTCATTCTCTCCAAATATGATCTAAGGTTAAGATCGGATTCTAACTCTGCTTGATGAGATCTCAGTTCATACAAACTGTTAATCGATAACATCGACATGCCAGTGTCGCAGATTTTGTACATGTCTGTGTAAATCAAAATAATCATATATATATATATATATATATATATATATATATATATATATATATATATATATATATATATATATATATATCAATTGGTAGTTTGCTGGAAGCCTTGCTGGGAGTAATAATAAAAGTTTTAAAAAGGTTGAAGGCAATGCGAAGTTCCGGATCGCTGGAAGCTGTGAAGAACAAAAACAAAACCCCACCGAAATAAGTCGGATATAGATCGAAAAGGCGTGTTTATTTTTCTAGACGAACTTACAAGGCAGCAAGGGTGTTAGTTCGTAATATTCCGGATTATCAAGGATCAATTTGATATATTTCGAGAGATGTTTTTCCCTCTTCTCGTCAAAAATAAATAAAAGAAAAATCTCGGATTCCGAGAAAATGCCAGGAGCGCTGGGGTGTTTAACCGGAAGTGTTCAGGATAAAGTATTCAGAGGAAAATGAAATAGATCGTAATAAGTTCTGATAAGATAATAATTAGATATTATATCTTATATTATTATTCTTTTATATATATATATACACATATATATATATATATATATATATATATATATATATATATATATATATATATATATATTTGTATGTTGTTTCTATTTATTTAATTTTTTTTGTTTATTTACTATCATTGTTATTGTTTTTTATCGTATATAAAACGTTGATTTTACTTATAATATATATGTTTGCCAACAGGTTGGTTCCGGCATTAGATGTTATATATGCTGTAGATATTTAATTAGTTTGTTATCGGTGCAGTATATTATAATTTAGTTATGTCTGGTTAAGTTTAATCCTTATTTATTGGTTTTAATTTATCTCTTAGCTGTCGCAAGACTCCTATAACACCTTTGCACTAAAACACCTCGACAATAATACATTATACACTCCTGACCCTAACGTATCAGCCACTAGTATACAAAATACTATAAACAATACCTGGTCTAAAATCTGCGTCAAACGCAGCCTCCCTAAGAAATATAAAATTAATTTCACTACTTAAAATAGCAAGCTCCCTACCTTCTACTACTTTATAAAAACCCATAAGACCAGCAATCACACTCAAATTATGCCCATCGTCTCCAGCGTCGAAGGACCATTATATAAAATCTCCTGGCTAATTTCTAGACTTCTAAAACCACTACTCCCTACCTTCCCCGCACATGTCAGCAGCTCTGACCAAGTCATTAGCAGACTAAACCTACTCCAACAACAACAGTTAAGCTCTAACAAATACACATTTAGCCTCGATGTTGTTTCCCTATACACATCAATACCAGCACAACCAGCCATTGACCTCATCTCCGACCACATCTCTTCCTCCGATAACTTAGTACTCTTCGGGTTAACACCCGAAGACATACACCAACTCCTAGACATTATCATTAATAATACATATTTTACCTTCCAACACCACATATTTAAACAGATGGCTGGTCTTCCCATGGGTTCTAGCTTGTCTGGCCTCTTAGCCATATCCTACATGAACAGACTCGAACAACAAGCCCTCAACACCTGCCACTCCCATACTTTCTTCACTAGGTACATAGATGACATTCTTGTCCTCACCTCATCTCGTGAAGAAGTAATCAGCATTTTCGACATTTTACACCACACCGACCCCCATATAAAATTTACTATAGAACACCCTTACGACTCCGGCTCACTATCTCTCATCGATTTTAACTTCAAAATCACAGAAGACGGTTCTATACAGACCAATTTCTACAGAAAACCTGCCTGTAAAAACCTATTTGTCCATTTTAAATCTGCCCTGCCCCTTAAAGCCAAACTAGACTATGCCCGTAATGAAATTCCCCGCATACAAAATAAATGCTCCTCTACTGCCAATAAATTAAACACACCAAAGACTTCCATCAAACCTTAATTACCAACGGCTACCCCACTTCCACAATAGCCCAGCTCAGCAAGACCAGATCACACAGACACAACACACTCTCCAACACATGCTTCCTAAAACTACCTTTTTTTAATGACAGAATCACTAATGTCATCCGCAGTGCAATACATAAAGAACAACTAGACATTCAACTCACCCACACCGGCACCACCTTACGTCAACACCTTTCCAAAAAACGCACTACACGAACCCAAGAACCATGCTCCCTAGCCAATTGTCCCATTCCTACCACTGGACTATGCCACCGGACTAACTGTGTATACAATATATTATGCACTATTTGTAACCACTCCTATATTGGATATACTACAAGACAACTACACCAGCGTGTAAAAGAACACATGAACACAAATATATCTTCCTTCTTCAAACATACTTCCTCATGCAATACTACACAACAAGACATAAACGTTTCCATTAAAGCCTAGGCGACCTAAGACTGATGGAAGCTATTCTACTTTCCAATCATAATCCAGTTTTGAACCAGAGACACGAATTAAATTCTACCTTCATCATATAACCTACTCCCCCAGAACCCATCCCCCAGATAATAACCCCCCACATAATAAACACTATTTACACAAATCATACCTATTATATTAAGAATTGACCATTACATTTGTACCTGACATCCACTATTTTATCTCAAACCCCACACCACGCCCCACCTCATCTTAATAAATAAATAAAAAACATTATACAAATAAATAAACAAACAAATAAAACATACAAACAATTGAATAAGAAATTTGAGATTAGTTAATTATATTCAACAAACAAAGCCAATTAACAGAATTTTCTTTTATAAATTAATACCAAACATAACAGAGTTGTCTCCCTTTAACCAGTAAACCTATCTATCTCCCTACCTAAAACAAAAGACACCTAAGAGATAAAGTAAAACCAATAAATAAGGATTAAACTTAACCAGACATAACTAAATTATAATATACTGCACCGATAGCAAACTAATTAAATATCTACAGCATATATACCATCTAATGCCGGAACTAACCTGTTGACAAACAATAATAGTAAATATATAAAAAAAAAATTAAATAAATAAAAACAACATACAAATATATATATATATATATATATATATATATATATATATATATATATGTATATATAAAAGAACAATAATATAAGATATCATATCTAATTATTATCTTATCAGAACTTATTACAATCTATTTCCTTTTCCTCTGAATACTTTATCCTGAACACTTCCGGTTTAACCCCCCAGCGCTCCTGGCATTTTCTCGGAATCCGGGATTTTTCTTTTATTTATTTTTGACAGGGAGAGGAAACAATCTCTCGAAATATATCAAATTGATCCTTGATAATCCGGAATATTCCGAACTAACACCCTTGCTGTCTTGTAAGTTCGTCTAGAAAAATACACAAGCCTTTTCGATCTATATCCGACTTACTTCGGTGTTGTTTTGTTTTTGTTCTTCACAGCTTCCAGCGATCCGGAACTTCACATTGCATTCAACCTTTTTAAAACTTTTATTATATATATATATATATATATATATATATATATATATATATATATATATATATATATATACAGTCTAAAAAGTTTTGAGTCAGTTTAAATAAAATCAACAATATACAGTTAAAATTCCCAGGAAACAAACAACATTTAAAATATCGCACAATTAGCATTTGTCTATTTACAGCTGGAAAATTATCATAGACCGTAGAAAGTTCAAGTATATTAAAAAAGATAACAGGGGACCTTAACTTAAATAGTGGCATATTAAACGTGGATTGTCAGTTTTATACCATGTAACTGTTTAGGAAATTTAATACGTTTATATATATTTAGGTATTATTCGCTACTAGGCCTAAAAGTAGAAGTAATGGCTAACATAAAAACAACGAACTTTCTATAAGGCAACATCAAACTTAAGTAAAAACACTTACGAACCATACCTAAAAGATAACGCCAACCACATATATGTACACCCAAAGTCTAATCACACCCCATCAATCATAAAACATATCCCGAATTCGATCGAAAGTAGGCTTATAAAAAATTCTAGCAACGAAAGCGTTTTTAAAAAAATCAATCAACATTTACAATACAGCTCTAAAAATAGTGGTTACCATAATACCGAAATTAAATATAAAAAACCGGACACCAATAATTACAACAAAATAAAAATTAAAAACAAAAGAAAAAGAAATATAATCTACTATACCCCTCCCTATAACCAGATGCTAAAAACTAAACTAGGCAAAAACTTCCTAAATCTGATTGAAAAAGACTTCCCCGTAACCCTCTACATAAAATATTCAATAAAAATAATCTAAAACTATCCTACAGCTGCTGTGAAAACCTAGAAATGATAATTGAGGCACACAACAACAAAATACTAAAAGACAACAACAGAGAAGACAAAAATGAACAAAGTGGAAAATATAACAAAAATAACACTACGAAGAACAAAAATATAAACAATACTAATAGAAAAAAACAAAACACTAGCAATAACAACCCGAATAGAAACGAAAAAGTTAGCAATGAAGAGAAAAGCTGTAACTGCATGAAACGTAAACTTTGTCCACTACAAAATAAATGCCTAACTAAAAGTGTTGTATACCAAGCAACGATATTTGCCAACGAAAGACCAAATAACAATAAATACTACGTAGGTATGACATCCCTAGGCTTTAAGACCAGATACTATGACCACAAAAGCACATTTAAAAACAAAGAACGTCGAACTAAAACAGCACTAGCTAAGCATTATTGGGAGCTCAAAAAAAAATGGACACTCACCAATAATTGAATGGCAAATAGTAAGACAGGCCAGTACATGTAGAAACTTAGACGCCCCGTGTAGATTATGCCTGAATGAAAAATATGAAATCCTAAATTTTTAAGATCCCCGAAACCTATTAAACTCTAGAAGTGAAATAGCAAACAGCTGTTTACACAGATATAAATGTACATTACGATGATATAAAAAATAAATAAATAAATAAATAAATAAAAATAAAGGAATAAATAATTAAATAAATAAATAAATAAAAAAACTGAACAAGTTAAAATTTAAAACCTAAAATAGAAATACAAGAAACCACGTGGTAAAATAAATTCGCCCAATGTATTGACAAAACAAAGGAAACAGGATATAGGAAAATCCATTGTAACCAAAAAATAGGATAGGCATAGGAGCGTCAACAACAAAGCCTTTGTTCGCGGGAAGCCCAACGATTGGCTGAAGGAAAAGCAAAGAATCTGATTGGTTAACTAGCAAGCCATGTATATAAAAATACCTGACAAAAATAACTCCATGCATTAAGCCTGACGATTCCCCTCGCGGATGAAACACGGAGCCTCTGTGTAGCTTGATTGCGATATATATTTTGATTCCTTACTACCTAGCTCTACTTACGTATCGAGCACTGTTGAAGTAAATACTGAAAATTGACACATAAAAAATTATATCTCTTTATAAGATTTAATGTGGATATATGAAGTACTAATATATATATATATATATATATATATATATATATATATATATATATATACACGGCACAATCACGTTGACACACCGGTTCCCGTTAGATCACCGAAGTTAAGCGGCGTGACCATTTAGGAATACCAGGTGCTGTAAGTGCTCCCTGCTTATCTCGGCATTGTTTCCAGTCGTCCTGTATTACTACTTGCCATTGGAATCAAGCAATGCCGACACAGGAGAGCGGTTGTCAGGATTGCGCAACCCTTGCAATTACAAATTCACGCGCGGGCAGCCCCAGGCTGGGCACTGATACGTCGAAATCGACGGGAGAGTCCATCATATATATATATATATATATATATATATATATATATATATATATATATATATATATATATATATATGTAAATGCAAAAACTAAAATATAATGTTTATGTATCCATCAACGTTCCGTCTTTATTTCTAGACTTCCTCATGATGTTTGTGTGATGAATGTTAACCACAAGTGCAGAATGTTTGTAACAATGGTAGTATAAGGAGTGGATATATTTATATATATATATATATATATATATATATATATATATATATATATATATATATATATATATATATAAATAATTGTATTATTGTGCAGCATTTCTTCTTTTATGCATTTTTGATTAAACAGGAGTGCCAACTTCTGCTTATTCAGCTTTTGATCCGTTTTTCCCAGTCTTCGTACGACGGATTTGTTTTTATAATATAAGGAATGTAAAAACATCTCTGTATTTTGTGCGAACGTTGTCGGTTGTAGTCAGGCGGTTAACAAAATGAAATAAATTGGCAAAAAATACGGAGATGGTTAAAACTCCTTGGATTATAACATCACATATGTCGTACGAAGACTATCAAAAGCTGAATAAGAAAGAATTATCACTCTTGTTCAATCAAACACGCATATATATATATATATATATATATATATATATATATATATATATTATATATATATGTATATATATATATATATATATATATATATATATTTATTTATTTATTTGTGTTATAATTAAATAATTCCAGGCGGAAATCCGGGTATGAGAGCTCGAATAACATCAAATATAATAACACGAAATTACATAATTGTCGATTCAATAATTAATTTCAACCTTGCGTTTTTTTCAAGCATCCCTCCAGACAATGACATTTTTGAGACTGACGGTACCCGATGTCGGGGTACGTAGACACATGCGCACATTATATATATATATATATATATATATATATATATATATATATATATATATATATAATATGCGCATGTGTCTACGTACCCCGATATCGGGTACTGTCCGCTTATCGCCTCAATTTCAGTAATTCTGCTTTAGAAAATAATGAATCCGTAGATCCTAACTAAATCGATGGAAAGTATTAAATAGCTAGTATCCTTTCTGTCAGAGAGGGGTAATGTTTCATTAAATATTGCTACGTTTGTAATGTTAAACTCGACTCAAGAGAAATTCGATATTTTGTGTGAATCAAGGAGGACCCATGCGGACTTCTACTTCAAATCCTGAACCCGTTATTAACTTTTTCCTTTTACTTCTTCTTTTGTTATGAATTAAATGACATTGTATTTCTTTTTTATTGATTGCATATACGAACGCAAACCTCACGATCATTTTGCATACACCTTTGATCAAAAAGAAAATATAAATATTCACGTTACTTAACTAATGTCCTTTCATAATATATGATTATATGTATAGTCTTAGTTCAAAACTATAAAATAAGTCATTGAACAAGCTAACAGCGTAGAAGACTAGCGATATATATATATATATATATATATATATATATATATATATATATATGTATATGTATATATCTATATATGTATATATATACATATAGGTATATGTATTTATACATGTGTATATATTATATATATATATATATATATATATATATATATATATATATGATATATATAAGGCGCGGAAAAAGACACGTATAGGAAATCATATATATATATTACAAAAATTAGAATATCAAATATGATAACATCGTCTTTGAAACGATCGTACGCCAGACTATTGTTCACATTGAATGTCTGAAACTGTAATAAGTAATATTATGACTTTTTGAACATATAAATCTTACTCAGGATATATATATATATATATATATATATATATATATATATATATATATATATATATATATATATATGAGTTACTAATGCATATGTATAAGTATAAGTTTGTCTAAATAAGAACATTAAATATGAGTCCGTATCGTCTGTTAAACGATCGGACCCCAGCCAATTGCTGACATTGAATACTTAGAACTATATTAGATAATGGTATACATTTTTGAATTTATTTATTTTTCACTGATCATTATATGTATATATATATATACAAATATATATATATATATGTATATATATGTATATATATATATACATGTATATATATGTATATATAGATTTATACATATATAAATATGTATATATACATATGTATATATATGTATATACATATGTATATTTGTATGTATATATATACATATGTATATACATATGTATATATATATATATAGATACATATATATATACATATTAGTTACTATTGTTTTATAAGTATTAGTAGGTTTGTATCAATGAAGAAAGTTTGTACTGCCCACTTGCAAAATGTTTATTAATTATAATCTGATTAATTATATAGAAAAGTAAAAAAATCTGAAAAGTACATTTCAATAAATGAAAGGCTGAGAAGTATATTAGATGAACGGCTTCTGAATAGCTAATTTTTATAATGACAAAAAATGTGTCTTTAATTACTTGCTCACTTTCAAAAGACCACACAGAAAAGAGTAAAGAGTACACTCATTACCACACACACGTACTATTAAAATTATGAAAATACATTTTAGAAAACTGCATACATATACATTTCTACATAAATATTTTAGTTTTTATAGAAATGTACATGCTCATCGTGAAATCGGCAGTAATAATGCGAGGTGGATATAAACATGATTGGGACATCAAAACACAACACATAATTAGACACACGTCCACCCAATGTATATATATATATATATATATATATATATATATATATATATATATATATGTATGTATATATATATATGTATATATAAGTATATATACGTATATATGTGTATATATATGTATATGTATATATATACATATAAATATATATATATATATATATATGTATATATATATGTATATATATATCTATGTATATATATGTATATATATATGTATATATATCATACATATATGCATATATAGTCATATATATGTGTATATACATGTATATGCATATATATGTATATATCTATGTATATGTATATATGTATATATATATGTGTATATATATGTGTATATATGTACATATATATCCATATATATATATATATGTATATAAATATATGTATACGTATGTGTATATATGCACACATATATGTATATATATATATATATATGTATATATATGGATATATATATATGTAGTTATACATGTATATATATATATATATATTATAAGCATATATATACGTATGTATATATATATATGTATATATGTATATATATGTATATATATATGTATATATATATGTATATGTACGTATATGTATATATAGATATGCATATATAAATGTATATATATGTATATATATACGTATATATTTATATATATGTGCGTATACATATATACGTATACATATATATTTATATATATATATATGCATGTATATATGTGGGTATATATATATGTATATATATATATGTATACGTATATATATGTATATATATATGTATATCTATGTATGTATATATATATGTATGTATATATAGTAATATATATATATATATGTATATATATATATATATATATATTAGTCTTGACATAAACATGTTTTACTTTTGCTTTAAAATTAGTAACATTTGTGAGCATATGTTCTTTCGAATACTCGTCTATACGCAGTAACGTATGATCGATATAGAAGTTTTAGAGACTATCATTCAGAATAAATAACTCTTTGATTTATCTTGGATTCATACACAACAACTTTTATCGCAATTCTATCTCTTTCCCAATTGATGTTACCATAACATTAAAGTTTGACAAGTTTAATATTAATTTGAATAAATGCCTCTTATCGAATTATCATAATTTACACTAATTAATTTCCCATGATATGCTGAATATTTAATATTTGTTTTCACTGGAAGAACATTTGAAAAACAAATTTCAGCAACCATTTTTTCTAGCATCATCCTCAAATGATGTAAACAAAATTACAGAAACAATGGATATGTGTCCAGTTGAAACAGGCATGGTTGATTAATATTTTGTGAGCCATTTTTAAGGCCCAACAAAGAGACAGTATTCCAGATCAAGTATTTGGTAGGATCAATGCCGAAAATCATTCAAGCAGTAAATCTGACCGAAGCGCGTTACTTTTGGTGTATCACATATTTTACCCCATTGTTTGTTATTAAATAAGCAATTAAATGTGACACGGTATGTTTTATATTTTGAATAATAAATATAACTAGCGGGACCCTGTGGAAATTCCACAGTGTTTTCTACATCAATCTGTATAATTTACTGTTAATAATATTATCCGGTGGCTAGAAATATGCACATATTTTACTCACAAAAATCTTGCGTGACAGAATGGAAGTATATATATTTATTTATATTACTCGGTTGCCGGGGCAAAAGCTGTCTCTTCACTAAATCTTCTTAAATAGGAGTGTCAGATCGTGATACAAAATAAATAACACACACTCTATCGTATTAATATATAAATAATAATAATAATAATAATAATAATAATAATAATAATAATAATAATAATAAGAAGAAGAAGAAGAAGAAGAAGAAGAAGAAGAAGAAGGAGAAATTTTAAATATTAAAAAATAAAATAAATAAATAAATAAATACATACCGTAAGCCTGAAACCGGCCCATTTGGTAAGCGTTTCCGCTAATGAAACGGGATACCAGAGTTCTATCCTCGGTTGAGTCATAGCAAAGACTAAAACAAACATTGCTAAAACTCTCAGTATTATAAGGTCAGGATCAAGGACAATGAAGCAGTCCTGGGGAAAGAGTGGCGCCCTCCCCTACATCTGGGGTTAGCCGCTAATGTAAAGAGATCCTCTACTGTAATCGGACAATTTAGCCTTTTATAAAGTCTGAAATTAGCGACCACCTCACCTAAAATAAGCGAACGCCATTTTTGTTTGACGAATTTGACAATATAACTAAATAAATATTTGAAATAAAAAAAATTAATTTCTCAGATGTTAACTATACAATATCATTGCCCTTGTCTTATTTTTACGTATCTATTTGGTACTTTGTTACATTGGGACCCGGGCTAACTTTGACCCTGACCCTAACTTTAACCCTAACCCCCAATGACCCTGAACTTTATAGGTAACCCTACCCCCCTCCCTGACCCTAACCCTAACGACGGGGGCAAAGTTAGCGCGGGTCCCAATCTAACAAAGCACCATCTATTTGTTAGTAAGTTACGCTTGTTTTATTATGAGCACCCCTCGGATAAGAGTGAAATATTTTTAAAAAATTAATAATTTGCATTCAAATAACGCGTGTACGATGGACACTCTACTAAAAAGGGTTGATATACCGTAAAAACTGGCAGGCTTCCGAAAGAAAACGAAATTATGCTTGTTACTTTTTTTTCGATTAGATTTTCTTTTTTCTTTTGCTTTGAATCACGACTTTCCTCACTTTCGTTTTTGTTAATTTTTTTTTACTTTTTGCGATTTATTTATTTGTTTTTATTGCGTTTTCACTTTTCAATTACGTTTATTCTCTCTCTCTCTCTCTCTCTCTTTCTCTATCTTCTCCCTCTATCTCTCTCTTACGAACACAAACTTTCTCTTTCTTTCGTACGCGCTCTCTGTGTTTCACTGAAAAAAAAAAGGAATTCCACAGTGTTTTCTACATCAATCTGTATAATTTACTGTTAATAATATTATCCGGTGGCTAGAAATATGCACATATCTTACTCACCAAAATTTTGCGTGACGGGTGGAAGTATATATATATTTATTATATTACTCGGTTGTCGGGGTAAAAGCTGTCACTTCAGCAATCACTATCGGTCGCGACTCCCCTCCCCCGTTGTCAGGGGCAAAAGTAAATACTAAATCTTATTAAATGGGAGTGTCAGATCGTGACACAAAATAAGAAACTTAACTTCTCAGATGTTAACTATACAATATCATTGTCATTGTCTTATTTTTTACGTCTCTATTTGGTAGTTTGTTACATTGGGACCTGGGCTAACTTTGGCCCTGACCCTAACTTTAACCCTAACCCGCAATGACCCTGAACTTTATAGCTAACCCTAACCCCTCACTGACCCTAACCCTAACGACGGGGTCAAAGTTAGCGCGGGTCCTAATGTAACAAAGCACTTTCTATTTGTTAGTAAGTTTACTTTTTGCGATTTATTTATTTGTTTTTATTGCGTTTTCACTCTTTCTCTATCCCCCCTCCCTCTCTTACGAACACACACTCTCTCTTTCTTTCGACCGCGCTCTCGGTGTTTCATTGAGAATAAAAAACAAAAAAAATATTGCTTATTGTCCGTTCAAAACATTTAAAAAATAAATACTGATCCCTTACCATCCAAAAATAATAAATAAATGTTTTAACACTTTAAGAAGTGGTGCAAATAAAAAATAAATACTTAGTTCAAACTATCATTGAAAAAAAACATTGCTTAACGTCCGTTCAAAAAACAAACAAAAAAAAACTAATAGACATGCCCTAAAAACGCCAAAATAAAAAACAAAAAATAGTTTTAAGCAACACAAAAAAGTACTTTTTGACCAGGTGATTAAAAAAAATGTATTATTTCTTCCCCATCCCCTCGAAATGTAGAAAAAAAACGTAGCGGTTGATTGGGATCGAACTATAAACCAGTCGGGCCAAAGACAAAATTACTACGTCGCTTACCGTTGCGCTAAAGGGAAATAATTAAAACATAATGCAAAAAGTAGACTAATTAAATGTTGTTAATAATCTAGGTGCGGCACGCATGCGCAGAGTGTTTGCCGGAAGCGTGACACACGTACGTACACCTTAGCGTATTAATATATACTAGCGGGACCCTGTGGAAATTCCACAGTGTTTTCTACATCAATCTGTATAATTTACTGTTAATAATATTATCCGGTGGCTAGAAATATGCACATATTTTACTCACAAAAATTTTGCGTGACGGAATGGAAGTATATATATTTATTTATATTACTCAATTGCCAGGGCAAAAGCTGTCTCTCCCAACTAAATCTTCTTAAATAGGAGTGTCAGATCGTGACACACAAAATAAATAACACACTCTATCGTATTAATATATAAATAATAATAATAATAATAATAATAATAATAATAATAATAATAATAATAATAAGAAGAAGAAGAAGAAGAAGAAGAAGAAGAAGAAGAAGAAATTTTAAATATTAAAAAATAAAATAAATAAATAAATAAATAAATAAATAAATACCGTAAGCCTGAAACCGGCCCATTTGGTAAGCGTTTCCGCTAATGAAACGGGATACCAGAGTTCTATCCTCGGTTGAGTCATAGCAAAGAAAAAACAAACATTGCTAAAACTCTCAGTATTATAAGGTCAGGATCAAGGACAATGAATCAGTCCTGGGAAAAGAGTGGCGCCCTCCCCTACATCTGGGGTTAGCCGCTAATGTAAAAAGATCCTCTACTGTAATCGGACAATTTAGTCTGAAATTAGCGACCACCTCACCTAAAATAAGCCAACGCCATTTTTGTTTGACGAATTTGACAATATAACTAAATAAATATTTGAAATAAAAAAATTAATTTCTCAGATGTTAACTATACAATATCATTGCCCTTGTCTTATTTGTACGTCTCTATTTGGTACTTTGTTACATGGGGACCCGGGCTAACTTTGACCCTGGCCCTAACTTTAACCCTAACCCCCAATGACCCTGAACTTTATAGGTAACCCTACCCCCCTCCCTGACCCTAACCCTAACGACGGGGGCAAAGTTAGCGCGGGTCCCAATCTAACAAAGCACCATCTATTTGTTAGTAAGTTACGCTTGTTTTATTATGAGCACCCCCCGGATAAGAGTGAAATATTTAAAAAAATTAATAATTTGCATTCAAATAACGCGTGTACGATGGACACTCTACTAAAAAGGGTTGATATACCATAAAAATTGGCAGGCTTCCGAAAGAAAACGAAATTATACTTGTTACTTTTTTTTTCGATTAGATTTTCTTTTTTATTTTGCTTTGAATCACGACTTTCCTCACTTTCGTTTTTGTTAAAAATTTTTTAAACTTTTTGCGATTTATTTATTTGTTTTTATTGCGTTTTCACTTTTCAATTACGTTTATTCTCTCTTTCTCTCTTTCTATCTTCTCCCTCTATCTCTCTCTTACGAACACAAACTTTCTCTTTCTTTCGTACGCGCTCTCTGTGTTTCACTGAAAAAAAAAAGAAATTCCACAGTGTTTTCTACATCAATCTGTATAATTTACTGTTAATAATATTATCCGGTGGCTAGAAATATGCACATATCTTACTCACCAAAATTTTGCGTGACGGGATGGAAGTATATATATTTATTATATTACTCGGTTGTCGGGGTAAAAGCTGTCTCTTCAGCAATCACTATCGGTCACGACTCCCCTCCCCCGTTGTCAGGGGCAAAAGTAAATACTAAATCTTATTAAATGGGAGTGTCAGATCGTGACACAAAATAAGAAACTTAACTTCTCAGATGTTAACTATACAATATCATTGTCATTGTCTTATTTTTTACGTCTCTATTTGGTAGTTTGTTACATTGGGACCTGGGCTAACTTTGGCCCTGACCCTAACTTTAACCCTAACCCCCAATGACCCTGAACTTTATAGCTAACCCTAACCCCTCACCCTAACGACGGGGTCAAAGTTAGCGCGGGTCCTAATGTAACAAAGCACCTTCTATTTGTTAGTAAGTTTACTTTTTGCGATTTATTTATTTGTTTTTATTGCGTTTTCACTCTTTCTCTATCCCCCCCCCCCCCTCCCTCTCTTACGAACACACACTCTCTCTTTCTTTCGACCACGCTCTCGGTGTTTCACTGAGAAAAAAAACAAAACAAACATTGCTTATTGTCCGTTCAAAACATTTAAAAAATAAATACTGGTCCTTACCATCCAAAAATAATAAATAAATGTTTTAACACTTTAAGAAGTGGTGCAAATAAAAAATAAATACTTAGTTCAAACTATCATTGAAAAAAAAAAACATTGCTTAACGTCCGTTCAAAAAACAACAACAACAAAAAATGATAGACATGCCCTAAAAACGCCAAAATAAAAAACAAAAAATAGTTTTAAGTAACACAAAAAAGTACTTTTTGACCAGGTGATTAAAAAAAATGTATTATTTCTTCACCTTCCGCTCGAAATGTAGAAAAAAAAACTTCGCGGTTGGTTGCGATCGAACTATAAACCAGTCGGGCCAAAGACAAAAATACTACGACGCTTACCGTTGCGCTAAAGGGAAATAATTAAAATATAATGCAGAAATTAGGCTAATTAAATGTTGTTAATAATCTAGGTGCGGTACGCATGCGCAGAGCGTTTGCCGGAAGCGGTACACACGTACGTACACCTTAGCGTATTAATATATAGATATTATGATTAATGACAGTAAGAAAAGTAGATATATCTTTGCTAAACATAATATATTCCAAGGTCATACTGAAATCAAGTCTTTTTGGAGAAAGTGAGTGATATGCGTGTCGTACAAGTGCACAACACCCAAAGCTATATGTACACCTACAATGCTAAAGAGTAGAACATGCACTTTTGGTATACTTTTTAACCACCAGTATCTCTCGCTTTCTCAAATATTTCGAAAAAAATAGTAATTAAAAATGAAACAAATACACTAGCAACCCATCAGGACAATTTTAGCGAGAAATATACATAGCGGCAGTGAAGAGAAATAAATAAAATAAAACTCTAAAAGATGCAACCATCATCAACTTTTAGTATATATGTATATATATATATATATATATATATATATATATATATAAACAACAATATTCATAAATCAATATTAATTATTTTTATACCTACAGACATCGATGTTTCATGCTAACGCAATCTTCAGTGTAAGAACTAATTCTCAACGGTCGGTGGGCGCGAACCCCGAACACAAATCGCCACTGATTCGTAGTCGAGGATCTTATCCATCGGCCATAGCCAATTAGTTTGTAAATATAGAGGAATGTTAAATGTGAATAGCGGATCGGCGACTAGATACCAAACAGTATAGAGTGATCTACGAAACGGCGTTCGGATCGTGCATATAGCTATTTGCACTGCTTGTTATTAAAGTTACTCGAGAGTGGCCAGCCTTTGTGAGAGGGGGCTGATAAACAATAATATTTATAAATAAATATTAATTATTTTAATACCTACAGATATATATATATATATATATATATATATATATATATATATATATATATATATATATATATGTTATGGTGTGATGGTTATCTACTAAACTTGTGACTATACTGACCCGTCTAGAAATGACGTATAGAGGAGCCTACGATGAAGGACGAGAATCCCTTCTGTAAATACTATACTGTACTTCTGCAAATACAAACTCTTGTAAATGTACCACAGTTCTGTCTTATTTATTATCGGCCATTTGAAACAGAAAACTGGCGACAAAGAACCGAGACCTATTCGAATACAACATGACCCGGGTTTATTTCGCACACAACTTTGTAGTAATAACGAAGGTCAAAAGAAACGCAGATAACTCTGTCCGTAGATCACAACGTCCTCTGTCAACTTCCAAAGCAGATCTCATCGTTCGTCACACGTGCACTTACTTTGCACTGACCCGTTTTAAGACGGTAAGAGACCCGCTTTTATTATACTAAGGCACACTTAATTTGCATGCGTGCAGCGTGACTTCGCGAGACTCTGCGTGAACCGTACGTAATAAAGGTTCATGGACGCCATGTTGAATTCTTTTCTTTTATCCGCAGCGCACAGGACAGACAAACACGAGGACGTTTCGCAGGTAAGCCTCCTTCATGTTCCCCACACACACTAGCAGCGATAATTCGGACCCATGTCGGATATAACATAACAATTACTACAACTGACGAATATGGATGAAAAAAAAATATATACGTACACAGTTACAAATCACATTTTAAAAAGCTATATTAGAATTGTTATAAGTGACGAAGCTGAAAATATCAGGAAATGTGTGCGGACAACAATGTTAAATACAAATATAAAGCTAGAACTTGATCCGGCTGTCAATAAACGTGGACAACTAATGAAAAACCATCTATGATGAGAATGAGCAAGATACCTAAAAACGTCACTGGTGAACAAATGACATTTGAAGACGAGCTTAATTAAAAACTCGAATAATCTTTCAGGTGCAGACTGAATAGAAACCATTAATTATCGAATAAGCTCATACACTATTTCTGTGAAAATGTTGAAACATTAAATAGCGAAGCAAAGAGACTAAGGAAATAATTAAAAGGTATATTTACGGAAGTGTAGCTCTGTTGGATTAGTAGTTCAATTAAGACCTAATATTAAAACAGTTTTTTTAAAAAGAAAACAAATATTCCATAAAATAAAAAGATTCTACAGCAAAAGGTATTTTGAAAATAAAAAGGTATCCTTACATCAGCATTATTTTTGACGCACTGCAATTCAGATCATATGTATTTAAGAATATAGGGCTAGGTATAAGTCTGTGTAATGTGGGGTATATTTAGTTTAAGTTAGTTTAATTAGTAGGGGAGGAAGAGGGATTGGATGCGCTTTCGTAAAATTTAAGATACGTCTCATTTTTTATGGAATTTCAACAATAGGGATTAGACGTCAATTACTAAATATTCCCTAAATTCTAGCTACTTTTGAGTATTTGTAAATGGTATTTTTGGCGACATTTAATGTGTGCAGTCAGTAACAGTACACGTTCAATCTAATGGTCAAGTCTGTGCAAACGTAAAAACCTTTCCAGCAAATGGAAAGCATAACCTTCTTTTAGTGAAGTCCTGCTTTTGTTTGTGGTGTACCCACCGGTTCATTCTATCGTACATTACGTGTTCTATTGTTAAATCATTGTTGCTACTGACGCAGCTTGTACGGCAGTGGAGCCTGCATATTACAGAAACAAGAAAACGGATTTCTAAAACCAATTGCTAACGCTTCTTGTACATAACTTAATCAAGAATAAAGTTACTAACAAACCGAGAAGAAATCATGTAGTATTATTTTTGCAGTCAGAAGATGTCATCGATTTGTTCAAAGAAGACATTTTGTGTTACACACCTACCATACACAACTGCTAACGATTTATATGTAAAAAAAAACACAACAAATTCATACTAAAAGCAGACCGTAGAAATGATGTATCATCTTCCTCAATTATAAAATTGAGTTTCTCTCATCGTCAAAAATTAGTAATGCAGACTGGTTATCTAGACCTTGAAGGCACAGTGATTGACTTCCTACCAACTTAGGTCGAAGTAAAAATACATTATGTAAAACCATTATAGAGCTTCCGATGAAACTAAAAAAAATACAAGCAGAGGCGAAAGCGTACAATTTTTTTTAAACATAAAAAATAAAATTAAATAAAAACACTGACAACTCTTTGAACTGCATTCAATCTGTTATAAAGTAGTGATGTACGAATATCGAGTGATTATCCCTGCAGAATTATAGTCACTCAAGAATTTGGAGAATGAAATATCTCATCAGAAACAAAGTGTATTGAACAAGTTTGGAACAAATCCATTGAAAAGCATGTAACCTTATGCCAAATTGTTATCTAGCAGCAGAGATATTTTGTATGATGTTTGGACCCTGAAAGGAAAATTACCGACCGTGGTTTAAGATTCACATGTATTTTGCCGGGCGTAATAGTGGCTGACTGTTTCTCAAAATTGCCAGAAATTACCAGAAATATTAAAATGCAAAAAACAACCACGAAAGTTACCATTACTTTTGTACATTAATTTTTCACTCGATTTAGGGTCGTTCATTGTATGTTAACAGACAACATAACGCAATTTACATCTAGTAAATTTAAACTATTCTGTAAACAAATTGTAATAGACATTATACGATCGTGCCGTACCATGTATATATATATATATATATATATACATTCATACATACATACATATATATATATATATATATATATATATATATATATATATATATATATATATATATATTTATATTTATATATATATATATATATATATATATGTATGAATGTATATATATATATATGAATGTATATATATATATATGCATGCATATATGTGTATATATGTGTGTATATATATATACATATATGTGTATGAATGTATATATATATATATATGTGTGTATATATATACATATGTATATATATGTATGTATATATGTATATATGTGTATATATGTGTGTATATATATGTATATACATATGTATGTATATATAAATACATATATATGTTCATTTATACATATATATATATGTATATTAATGTGTGTGTATATATATATATATATATATATATATATATATATATATATATATATATATATATATACGCGTGTAGGTGTAAAATACGTCATTTTCTGCTTTTTCTCATAACTACCTGCCTTACATTACTGAACGAGCACTGTTGTTCACAACGAAATAGAGTGGGCATGCATATTCAGATTTCTTTAATCTCACACCATTTATTATCTACGGCTCATAGCTAGATTTTTGGGCGATTTCCCCCGTCCTACTCGTCAAGTCAATCGGCATGTTCTTGGCCCTTTGGCTAGGATCAAAGTGTAGTATCTGTTCCGATGGATACTGTACCCCATAGACTGGTATTGTCTTGGCCTTCGGGGCTTGATTCCGCCGGTCTATGGGTGTTGTCCTGTGCAGTTCTAGGTGGTCAGCCCTCCCAGGCTTTGCCTCCCCTCTTTGGGGAGGAGTAAGTTTAGAGCTTACTGCCTGAGGCGCCCCTACCGGGGAATGCCGACGGGGCTGCTCAGGCCATTTTAAAACCCCATTTTCCCGACCCGACCCTGGTTCACATCTTACTTGTGGAGTAAGATAAACACTGGCCTTGTGCCTAACTCCTGGAGAGGAGTAAATCAATACTCGTCAAGTCCATCATTTTTGCTTGCCCTAATCGTTGGACTCGGACAAGTGATATTTCTCACTCCCTTTAAATAAAATATATTTTTATTATAATGTTCTAAAATACTCCCTGACCTTGCACATACCAATATATATATATATATATATATATATATATATATATATATATATATATATATATATATATTTGTAGAATACACAATATATTTGAGTAGAATGTTGTCAGGCATCTGGGGGCCTCCACAGTGAATGGATGGGATTCAGCTGATTGTCGAGTTGGGCAAGTGTATTTACGGCGATGTGGCACCAGAGCAGCCAGCTCATCGGAGCACAACCCATTTAAGTATTTTTTAAACAAACACAAAGTTACAACATTGCGGCGATGGGACAGGCGCTGAAGCTTTGTGGATAGTGAGGGACCTATTAAGTTTACGACTCTTTTTTTGGACCTTGTCTAAGAGGGAGAAAATAGTGGATGATGGACTAACCCATATATGGCATCAATACTCCATGCATGACGGATGGTCACTTTGTAGAGATATATGATACTGTCAGGCGTGAGAAATTTACTAGCACGTCAGAGGGAGTCCACCTTCTTTACTGCAGCCTTGCCAATGTCTTCAATGTATGTGTTCCAATTCATGTTACCTTTGAAGCTTAGGCCGAGGAGTTTTAATGTTGCATTCTCAGGTAAGGTGATATTTGCAATAACAATCGGTGGTTGAAGAGGTTTTTGTAGTTATTGAAGGAAAGGAGAATTGTCTTTCTAGCATTAAAAATTACCTACCATTTATGACCCTAATCCACTACAGTCGAGAGGTCATTTCCTAATGATTCAGCAATTGTCTTGGATATGATCGCGTCCGTTTTACCCACATTTCTAGAGTAAGCGTGCTCTATTCAGAAAATATACCTATCTAAGACTCAATGTTATCAGGGTAGTCGTTTATGAAAATCAGGAGCAATGAAGGTCCAAGGATAGATTTCTGGTTTACACAAAGATGTGTGTCATTTCAGAGATGACCGTTAGGATATCCGCAGTAGATCGTGCTTGACTAAATCCATACTTGTGGTCAGAAAGTCGTGTAGCATAAACTAAGTGCCGCACTATATATATATATATATATATATATATATATATATATATATGTGTGTGTGTGTGTGTGTGTGTGTGTGTGTGTGTGTGTGTGTGTGATTTTGTGAAGGCTTACCAAAGAATTCTTTTCAGGACACCAATGATCACCATTAAATATATTGTTTCTAACAAATATTATTTATTCAAATTAAATGTTTTTTCCTACACATGTTTCATTACCAAGCAGGTACTTGCTTGACAGATCATCAGGGAAATTAAATGTCTGGAATAAGGATTTCAACTGCCGACAATACACAATATGGCGTTGCAATACTTTAGTTCAATTAAGAAAGAAGAGGAACAAAATAAAAATAAAAGTTATAATTAAAAAACAAGAAAGAACAACGATAAAAATAGAAAGTCCTAGAAAATGTCTTAGAAAAGTCGCTTGTGCATTATTTCTGCCACCAAGCCAACAAGAAAATAATCGGTCCCAAAAAAACAAAAAAAAAACGGAACAATGTGCGATAATACACTTTCACGTCGGGCGGCACAATGATGAAGAAATCCCCCCCCCCCCCCGAAAAAAAAAAAAAAAAACCATTCAAGACCGCTCACAAGTTACCATTCCAATCCAATGATAGTATAGGAATTCTAAATCTAATTCATCACAAGGAAAAGGAAACATAAATGTTCGTCCGGAATGCCAGCGGTCAGACGAGCCTTTTTAAATATATAACTATTCACTGCTGGTCGCGGATATATATATATATATATATATATATATATATATATATATATATATATATATATATATATAGAGAGAGAGAGAGAGAGAGAGAGAGAGAGAGAGGCGACCAGTAGTGAATAGTTATATCTCTATGCTGACGAGTCCCAATTGGAGGAGGACGCGTATACGCGCATAGATAATAAACAAAACAGATATTTATCATTTATTACCCCTAGAAGACCCCATAGATGGGCACTGTAAGTGTAGTCTTTACACAGCATGTAGTCGCTAGCTATAAATGCAGCGTTCATTTCATTAAATCGAAGGCTCTCTTGACGTCAAGCCGCATAATAAGTATTACAATTATCATTGTTTATCTAGTTATTCAGCGGTTCCCGTGTGGGTCTAAATGCCGGAATTTAACTATTCAGCGGTGACCGTGGGTGTTTAGATGTCGGGATTTGATTGTAACATACTCGGAGCCCGGGGTTTCGAATCACGCGACCAGTAGTGAATAGTTATATCTTTATGCTGACGAGTCCCGATTAAAGGACGAAACATATACGTACATAGACAATAAACAAAATCAATATTTATAATTTGTAGCCCCTAGAAAAACACCTAGATGGCCACCGTAAGTGGAGTATTTACACAGCATGGCGTCGCTATATATGAATTCATCGTTCGTTTCATTAAGTCGAACGCTCTCTTTACGTCAAGCCGTAGAATAAGTGTTAAACCTATCAGTGTTTGTCTAGCTATTCAGCCGTGGCCGTGTAGGTCTACATGTGGGAATTTGAGTCGTAACATATTATATAATATATTATATATATATATATATCAATAACTTGAGTTCTTTTAATAGGGATACCAATGATATGAATAATAGATCTGTTCTCACACTGTTATTAAGAAACTCATAAAAATATTAGATATGCCATAAGATGGTCTAATTTGAAAAAAAAAATCACAATAATATGAGCCCAGCTTTTAAATTACTTAATTATGCATTTCCAATAGAGTTAGAATAGTTCGATTTAACAACATAATACTATATCTTAAATTAAGTTAACAGCATGTACACTTAAAAAGGTATATACATACCCACTTTATAAAGTATTTTCGTATGGCTAATACAATTTATAAATACATATTCTTCATACAACCACACTATATATCTACCTTAATTCATATAACCCCGTCCTTGTAACACTTTTGACTCGTTCTACAGATGTTATCATTAAATCATACCAATAATTATATCCTCGTTTTTTTTCATTTTTTTCTTTAAGATGTCTTGAAGAATATGGCACATCTTAATTTATAATTTTATTCGTGTACACATTATATATATATATATGTATATATATATATAAATATAGATTGACGAAGAGTGATACACATGCACGAATGTCCAAATTTATTTCAAACTTCGATTGTTCAATGCAAGGTATATTCTGTAATAAAATTATGTTTATTATTATTTCCTTAAGCCAAGGTTTTTCAAAGATCGAGATCTTATCAGAGGAATTATACAGATAGATAAGTTGGCAATAGATAAGCCAAAATTCAACATTTGGAAAAATATTAAGAAAATGATGGGTGAAAAAAGTTCCTGTAATAAGATATTTGGTTCGTCCAGGTGGTAATTGTCCGCCGATAAGGTGTCCAATGGAAGGAAGTTTCGATGGAGAAGAAACACTTTCGTGGAGGCATCACAGAAAGGCATTCAAAATGAAGTAAATCCTATGGTAAAAATTGAGTTCAAGTCGTAGATGGAGCGCACTTAAACGGAATTAAAATTAAGAAATCTGGCTATTTAAAAACAATGCTTCCTCGGCCAGGAAACGAGTCGTAAGCGAATGACATTAGCAATGGAAAATTGAAGTAGTTCTGAGAAAAGAAGCCCTAAGTTAAAAGCAAGGTCACATTAGGAGGTGGGAAGGAAAGAGGAAGGTGGGGTAAATGGTAGGAAGGTTAAGTGAAAAAGCCATGACAGCTGATGGAAAAAGGAGAGGGGGAGTGAAGGGGGGTTCTAGAATAAAGTTATTTTTGGCATATGCTAAGTCCGATGACAGTAGAGATTGGTCGTGGTTTAGAATTTAGATCGATTTAGGTCAATTGAGTGCATTTATTATTTGAAAAAGAAGAAAAGGGGGTGGAGCCGTGATTAAAGACGGGTTTAGGGCGAGAGACAATAATAATTTCGAAATTAAAAGAAAAAAGGGTGTTCGATGGGAAAAAGATGGGGTTTCAAAGAATGGGAATCAGTAGTTTAAATTTTGAAAAATTACTAAGCCGGGCAGAGATAGTGTTATATATTTAAAAGATTTAAAAGTACTGCAGATTTTAAAAGGGATTCCCAGTTGGTTAAGAGTATGATTAAATAAGACCAGCCCAAAAGTAAAGTTGGAAAATTAAATAAAAAATCAGATAAAAATAAATATGTAAGAAAAGCTAAATGTATAATTAGACATTTAGTCTGTCCCACTTAATCAAATTAAAATGTAGGGTTGGGGATCAATTTGGGGAAAAAGTTAAACCGCATGTAACAATTGATATCAGTTATGAGTATTCTAGGGTAGGGTTAGGTTGAATCATGTAAAATGTAAGTGTATCACTAGTACGTTGAGGTTATGGATAGCTTAATAGGGGAAGCAAATGGATACATTGAAGGGGTATCTTAGGAGCGTAGTTAAAAGAGAGATAAATGAAAAACTTCAATGAAGATATAGTCGGTGGATAGGAGCATATACAGGGTCGATGTAGTTGATACAAGGGAGATAAAATAAAAAGCATGAAAGGAATGGAAGGAATAGAAGAGTGTATGCGAGGGTTGGCAAATAGAAAAGAAGAAAATGAAAGGAAAAAGGAATTATAGTGTAGAGTAGGAATAATGGTATTTAAGTTAGGGCGGTTAAGGGTCGGTGGGTGTAGGGAGAGTAATGTTAGTTTTCAAAATACAATAAGTGCTATGGGTTAATATAGTTATTAGGAGTACTAGGGAGGATATGTTATGTTTTGGGATGGTTATTTGTAAGATTAGAGGAGTTAAGAGATAAAGATAAACAAATTAACAAATATTAGAGTTTATAAATTAGTCTAATGCTAGAAAAGGGGTTGTTGGTTGGGAGGAGGGGTGTCAGGAGGGGTTATGAAATTAATGTATTTAAATTTTCGTTTGTGCCTGCAATTTGAGATGAGCTCATTTTTAGATTTAATAATGTTTAAGCATGTAGGTGCTATGGCTATCATAAATGTTTCTAGTGTAAATAGTTGGCAGAAAATGGATCATGGAGAATTAGATCTTTTTAATATAGTCCAACGTAATGAGTAGGGTATGTTATTAATGTTATTTTTTTAGTAGATTAGATAGAGAGGTGCTAGTGGTATTGTTATTATTGTGTTTGAAAGAGTAGATATGGTTTGCGATTCGGGTCTTAATGGGGAAGGCGCTTTCCCAATATAAGTGTGTATTTTGTAAGGGGTTGTTGTTGTAGTATTTGTGTTATTTATAGTATCGGGGATGTTCTGGGTTTGTATGCTCAAGTTCTGGGCCAAATTTAAGTCGGGATTGTTAGTTGGAGAAGATGAGATATTTTGAGGGGTGAGGTCAGAACTGTTATTAGTTAGTGTGGGTTGTTGGTTAGTGTGAGAGGTGTTATTTAGGGGTTCGTTTGCTACAGGGAGTTTTATAAGGGGAGGGATGTATGCTGTGTGGGGAATTTGTGTGTTTGAATTGGTTTGCACCATGGTGTTATTATACACATCATCTTTATTATTTTAACCTCCATATATATTTTTCTTGCAAGTTATATTTCTCTCTCTAATTCTATAGATTTGACTTTTAATCTTTCTTACGTATTATTCTTTTCATTTACTTATTTACACTTTAGTGGCATTACGCGAAACTCCAACTCTGTATATATAGCGTTTTGAAAAGAGTGTTTACAATGTGTTTAATCTTTAACAGTGCTTGGTCATCCTCGAACTTATTCATCAGAAATCACCTTAGAACTCTCAAATAGCAATTTAAATGAGTTTGACATCATGCAAGCAACGTATAATCCTTGCTTTCTTTTCGTGTTCGTACGTCAAAATGTTTGTCCGAATAAAACTGTTATATATTTTGTTACAAACTGCGCTTAAATTATAATACATGCAAATATTTTTAAAATCATGCAAATATTGCAAGATAAATCAAAATTGTAATAGTGAGTCAAAACATCAATAATTATTTTTCTAACAAACTGATATTTTCAATAATGTTTCTATTAAAAAAACATTGTATAGCATTACTAGATGAATCAATTAAGAATTCATGTTTTTCCCAAGATTATTAAGATATACATAACTACAATAACTTGATTAGAATTCGAACCCGGCATAGCTGTTTTGCTCGAATTTGGACTGCATAAATAAACCTCGTAATAGAGACACCTTAAACAATTTGGTATGAACTAGTCAGTGTCTTTTCACTGAAAATGATCAGAGGCATTGTATATATATTAATACCACGACACATCAATACTCGTTTAAAGGGTGTCTAATGGTTTAACAATATCTCTATTTATATAGAGTAATGTATGTGTATGTGTTTATATATTTGTGTGTGCAGGAATACTGATGAACACATTTACATTATGATTTCTTGTACAAAGTTGCCAGACCCATGGGTTCGTAATCTGGGATATATTTAGTTTGATTTAGTTTCATATTTAGTTTGATTTAGTTAAAATGCGCTTGAACACCTGCGTTACAATTAACATGCCTCCGATTTTTTTGCGGGATGTTATCACTACTTCTGAAACATCAATTTGGAAATATTTCCGAAATGTAATTTTCTTTGTTATAATCAGATTTAAGAGGGGGATAATATGTGCACTACCCCCAATTAGAATATACAGATTGATTCATAAGTCACTTAGCTATTTATTTTTGAAATTCTAAAATTAAAAAAATACGGTAATACAAAACAGAAAGTTTATTCAACAAATGGGAGTTTAACATTACAGCAAATTAAAAAAATGTTCACCTTCGTTCTGCATGCATAGCTCCATTCTTTTTTGCAAGAAATTTACGACTCTTTGTAGCATATTTGATTGATTATGACATAAATATATATAGAAACAAATATCTAAACGAACAAATTTAAAATAACAAATAGCAGTAATTAGAGAGTAAGATAACAATCATCAACAGTTCATAGTATGTTTGTGCTTTATATGGTAATCATTTTAAATAGCTAAGTGAAGTTACTTATGAATCACCCTGTACAAGTATTTAGGTTTTGCATTGAATTTAATCTATAGTTTTTATAAATAAAACAAGATTCACGAATTGATAGTTCTTCTAAAGCGTTCTAAAGCTTACACCTTAAATGTAATATATTTTCTTAGAATCAAATCTGATTTGGATTAACATTGGAATAAGGATCTTAGACATAAATTTCATCTAAATTATTTCTTCCTTATCATTTTCGGATATGAAAGTGTTGGCAAACTGTTCTGTTGTGGGAGTGTATTTTACTTTTCCTAACGCTTCACAGTCAACATTTGAAGATGCAAACTGCAATTTCTGACCAAGCAGCGGAATTCGTGTGGGGTGTTTTGCAAAATAGTTTCACGCAAATTACTAAGTTTGCGTGATACGTGCTCATGACATTTTTTGGTGAGCTATTCGATTTTGTCGAATTTAATGCTTGGTTAAACAGAGATTACAGCATTACTTTGGTATGTAGTTAAAGAGAATAGTAGAAGCTGATTTTAGTGTTAAATGGAGGCTAGCTCTCTCCTGAAGTTTAATACATACCTACATACACAATGCTAGTAAGTCATAAATATACACATATATTCACCCATTAACATACACACATTCACACACATATACATATGTATACGCATATATATATATATATATATATATATATATATATATATATATATATATATATATATATATATATATATATTATTTCATGTATCCACATCAAATGTGGATGTGGCGATATATTTTTTCTATGTATCAATTTTCAGTATTAACTTGATCAGTGCTCGATACGTAAGTAAAGCTCGGTTAACTAGCTAAACGTATGAAAACACACAAGGTAATTCCCTCCATGGATGAAACACGGATTCCTTTGTGTAGCTTAATTGCCATTAATATATTTGCATAACTATCTTTATATATATATATATATATATATATATATATATATATATATATATATATATATATATATATATTCATATATATATAAAGGCAAAATGCCTTCAAAGAAACCATGTATTATATGCGAGTAATTAAATCAAAGAAAAAATAAAAATATTTCAAAACATTTATCAAAATATTTCAAAATCCTTTCCGTTTTTATTTTCTTCATCTTGATCTTTTTGTTCTATTTCAAACAGACCTTTTTACCATTAGTCCACAACATCGGACGAGACACTTCTACAAGACCAAGAAGGATATTATGGAAAAAAAAGGTTGTACCTTTAATTGTCTTGGCTTTGTCGAAACTTGTTTTTATCAAGCGAAATATTAGCTGAAAAAAATAAAGATGAAGAAAAAAAAACGGAAGGTATTTTGAAATATTTTGATAAATTTGTTGAAATATTTTTATTTTTTCTATGATTTAATTACACGCATCTAATACATGGTTTCTTTGAAGGCATTTTGAGTCTATATTTATATTAACATTCAAAATATGCTTTATAAAATGAACTTTCTAAATTTATATATATATATATATATATATATATATATATGGTTACACATCTCGAAATATCTTTCAGTCGTATCAATAATTAGATGATTTTTTCAAACCACAAAAGGGTTTGTTCTTTACGCCTTTAGATTGTTGAGCTTGTACATTATTGTGGAGTATTTTGAGAAGTAGAAAATCGAATTTCTTATATATACAATTGAAACATATTCCGAAATGTGTAGCCATGCTATTGAACACTATAAATAAATAGCTCTAATTGTTATTGATAACTATTAGATAAACACAGTAAATCTTCTCTGGAGGTTTACTCTGTAGATAGTTTTTTATGCTAGTGTCATATATATATATATATATATATATATATATATATATATATATATATATATATATGAGAGAGAGAGAGAGATAGAGTTATTTATATAGAGACACATCACTTCTTAAGTTTCTGAAAAGTCCATACATATAAAAATTAATGATTGACATAACAATGGTTGATGTTCTTCCCTGAACGAAACGGTATGTAAAAATGTACCGAATTTTTATTTTGAAATGATGCCTAGTACACTAAATACATTTTTATTTATATATGTTCTTACTTTAACTTTAAACAGATTGGTATATAGTTTAATGTATACGCAAAACCTCATATTTTCCCTCACGCACACACACACACATATATATATATATATATATATATATATATATATATATATATATATATATTTGGAAACTTTATCAATATTTTTTTCTTTTCCTTCAAGCCTTCAAGAGAAAATAACTCACAACGAAAAAATATGTCAATTTATTATTTATATATTTTGTAAAGCTATCGTTCCCTACATTTCGTAAATATATATATTTTTTAAATTTATTGTATACGTACATAAAAGTATTTCTAGACGGAGCGTCTTGGTCCAGTAGTAGAACGCTGAACTACATACATCAATATCGAAGGTTCGATCTCTGTCTTAGTTAGCCATGCTGATGACGGCTGTGAGCCAGAACCACGTGTCCATAGATTAGTTTTATGTACGTATGAAATAAATTAAAGATATATATTAACGGAAAAAATACGTCCTGTGAATTTAAGGGCGACTAATAATGTAATTTTCTGCATCTTAATCACTTAGGAAAGTGAAACAATCGAAATAATAGTAAGCAAAATAACAACGAACGCTACAATCACCAATAGAAACAATTCCATAAAAAAGACATAAAATATTTAGGTGATAAAAATTGTACATATTTCTAGACGGAGCGTCTTAATCCAGTGGTAGAACGCTGGACATCATACATCAATATCGAAGGTACCATCTCTGTCTCAGTTAGCCATGCTGATGACGGCTGTGAGCCAAAAACATGTGTCCATGGATGACTTTTATGTACGTATAAAAACAACAAAAAATATATATTAACGGAAAAAATACGTCCTGTGAAGTTAAGCAAAATAACAACGAACGAACACTACAATAACCAATAGAAATAATTACATAAAAATACATTATATATATATATATATGTATATATATATATATATATATATATATATATATATATATATATATATATATATATACATGTGAGAACGAACACAACATTGTGAGAAGGAACACAAAAAATTGTGAGAAAGAACACAACAATGTGAGAAGGAACACAGCAAATTGTGAGAAATAACATAACAAATGTTGAGAAAGAACACAACATTGTGAGAAGGAACACAGTAAATTGTGAGAAGGAGCACAACAAATGTTCAGAAGGAACACAACGATGTGAGAAGGAACACAGTAAATTGTGAGAAGGAGCACAACAAATGTTCAGAAGGAACACAACGATGTGAGAAGGAACACAGCAAATTGTGAAAAAGAACACAACATTGTGAGTAGTAACACAACAAATTGTGAGAAGGAACACAACAGATGTTGAGAAAGAACACAACATTGTGAGAATGTACACAACAAATGTGGAGAAAGAAATCAACATTGTGAGAAGGAACACAGCAAATTGTGAGAAAAAACTCAACAAATGTTGAGAAAGAACACAACATTGTGAGAAGGAACATAGCAAATAGTGAGAAAGAACACAACATTGTGAGAATGAACACAACAAATGTTGAGAAAAACACACAACATTGGGAGAATGAACATACCACATTGTGAGAAGGAACACAACATTGTGAGAATGAACACAACAAATGTTGAGAAAAACCCTTCGTTTTGAGAAGGACCACAGCAAATTGTGAGAAGGAGTACAACAAATGTTTAGAAAGAACACAACATTGTGAGAAAGAACACAACCAATGTTGAGAAAGAACATTGTGAGAAGGAACACAACACATTGTGAGAAAGAACACACCCTTGTGAGAAGGAACACAACAAATTGTGAGAGGGAACACAACAAATGTTGTGAAGGAACACAACAAATGTTCAGAAGGAACACAACAATGTGAGAAGGAACACTACAAATTGTGAGAAATAACACAACAAATGTTGAGAAATAACACAACATTGTGAGAAGGAACACAGCAAATTGTGAGTAGGAACACAACACATGTTAAGAAAGAACACAACAGATGTCGAGAAAGAACACAACAAATGTTGAGAAATAACAAAACATTGTGAGAAAGAACACAACAAATTGTGAGAGGGAACACAACAAATGTTTAGAAAGAACACAACATTGTGAGAAGGAACACAACACATGTTCACAAAGAACACAACAATGTGAGAAGGAGCACACCAAATTGTGAGAAGGAACACAACAAATGTTCAGAAAGAACACAACAGTGTGAGAAGTAACACAGCAAATTGTAAGAAAGAACAAAACATTGTGAGAAGGAACACAAAAAACTGTGAGAAGGAACACAACACATGTTGAGAAACAACACAACAATTGTGAGAAAGAACACAACAAATGGTGAGAAAGAACACAACAATGTAAGAAGGAACACAGCAAATTGTGAGAAATAACATAACAAATGTTGAGAAAGAACACAACATTGTGAGAAGGAACACAGTAAATTGTGAGAAGGAGCACAACAAATGTTAAGAAGGAACATAACAATGTGAGAAGGAACAGCAAATTGTGAAAAAGAACACAACATTGTGAGAAGGAACACAACAAATTGTGAGAAGGAACACAACAAATGTTGAGAAAAAACACAACATTGTGAGAAAGAACCTAACAAATGTTGAGAAAGAACACTACATTGTGAGAAAGAACACAGCAAATTGTGAGAAATAACTCTACAAATGTTGAGAAAGAACACAACATTGTGAGAAGGAACACAGCAAATAGTGAGAAAGAACACAACATTGTGAGAATGAACACAACAAATGTTGAGAAAAAACACACCATTGTTAGAATCAACATAACACATTGTGAGAAGGAACACAACATTGTGAGAATGAACACAACAAATGTTGAGAAAAAACCCTTCATTGTGAGAAGGACCACATCAAATTGTGAGAAGGAGTACAAAAAATGTTTAGAAAGAACACAACATTGTGAGAAGGAACACAACCAATGTTGAGAAAGAACATTGTGAGAAGGAACACAACCCATTGTGAGAAAAACACAACATTGTGAGAAGGACCACAACAAATTTGAGAGGGAACACAACAAATGTTGTGAAGGAACACCACAAATGTTCAGAAATAACACACCAATGTGAGAAGGAACACAACAAATTGTGAGAAATAACACAACAAATGTTGAGAAAGAACACAACATTGTGAGAAGCAACACATCAAATTGTGAGAAAGAACACAACAAATGTTGAGAAAGAAGACAACATTGTTAGAAAGAACACAACAAATTGTGAGAGGCAACACAACAAATGTTCAGAAAGAACACAACAGTGTGAGAAGGAACACAGCAAAGTGTGAGAAGGAACACAACAAAGCATCTCCATTTAATTTGCATTTTAATTCTCAACAGTGCATTAGATGTATCAACTGTAATGACTAAGTTAAACCGTTAATTGTCCGATTACATATTTTAATGACGAAGATCTTAGGATGCACGTCACACACTGACGTGTAAGATAACTTTAATTTTATTGACTTCTTATGTCAACTTACCCGTCTGATGATGGATTTGTAAATTTGTTGAAATTAACCTACGCTACATAAGAAAAAGAAATGTATATCCTCTTCAGTTAGTTTTTCGCGAAATGGGCGTACATAGCTGAGGCAAATATATTCACTTGATTAAGTTACCTGATATTACTTATAATGCGAATCCTAACCACGAAGTTTCATGTAAAATACTTAACATTTTTGACCAGGTGTTGTACTGTAATAAACTATCATGTTATAACTGTGATTCGGTTAAACCTACCATAATCTTCATGAACGGATGCATGCGTGATCTGGTAAAAACATAAACATATATTGTGATAGATTTAACGAAAAGAGAAAGCAAATATAGTTGAAAGCATACATACATATGAAACAGTGATATTGCTTCAAATAAAACTACAAATAACGTAATAAGGTAGATGTATTCACACGTACATATTGATACATACAGTCAAAACCGATAAACTATGATAATAATAATAATAATCATAAGTGAGTTAATGTATATGTCTGTCTGAAGCCGAAATTCCGTCAGAGTACTCTTTTTTACTCTGCCAACTTCTATATATACTGCTACAAAAACTTGCCCAAACAGCATTCGTTTTTGCCAATTTACATAATGAATTGCTTTTAAACTTCTAATAATATTCACGAATATACACTTATAACTCGTGTTCTTAAATTTACATATGTATTTAGAATAGTTTCCTTCATATTAAGAAACCTTATTAATACAATTAATTAAACAACATTTTATTCAAAAAAACGATTGCTTAGATGTTTACAAATAAAGCAATGTAGTTTTCTTATGTATTTTTCCGGAAATGACGTAATTGTCACAAATTAGTTGGGTTTATTTTGTAAGCAGATAAAAATATTTAATTAAAGTATATTTCTACGTGTGAACAAAAACATTTTTTATTTATTCGTTAAGCAAAAAAATATTTATTTCATTAAATATCACGGGGTAACGTGACCCTTGCAAATGTAAACATCAGTCTTCCTTCGATCCGGCTAATTCATAAGTTAGTGTCCACGATTCGCTACTTTCATGCAACATTAAAAAAATAAAATACATTTCATCAAATTCAATCAAAAAATATTTATTTTTTAACCAATAAGTAAATAAATGTCGTTATTTTCTTACATTTACAAGTGATGACATTTTTTAATATGGCGTTTCATTTGTACGATGTTGTTAACGGTTTTAACTTTAGCGTTTCACTTTGTGCCAGTTGACACGGTTAAGATTCGGATAAAAATTGTTGTTTGGGATAAATACAATTTAGGCGCGCAGAGTGGATATAATTGTATTGGCGCGTGAAAAATCAAACATAACGCCCACGCAAATTCCGGCGTGGCCTTATATATTAAATCAACTCAAAACGAGCGGACATAGTAGGGAGCACACCACGTGATATTTCTGTTTAATGGGATTTCTCCAAAGACATGTTTCTAAACTTTTCTCCTTAAGCTCGCTGGAGCCTATCCAAATAGTATTTAAGCACACACAAACATCAAACCCTCTCTCTCAACTGACTCTTCATTCGGAGGTTACACGCGTCTTACTATCACTCTTCCATTTCACCTTTCGCGCGCTTCGTACAATTTCACAGGCGAACATTACCTATTGCCTCTCTTAACATTTTATAACATATGAGCATTTCAACAAAACAAAAGACATTCTCCTTTTTACTTACCCTGAAACTAAAGAAAGGACTTCTGAACTCATTACAAAAGGAAATATGTTATATTTGTTAATGGTTTATTTCAGTGAATAAACTTCCGTTGGTTTTGCATGTAAGTCTTCTTCTTATTATTTTTATTTTTATTTGTGAAGGAAGTTATCACCAAAAAAAGGCATGACGACCACCACAACTTCTACGATACGATAAAACTTGCTAGATTACTGTTTTTAATTTTACAAATGTTTTAAAAAAATGTTTAATGATGTGTTTTTATTTAATACACAGGGTTCATATAAAAATAAGTTTAGTTTGTTTCGATCCTAAAAATATAGTTGCCATCTTCATAAACATTCAGAAAGAGGCTAACTTACTTTAAAAAGTAAACATTAAGCATTTCACTCTGAATAATTTACGTGACTGAGATATAAATAAACTTGTAAATAGTGTCCCATTCGAGAAGGATTTCTCGTATTTTTAAATCCAGCTATCCCCAAGAGGGCACACTACATTGGAAGCAACAAACAAAAATGGTTAATTCCTATTTAAGTCACGTAAATTATTTAGAGCGAAATGAGTTTCGGCATTATTTCAAAACAACTTATGTTTTAACGTAAAGCATGTTTAACAAAAACAAATGCAAAATGATAAAAAAGACAGTTACAGCAAACTTCATCTTATATGTGAAACTCCGAAATGAAAAGTTGATCTGAAAAATATAGTCGTAATCTTTATAAACATTCCGAAAGAGGCTAACGCATGATGACAAAATATCAATATTTTTAGCTTAAAAAAGTAACAATAAACCAATTCACTCTGAATAATTTAGGTGATTGAGATAAGAATTAACCAATACATATTGGCCCAAATCGCGAAGGATTTATCCTATTCTAACGAAGGACAGGTCTGCTACTTTGATCCCAGTCTTAAGCCTAGAATTGCAATAATTGTTAGGTATTATTGGCGCCATGCACTTTGCGTCAACGCCTCCCCCCACACCAAATGAGATTCTATATTTATCAGTCAGTGGGCGGTAGTACTTATATACCAGCCGGAGGCGCCATAAACGGCAGAGGCTCTAGTAGGCGTGACTCATATGAACATTTTGCATACAATTTTGACATCAAATTATCAACCATTTCCGGGACATTCTAACTTTTTAGGACGGTTAACCAATTTTATTTTGTGATGTGCAATCAATTCGATGCATTGTGTTACTGTCGGGCTGGGTTTGTTCTACTTTTTAAAGCGATTATATGTGGTTTATGACTTAGGTTAGTGGTAAAAAAAAATTTAGTAACCTGCTCTAAAAGATTAGAATGGCCCGGAAAGACGGGGATGAGACACAGCAGCCTCGCAAAAATGCAACCGACAAATACTATTTATTTGCTAGTAGTAGTAGTAGTAGTAGTAGTAATAATAATAATAATAATAACAACCACAACAACAACAACAACACCAACACCAACACCAACACAAACACCAACACCAACAACAACAACAACAACAACAACAATAATAATAATAATAATAATAATAATAATAATAATAATAATAATAATAATAATAATAATAATAGTTTTTGACGATTTTTGAGAATCTGGAATCGAGAAATCAGAACTTTTTAGGGTATCGGAATCGTTATCGGAATCGGGAAATGTTAGCTTAATTTCCGATTCAAAATTTTTCTCAACTGGATTCTCCATTTCTGGTACTAATTATGAAATCACAAATATTTATTGTGTTTAAACTATCCGTAAAACTAACACCTATAGACTATAATAACATGTGAATACGATGTAAATTTATTTCACTTGTCTAAAAAAGAAAAAGTTGCATCAGTTTACATGAAAACTTATGATATTAAAAATTTTAATAAAACATTTTTGACATGTAAATATACTGACGCACATCATTGATAAGTACATTATAAACACGATCATTTGTTTTATGCTGATGGTTTTGCCAGGTTTTATATTATATAATGGGCATTTGTACTGTGGGATTTGCTTGGTCTACCTATCATTTACAAACCTCATATGACGCGGTCAAAAGATGTAAAAAATATAAATCTCTTGAAAAAGTCCTGCGTTATTTAATTCATAAAATATAAATTAATTAGTGATGTTAATAATTTTCACAAACTTTGGTGTCAGTTCTTCTTTGATTTTGGTAGTTTGGTTTGGTTGTTTTGTTTTACGGCATATCAACCCTTTTTGGGTTATTTAATGCCGAATCTGGTCTTGTTTTCTCCTCTTTTTGTTTCTTTCCCCTTTTAATATCTGTTTCTATTTAACCCATAGTTGGGACCCTAACAGGTACTACCACTCCGGGTCAGGGTGGACCTGGGAGCAATGGTAATTAAGAGGAGGCTCCACATTCCCCAAAGTCCGTAAGCCGGATCTCACCATCGGATGTAGTTTAAGGTCATATCCAGGACCGGGAGTAGGGTAGGAAAAATAAAAATAAAAAAGGGGAGGGAGAAAGGGAGAGGGGCTGTTGTTTTTGTTTTTGGTTTTGTAGAACATAATTATGTTTTACAAAAAAAAAAAAAAAAAAAAACGTCAATGTAGGTGAATTTCGTCTCAGGGAGCCACAGGGCAGCCTGATCTGGTATCACCAGTCTTTGATTTTGAGATTCCATGTCTGTAAACTAGTTGTAAAAAGAAATATAAAAAATATACAAAATATAGCTGTGTTTTGACATCGAATGCAATAAAATAAACGACTACATGATTATTGGTGATTATTACACCGTTTCGCAGTTAAGTAGTCTCATTTCTCTTCCAGTAAAAATAGATACTTACTCTTACTACCGTGACAGAAACTTAAAATGTGATATCTTAGTTGCTACGTACATATATTTTTGCTAACTTATTAAAAAAATTTTCAGTGTGTTTTATGAATTTAAAATGTATTAGTAACATGTTCTTATTTATTTGTGTGTCATATATAACATCATATTTTTTTTATATAATGTGAATATTTGAATTATTTTCTTTGTAGAAGTTAAGTAGATATTTTTACTTCATGAAACTTTTAAGTATCATTATAATTATTATTATTGGTAGTAGTAGCAGTAATAGTAGTAGTTGTAGTAGTAGTAGTAGTAGTAGTAGCATTGCTGTTGTTATTGTTGAATTGTGGAAGAGTAACCCTTGCAGCTAAATATACCTACCTAAAAAAAATGAGAGTCTACTTTTTTGTGTACACCCTGACATGAAAACATTTATTATCGAATTTTACGTGCGCCATCAGTGTTGTATGTAAATTCAACGTAAAAGCATGCGCCATGCACGGGACACTTTAACGTTTTAGAGCAGTTAACCAAAATAAATTCATTTAGGTTTCAGAGATAAATTATGTGGGGTAATTAATGTGAAGGGATCTTCATTCCGACTTATGGTTAGTGGTAATAAAATTAGTGAACACACCTGAAAAGTTATCAAGGCCCAGAAATGATAATCAGTGTAGGTTAAATTGATATACGGAACTGATCATCAAATATAAATTCTAAAATAATTGTTGTTGTTTTTTTCTTTCTTCCGCTTTTTCTTCAGTTTTCTAAAAAAAAATAGAATCTCATTTCTGGAGGGTGATTTAGCTGACAGTGTAACTATACGAATGTGCTATTATTATTCGTAGTGGTATTATTATTATTATTATTATTATCATATATATCGTGTTGTTCTTTTTACAGTAAAGCATCAATCTGTTATCTTGATAATAGCAATAACATGATTCTTGATAATAGCAGTGAGGTACATAATAATTAACAAAGCCCTCTCGGCTCTCATCCTGGTAAGAGGAGTTTTGTAAAATGTACGACTATTATTTAGAAACTGATTTTTAACATAAGGAAGGGTCATTGTTCTTAATCTATCTTCGAAACTGTCTTGTCTTCTTATTTTACAAAACAATCGTCGACTATTTTCAACTGTTTAGAAAGAATCAAATAACATTTGTGAACAAGCGACGAACTAATGATTTTTTCCGTAACAATATTCAATTAATTACAAAGAAAAAATTTAAGAAAAAAATATTTAGAAAGATGTACTTTTGTTATATACGCCCCCTCTTAAAAGTGTATATTTTACGATCTTACCTAAGAGTTTACAGTAATTCAAAAAAATAAAAATAAAACAACACATCTTAAATTAAATATTTATACATTTAAAAAGATACGAGATCACTAATTCTATTGTATTCGAGAATTAAAGACAATAGTTGTAAGCCATTAATAAATAAAACTTACCTACAAGTCAGTTTCTTTAAAAGTGGCTTTACGTGGCAAAATATAGGCATAACCTTTCATTTAAAAATTAAAAGATATGAACATTGCATGGAATTCGTTGAATAGTCATTAAGATTAATAAATCATGATACCCTGAATTACAGTTTTTCTTGAGATCCTAAACCTTCTTTTATAGAAATATTCTACAATCGAAAACATGTAATAGATTTTGTTCAAAATTAGTGTAAGGATTGATAAATCATTAGTGTAAGGATTGACACAACATTAGTGTAAGGATTGACACAACATTAGTGTAAGGATTGATACAACATTAGTATAAGGATTGATACAACATTAGTGTAAGGATCGATACAACATTAGTGTAAGGATTGATACAACATTAGTGTAAGGATTGATACAACATTAGTGTAAGGATTGATACACCATTAGTGTAAGGATTGATACAACATTAGTGTAAGGATTGATACAACATTAGTGTAAGGATTGATACAACATTAGTGTAAGGATTGATACAACATTAGTGTAAGGATCGATACAACATTAGTGTAAGGATTGATACACCATTAGTGTAAGGATTGATACACCATTAGTGTAAGGATTGATACAACATTAGTGTAAGGATTGATACAACATTAGTGTAAGGATTGATACAACATTAGTGTAAGGATTGATACAACATTAGTGTAAGGATTGATACAACATTAGTGTAAGGATCGATACAACATTAGTGTAAGGATCGATACAACATTAGTGTAAGGATTGATACAACATTAGTGTAAGGATCGATACAACATTAGTGTAAGGATTGATACAACATTAGTGTAAGGATTGATACAACATTAGTGTAAGGATTGATACAACATTAGTGTAAGGATTGATACAACATTAGTGTAAGGATTCACGAAATAAAGTTTAGTGTCATCATATCTTGATTGTATTGATCGTAACAAGTTCTAAAAATTGTTAGGTTCGAAGGATTAATTTCATTTGCCCTGGCAACGGTACTCTTTCAAGCATATATATATATATATATATATATATATATATATATATATATATATATATATATATATATATATGTATACATATATATATAATAAAGCATATTTATATAACGTTAGGTATGTTTTTATATGTATGAATGTGTGTACAAGACTCAGTCTTAAACTATTTAACAGATCATTATGCATCTTAAAAGAGCTTTTATGTGTAGCTTTTCGTGACGTGGCTGTATTTAGTTGAATTTAGATTCATGCGACCGCTTAACAAGGGAGGTGAAACCCTTCGTGAAAATTCAGATGTTTCCGATTTCTGTGAAATGTTAACAATAAGTATTAGACATCAATTCATAAATAGTCCCCACATTTCAGTTTAGTTTACTTATTCTAAAAGGGGGTATGGCGGCAAAATATGGACACAAACTCCCATTTGAAAATTTAAATATCTTAGATTTGTATGGAATTTAATTCATTGTCATTGGATGCCAATTAACCAATGTTTCATGAATTTCAAAATCTCTTTTAGGCATCTTAAGCTTAACCCCTCGATGTCAGGTATGTTTTAAAATCAAAATCGTGTAATGCGTTTTGACCAAAATAAAAATAATTAACACAAGGTTTTATTACATTATATCTTTATTTTAATCATTGTAGAGGTATATAAAATAGAACAGTCTGGCACCACTTTTGGTGTTCACTTGGGAACATTTGCCATTAATGTTATATAAATGTAAACACACAGTTGCTAACGGTGTTTCCAGTTTTTATTATATAAATGTTTTGTGACGAAAAATTAAAGCGGATTTCTTACATGTGTAAACTGACATTTAAAAAATATAATTTAAATTTATTAAAATTATTAATGAAGTCCATACTTTTTTAATCGAATATTTGGCTTCACAATACACAATTTAAATATGTTAAGGCCATAAGTTTAGACGTTATAATTCCTTTCATATATAAATGTTTTTGGTTATTTTCAAGTATATCTAAGGTTCGACTATAAACTCCCTATAGCATAACGTATCCTTCCCTGCACACCTAATAACTATATTAACCCATAAAACTTAATGTAAATTGAGAACTAATATTATTCTCCTTCACTCCACTAATCCTTAACCGCTTTTACTTTAACATAATAATTCCTATTCCTTTTTTTCTCATTTATATGCAAACCCTCGCAAACACTCATCAATTGTTTGTTTATCTCCCTTGTATTCATTCAATCGACGCTGTATACGCTTCGCTCTACCGAGAATATTTTTCTCATAGATCCCATTTCTCTCATCTTTAAACTACGCTCCCTAGTTACTCCTATAATGGTCCATTTACTCCCCCTTAAAATCTATTCATAATTCCAACACACTAAAGCTTCGCTTAGGTTACAAAATTCAACGAAACCCTACCCCATAATCGTACTTCTTGATTTTCCAATACATAAATTATTTACATGAAGCCAGACCAAAATGACAACGACGGTTGACGTAAACGTAATGTGCTATAGTCAACATATAACAGATGACGCAGGAGCTTTATTGAGGGATACATCTTGAAGATTATTCTAAGTGTTCCCTAACTTCCGGCCATGTGTAACATCACAGTAAATACTTGTTGTTTCTGTTTTACAGTATGTCAATATTTATCAAGAAATGTTATACTGGAACCGTACTCATGTCTTGCATACGAATGATTTGTGTATTCATTTTTATAGAACGTAAGATACTATAACATAATAGGATATATTGAACACATCGATAGAACCCGGCCACGTATGACCACTCCTGATTAGAATCACACGAAGACTGATCGTAAGTTCAGGGTGTCTCCGTAAGCATTAACGTTCTTAACTAGTAACCTCACCACCTGGATTCAATGTTTGTCTGTGATATATTCTATTGTATCCCTCAGATATTACACGGCTACTCAACAATCTGTCCAGAAGTAATGGAAACTAACGTATGTATTCGTACTCAATAATGCTTCCAAATAAGGACTAGCACCTGAGACAGTGTATGTTAAATATAAATACTATTTTACCAATATGTCGGAAAATACAATCGTACTATTCCAGATCACAGTGCCTCTGCGATTACTATCAACTAATGCATGGCTCCAAATTTAGGACCTCATCAGAGATAGTTTAGTATCATGCCAAATATATATTCTATTTAACCCGATTAATTCGACTATGACATAAACTACCACTCAGAAAACTTGGTGAACTGGACTAAATTTCAAATATGGAGTGATTCCACACACCCCAATCCATTAATTGGGGGTTCATACCTAAATGCAATTGAAGCTCATGCACCAAATCCTCATTTTATTGAAAATGCTTTCCCTCACGATGACTACATTTGATGAATACAATAATATCAAATTGAATTATTTGTGTGTTTGTTATGTATAGTATGTTATTTTAGAACAAACTTGTATAAGTCAGCGCACATATACTTCTTTTATACTTATTCTCCAAACAATAAACAAATCCTATAACTAATAAAACGATCTGGGTTGTTAAGATGCGTAAACCTTATACATGAACGCGTAAACTTAAAAAATTGAGAAAATCACCCACAATAAACAATAGGACATAAATCTTATGAGTAAAAAAGCCGACAAGAAAATGAACAAAATACGGAAAAATAGTGACAATTTAGAATATATATATATATATATATATATATATATATATATATATATATATATAAGTCACGTCATATTTTAACTCAGAATTTCTTCCAAAGACTGCACGGACAAAAGCATGGCCATCCCACTCCATAATACGACACGTCAGCCCAACCTTCTACAGGTATTCTTAAAAGATATTGCCAATAGTCATTTGTGTGACTGCATTGAGAAATGTTTCGCTGAATTAATGCTAAAGAAAGTAGCTGGTGTAATTTTACCTACAAAGAGACAGGGTTCACAGATACATTTTTATACCGAATGTAAAAGTTCAGAAAAGTTTGTGTTAAAAAGTAATAGCCTATCCAGCCGTAATAAGTAGCCACTCAACCGTTGGAGAACAATCAACGTTCAAAGTTCTCGAGTGTGTTATTCTTTGCGTGCATTAGGTAGAAAATAACATATACATGATGACAATTATTTATATTTATATAATATATATATGCTAACTGCTGATTTTTTTCTTCCTTTCTTTTTTCTTTTTCTACATTTCTTTCTTTCTTTCTTCCTCCCTTTCTTCTGTTTATTACACGTGACTATTTTTCCCCCAAATTGGGTTCTTTGTAGGAATTTGAAAACTTTTCTGTTTTTAATTAAAGTTCTACTACCAATTGATCATGATTGCATTTTAACAATCGAAATATTTTGGTAGACCTATTCAATATGTGTTTTTGAGTTTTTTTTTGCTAGTTGTTGATTTGCTTATCCTTTACTCCATTAATATTTTTACACATATATATATATATATATATATATATATATATATATATATATATATATATATATATATATATATATATATATGCACATATAAAACCACACGTATATTAAATAAAGATTTGAAGAAATGAAGATCATTTGAAAGTGGGCGGGTTGGTGGGGAAGAGTGTGAAAAAAGTAGTCGAAAGAGTGAGATGGGTGACGGAGGCGAGGTGAGTTTTAGGTGTGAACTTTTTGGAGAGTAGGAGTATTTGACCAGCTTGCTATGTAAGGAATGTGTGAATATAAGTTAGAAGGAAAGTGTTGAAATGTGCTGAGAATATGACAATGAAAGGGAGGATAAAGAAACAGAGAGAGAAGGAGAAAAGTGATATTAATTTAATATGATCTGAGGTTAAGATCGGATTCTAACTCTGCCTGATGAGATCTCAGTTTATAGTAACTGTTGATCGATAACCTCGACATGCCAGTGTCGCAGATTTTTTACATGTCTGTGTAAATAAAATTATCATATATAAATCTCTATTTTGATATTGAGCACTTCTTATAAACCCGGTTAAAATTCTCTGGATTACCACCCTGTGGATATTTTTCACCTGGATTATTACCATTATTATTATATTAATATATATATATATA